>JANAVB010034016.1:1357670-1520170 GCA_029216955.1 Iris pallida | reverse complement strand
CTATTCACCTATTGATCGATTCACGTACATGCTACGGTTTTAAACTTTTAAACTATATGTTGTCATTTCTAAAAAGAACCAATTAAACCATGATATGCCATGATTCCAGTTTATTATATTTTTGTTCATACTTTGTATATTTAGTTTGTTATAATCAGTACTTGCTTCCATCCTGATAGGATAACGTTGTAGGTATACTTACTGAGGAGGAGTTGCTCTGTGATTCATATTATGGAATTACTGCCGAGGACCAGGCTTTGTCTTAAGAGGATGTACATGCGGGTAAACTCATCTAGTTGTCTATTTACATTTTAGACTTTTGAGACTAGTCATGTATTAGACTATGTATTTTGTGACTGGACCAGTATCCAGCTTTATATTTTGGACTTGTACTTGGGACATACTTACATATGAGATAACTTTTGTGTTTGGAACATTTATGACTCTTTATTACTTATAGAACTGTTACACATTTTAGTCATATCTTGTTATCTTTAGAATAGCTTACTACGTTTTATCTCAAGCGTAGGCTAGACATGACTCGGTCCGGCCCAACAATTTGGGTAGCGGATCGTGACATGTTTTTAGTGGTGGCCCATGCAGGTCCTGACTAAATTGTTTGGTTACGTCATTGTACCAAGCTTGCCTGTAATTAGAAACTTAAGGTGATTAGACAACATTAGGAATGACGCTTAGAACATCTAGAGAATTGCTAGGATTGCAACATAGGAAACGCATCACATCACATGCTTGCTATTACAATTAGACTGTCTTGTTTATGATTGTTTACCTTAAAAGAGTCCTAATAAGTCCTTTTTATTTTATTTATTTAGATGGTGCTCATCCGTTCATCCCAGTATGTCATACCTGAGAATGGCACACTCCCTATCCAGTCAGCTGACCAGTTGACCGATACACCTCCACCTCCACCTCCACCTACCATATTCCCCCACTCCACAAATCCACAAACCCAAATGCCTCCACCACCTTCCACATCACAGTCCCAGCATGACCCGATACTCCCACCACCACCCATCACTATACCTACCCAGGCTTTCGTCACACTCGACGGGAACCAACTGCTCACTCTGATCCAGGGATTCCTAACGACCCATCAGGTGCAGACCACCCTACTCCGCCAGGGCATGAAGCGTTCTGAGGAACGTACCGTGGTCCCACAACATGTAAAGCCACGGCAGAGAGCAGGGACAATCAAGGACTTCATGGGTCTGAACCCAAGGAGTTCTTAGGGCTGAGGGCATATTTGTAGCAGATGACTGGCTAGACTCGGTAGAGAGGAAGCTCCTTGGAGCTAGGTTACCGAATGACCTCCAGGTCGAGGCAGCGAGATTTCTGCTGATAGACTTGGCAGGAGTTTGGTTCCGGAATGAGCCGCTATTCGCGAGAGAGAGGGCCACTTGGGATCAGTTCAAGACCCAGTTCAAGAAAAAATTATTCTCGACCACCGCTAGGGTAGCCATGGGGCTACGATTCCAGAACATCCAGAGAAAAACCGTTCTATTGACGAGTATACGGCAGAGTTTAGTTGCCTGAGCCGTTTCGCTTCTAGTCTAGTTGCAGACCCTGAGGAGATGACGCGTAGGTTTTGCCATGGTCTAGTTCCAAACATTGGCATTCTTATAGTGGCGAACGGTACGACTGACTACTACCAGAGCTTAGAGTTGGCCCGGAGCATTGAGGAGCGTCTTCTGTCTTGCAAGAGGTCGGCTTCTGTACACCTTGAGGGACCGTCCAAGCGTCAAGCTTTCCAGTAGAGAGCACCGATGCCGCACCAGCAGACATACCGTCCCCCTACATTACATCATCCGACCCCGCTAGTTAGAGCCTCGGGACCTCGGCAGTAGCAGAAGGGAGCTTTGTGTGTATTCTGTAAGAGAGTAGGCCATGACGCTTCCATCTGTAGGAAGAGGTTGGGACAGTGTTTAGCTTACGGGTCTGCCACCCATCAGCTTCGGGACTGTCCAGTAGCCAAGGTACCTAGAGGGCCGCTTCTGACTCAGCAGCAGAGGTTTGGACAACATCTGCAGCAGCATAAGGAACCACAGGGGAAGGCTTATAGCCTAGCCCTTGAGCCAGAGCAGGTTTCGGAGCCAGATTATTTGGCTGACGTCATCACAGGTCATGTTTATTTGCATACTTTTCTAGCTCTATGCTTGTTTGATTTTGGTGCATCTCATAGCTTCCTGTCATTAGAGTTTATGCATAAATACCACTTATAGTTACACCTACCGAGGAGATGAGTAGAGTAATGATGGGAGACAGACCAGTGCCCATTAGAGCTATCTATAGATGCTCTATTACTATAGCCGGGAGAGAGTTTAGGGGACGATTCTTTGTGAGGCCACTCCCTGGGTATGATATCATATCGGGGATGGACTGGCTTAGCTATGCTCATGCAGCTATAGACTGTCATGAGGGTAGTATTCTGTTCAGTCCCCTAGGTACGGCACCATTAAGTGTCAGGAGGACAGGGCCGGAGATCAGCCTAGAGCCGAACTGTTGTGCGACAGTTGGGGAGATAGCACTGCCACACCCTATCATTAGGGAGTTTATGGATGTATTCCCAGAAGATCTTCCAGGACTTTCGCCTGACAGAGATGTGGAGTTCACTATAGATTTAGTACCGGGTTCATCGCCAGTATCCGGGCTTGCTATAGAGTGAACCCCAAGGAGGCCGTAGAGAAGAAGGAGCAGATTGATGACCTGTTCAAAAAGGGTTTCATTCGATCTAGTACTTCTCCATGGGGAGCGCCAGTGCTCTTTGTGCCTAAGAAGGATGGTACAGTTCGGTTGTGTATTGACTACCGGGCCTTGAATACCATCACCATTAAGAACAAATATCCTCTGTCCAGGATAGATGATTTGTTCGACCAGTTGAGTGGGGCGAAGGTGTTTTCCAGGATAGATTTGAGATCCGGGTACCACCAGGTGAAGGTCAAGGCAGCAGACATCCAGAAGACGGTGTTCGACATGAAGTACGGGCAGTACGAGTTTCTGGTGATGCCATTTGGTCTCATAAATATGCCAGCTGTCTTTATGAATTTGATGAATAAGACATTTTACCAGTATTTGGATAAGTTTGTCGTAGTACTTATCGACGACATCCTGATATACTCGAAGACGGCGGAGGAACACGTAGAACACTTGCGGATAGTTTTGGAGATTCTGAGGCATGAGAGGTTGTTTGCCAAATTGTCGAAGTGCGAGTTCTTTTTGGACCGAGTGGAGTTTCTCGGTCATATAATTACTGGAGAGGGGATCTCGGTGGATCCCAGGAAGATTGTTGCCATTGAGACATGGAAGGCTCCGACGTCAGTTTCAGAGATCAGGAGCTTTCTGGGATTAGCCGGCTATTATAGGAAGTTCATCCAGGACTTTGCTTGGATAGCTGAACCCATGACGAAGCTGACATGGAAGGATGCAGAGTATATCTGGTCAGAGGACTGCCAGGCAGCATTTGAGGAGCTGAAGAGGAGGCTGATGACCGCTCCAGTTCTGACATTACCTTCAGGATCTGGAGGTTTCACCATATACAGCGATGCTTCGGGAAAGGGGATAGGATGTGTCCTACAGCAGCATGGGAAATTGATTGCTTATGTATCTAGGCAATTACGGACTCATGAGCGGAACTATCCTACCCATGACCTAGAGTTAGCTGCGGTGATCTTTGCACTCAAGTTATGGAAACATTACTTATACGGAGAACGTGTGGAAATCTTTACTGACCACAAGAGCTTGAAGTATGTGTTCACGCAGAAAGAGCTGAACATGAGGCAAAGACGATGGTTGGAGTTGATGAAGGACTTCGACATCGATTTACAGTATCACCCTGGGAAGGCAAATGTGGTAGCGGATACGCTGAGCAGGCATCCGATGGCATGGTACCTGATGATAGATCGACATTTGCGGAAAGATCTAGAGAAGCTCGGTATCGAGATAGTTCGGCCAGGATCAGCGATACAGATGATGGCGCTTGACATTCAGTCAGGTTTGATGGAGCAGATCAGGAAGGCATAGTCTACAGATGAGAGCCTTCGCAGACTTCGAGCCCAGGCTTTAGCTGGATTGCTGGATGACTTCACTATAGCAGAGGATGGATCCTTGAGGCAAGGCAGCCGATTGTGCGTGTCGAAGGGAGAGTTGATAGAGGCAGTCTTGCAAGAGGCGCACCGATCGAGATATTCTATTCACCCTGGTGCCAACAAGATGTACCATGACTTGCGGGAACATCTTTGGTGACACGAAATGAAGAAAGATGTATCACATTTTATTTCGAGATACCTAGTTTGCCAGCAGGTCAAGGTGGAGCGCCAGAGGCCAGCTGGTCTATTGCAGTCGTTACCCATTCCCGAGTGGAAGTAGGAACACATTATGATGGACTTCGTCTTAGGGCTTCCTCGTTCCCAAGGAGGAAAGGATGCCATTTGGGTCATTGTGGACAGGCTGACGAAGTGTGCGCACTTCATATCCTTCAAGGTGGGGCTTTCCACCTAGAAGTTGGCAGAGCTATACATGCAACATATATTTCGCTGACACGGAGTACCAATGAGCATCGTGTCAGACCGAGACAGCAGATTCACGTCCCACTACTGGAGGAGCTTGCAGGAGGAGTTGGGCAGTCGGCTCAAGTTCAGTATGATGTACCACCCGCAGACAGATAGACAGTCCGAGAGGATGATACAGACGCTAAAGGACATGCTAAGGACTTGTGTGCTAGACTTTGGCAGATCATAGGAGAGCCATCTACACTTGGTAGATTTTTCATACAACAACAGCTACCAAGCCAGTATCGGTATGTCTCCTTTCGAGGCACTATATGGACGACGATGTCGTACACCGCTCTTTTGGGACGATGTTGGGGACAGAGTTATGCTTGGGCCAGAGATGATCACGGATGCAGCAGAGAAGGTCGGGATGATCAGAGACAGGCTCAGAGTAGCTCAGGACAGGCAGAGCCGATGCTAGTTGCAGATCGATGGAGTTCGCCGACGGAGATATGGTGCTGGTGAAGATATTACCTACTAGATGGACGATCCGATTCGGACGAGGAGGCAAGTTGAGCCCCAGATACATCGGGTCGTTCGAGATACTTGACAGGATCTGTAACTCCCTTTCCCGAAATTTTTGAAATATTTTGTTTATTATTTTTTAATTGTTTTAAATGGAACATACCCCAATATTGGTTTATTTGATATCATTATGATTATTTTGTTATTGAGGTTATTATTATTTAATATTACCATTTTATTATTTATGTTATCCTGGTCAGATAAATGTGTTAATACATATATATATAGAGTTATAGGAATATATATATGTATAAACGAGTATATATAAATATATATTATATGTGTGTATGTGTATCTAAATAAATATGGTGTATTGTGTATGTGTACGTATACACAAATATATACATGTATGTATAAATGTATACGAATATATAAGTATCGGTATATATAGATATGTATACACCCATTTGGTATATGTGGAAAATATATATGTATAGTTGTGTATATATTGTTTTAGATATATATAAATATATATATATATATATATATATATATATATATATATATATATATATATATATATATATATATATATATATACATATATATATATACATATATATATATACATATATATATATATATATATATATATATATATATATATATATATATATATATATATATTTATATATATATATATATATATATATATATTGTTTTAGATATATATAGATATGAATTAATATATATATACAAATATTAATATGTAATTTAATTACGTATAAAATGTGTATATACTACATGTATAGAGATGTATATATTTTTATATGTAAATTAGTTACTTATATCTTTATTTATACACAAATTAGTTACTTGTATATTTTATTAGTTACTAAGTTATATATATTTTATATATAAAATAAGTTACTTGTGTACACTAGCCAACCAGTTGTTGAACCCGAGCCCACATAGCCTTAAAACCAACTCCCTTTCAAAGCAATCAACCCATCCCACCCGAGCACAATATTTTCCCCAAACAAGTCACAGTATATATATATATGTCGTTTAACCGAGGGATAGCGGAAGAATTCTTCGAACGAAAACCCAAACCCTAAAAACTCGAGCCAACCGCGCGCCGCCAACCCCATCCCCCATCGCCTGGACACGCGCCAGCCGCCGTGGGCAGCCGTCGGCCGACGACGGCATCGCCGGGAAGCTCGCGCGCGCCACGCGCGCGGGTTGACAGCAACCGCGGATCTGAGAACAGCACAGCCGCGCACCCGATTTCGGATTGAAATATCTTCGTCATCGTGCAGCGGTTTCGCGAACCAATTTCTCGGTTAAGTCCCCAACTTATACAAGAGTATTTCCCTTCAAGTAGATCGATTTTATATGCGATATATTGGCCGAGAAATCGAACCAAAGTTGACAAAAAATCTGTCCCAACCAGGACAGAAGAACCAGTCCAAATAGCCTACTTTACGGCCAGTTTTGTCCCTAACCATACACAATTTTGAAAATCCATCTGAAGGTAAATATTGACAACATATACGAGATGGAAACCCTATTTTTAGATTTATTTTTCATCAATTATATTGTTGTTAAATTAACTTCAAAGTTCGGAAAAATCTGTTTTATAAATCACAAAATCGCTCCACACGACGTTCGTCCCGCCATTCCGGGCGACGTGGTCGCGTACCGTAAGTTTCGAAAGCTGCGTAACGGCTTCGTGGTCGCGTGGGCTTTGACGGAATTTAAATTGGTCGCGTGTGCGCGACGAAATCGACGCGTATCCGTCGGAATCGTCCCGTATCCGTCCAATGCAAATTCAGTCATAACTTTGTGCACGCTCGTCAGATCGAGACGAAACTTGCGCCAACAGGACCGTATCATTTTTCTGGTCCTGTATGCCAAGTTTGGTCCAATTCTGAGACAGTTGAAATCGACGTCGTTTTGCGGGCCCCACGGTCCCGCTCAACGGACGATTTTGTGCACGGCACGCCGGAATCTAACTCGGGACATACGGTTGGGTTCGTATCAGAAAACTGGATCCGTAAACATGTAGTTTGATGACTTTAGATACCGTTGACTCTGGCACGCTTTTCGGTACAAAGCGGGTCCAACGGCGGACATCGTTTTTGCTCGAAATTACCGTTTTGCCCCTGTGTCCAGAATTGGACTTAAGGACAGGCAATCCTAGCTAATTTGACTATTCTGAGAACGTTGGTAATGTTTATTTCAGCATCCGGAGACTTCTACATGTGTTGATTGTTTGTGGCTCTTTGTGTGGCACAGTATTGGTTTCTCCAGCTAAGGACCTCAGGCAAGTTCACTTTCTGATTGCTTTTCGATTCATAGTAGTCTTTTCATTTCATGTCTATACATATATCTTGCTGTTTGTTGACACGCTCGTCACACGGAGTAGTCGGGAGGGGAAATATCTTAGTATACATGTGGACTACCCAGAAATATCCCATGAGTCTATTCTTGAACGATAGCTGCTGCACACGACACGTACAGTATGTCGGATTTTACCCCCTAGCCATCCACATGGCGAAAGGATATTTTACACCACTTAGATGATGTCTTTTATTAGCTTTTCCTTGTTTAATTCTCTATCGTGCTATGACATCACTTTATCTTACAGTTTTCATTTCTCATATGCTATTTTCATGTCTTGATAATTCTATTGTGTTTTGCACTGCCGTCGATTTGTGTACTTGTTTCAATCCTGACTGGATAACCAATATTTTTCAGGTTTAGCCGCGATCATTCTTAGCACTGGGAGACTTGGGTATGCTGAAGACAACCTAGAAATAGATAGCCATTGTATCATTTCATTAATTGTAAAACTTTGTATTTTTCCTTTAAATATAAATGTTGTAACTGTTGTAATAAATTTAGAAATGTGAATGAGCAGCAATGTGATATTTGAGCATTTATTTCTTGCGGGCTTGACAGCGTTCTACCGTCGACTCTGCGACGTAGGCTGGCTTGGACACGTCTCGTATCCGAAAACCGGGTGCGGGTCGTGACAGTTCCGATTGTTAGTTGAGATTTAGTTATATTCAGGACTTGTATTTATTTTTGTTGGACATCTACTTTGTGTGGTGTGATAACTCTTTTTATATATTCAGTTCCTTTCTTTTATCTGATTCTATATCGTGTTCTATCCTTCCTAGACTTGTAATTGAGATATAGAGTTGAGATGTTATATTATACCTCCGTGCGGAGATGAAATGGTTATATCATATTATTGTTAGATGTTAGATGTTATAGACGAACTCTACAGCGTTCTACCGCCGACACTGCGGCGTACGCTGGACGTACCCACGTTCTCGTGCCCTTCCTCAGGGTGCGGGTCGTGACACATTTTTGTGGTGGCCCATGCAGGTCTGAGTCGCAACTAGTGCGATTCGTAGTGGTGCTCGACTTAGATTGCTGCTACGAGCCTGCTGTTAGGATATAGGATTAGGCAGTATAAAGAGTTACTCAATCACATTTTAGGAAAAACTCTGATCTTTTGATTGCCATGACAACTCTTCTTGTAACTGAATTTAATTGTCCTTCCTTGATTTTCCTTATCATGTGCCATATTGATCTCCTTATTTCAATCTGTCCTCAGGATGCCGCTTACTCGTTCTCAGGCAGCAGGGCCTAGTACAGTTCCAGAGAGGTCAGATCCGGGAGGTCTTCCACCTCCGGCTACGGGAGTAGCAGCTGAGGGAGCTGCCACCACAGTTCCTGCCCTTCAGACAGGAGTAGCAGCGACTATTCCAGGAGGTCTTCCACCTCCAGCTGCGGGACCATCCATAGTTATTCCCGAGACTTTTCTACCGCCACCTCCGCTACCGACAGATACGCAGCAGATGATGGCCCTTATACTGCAGATGATGCAGACCCAGAGGGCCCAGGCAGAGGCACAGCAGCATCAGGCTGACGCATCCCACCGTCAGACAGAGGTTCTACGACAGAGTATGGAGAACTCACATCAGCTTGCACTGGCAGCAGTGGAGAGAGGGGCACCGAGTACGGTGCAGGGCCCTACTGGCCAGCAGCCGTACCAGCAGCAGTCTAGGCCGGGGACAGTATTAGATTTCAGGAAGATGAGCTCCAGGGACTTCACGGGCACGGAGGGCATCCTCTATGCAGACGACTGGCTAGAGGATGTGCAGCGGAGCATGGAGCAGGCAGAGCTTCCTAGAGCACTTTGGGTTTCGGCCGCAGCCAGCCGATTCTTTGACATCGCTTTGATATGGTACCGCACGGATCCTCGTGCGTCGGTAAGAGGGCTGACATGGGAGAACTTCCGGAGGCTCTTCAAGGAGAAGTTCTTCCCGGACGTGGCTCTTACAGCATTGGAGGGCCAGTTCGTGGGTCTAGTACAGGGGAACTCGTCGGTGGACGAGTATGCAGCTGAGTTCTTCCGCCTTAGCAGGTTCGCTCCCGATATGATCCAAGGTGAGGGGCAGAAGGCTCGTAAGTTCCGTAGGGGACTTATTCATGCAGTGCGCACCCGCACCTCGGGACGCCGTGACGCGATGTTCGATCAGATATTGATGGACGCGCAGATTGCAGAGGAGGACTTCGGCCTCAAGCCGAAGAGGGGCAGTGATGCCTTAGGGGTTAGTTCCAGTGCAGGGCTAGCCAAGCGCCCTCATATCCAGCAGAGGCCAGTTCAGCAGCCATTTCAGGGCCAGGGACATGTACTTCATCAGCAGGCACCCAGGCAGCAACAGCCTTCTACATGTGACTTCTACAAGAGGCAAGGTCACCGATGGACCAACTGCAGGAAGAGGCAGGGCCTGCGTTTACTTTGTGGTTCAGCATAGCACCAGTGTAGGGATTGTCCCAGGAACAAGGCACCAGTGACTCAGGCAGTAGCAGGAGCTAGAGCTCCGACAGGGCAGCAGACGGGACCACCGTTGCAGACTCAGCAGCAGAGGTTTGCCCAGCATCAGCAACAGGCCAAGGAAGGCCAGCAGGGGCGAGCTTTCGCCATGGCAGTCGAGGATGCACAGGCAGAGGGAGAGCTGATTGCAGGTTCCAATCTTTCGATTCTATTTCCGTATTTGCCCCCTTATAACTGTCTTGAAATTCGATTCTATCCGTACCTGGTAGTTGATAAATTCTATTCGAATAGTTTATTGTGATTTATTTTCTTCTGAGATAAGTCGTATGGGCTAGGTCGTCTCGATTATGGGATCTAGAATCTTCTATTGTTATGATAGCTGGCATAGTGAGGACACATAGTCAGATTTTGGGCGTACTTCTCGGGTGTGGGAATTTAAGGTTTTCGCGGCCAAGCATGCGGCAATGCAAAAATTTTAAATACCATGATTCTAGAGGTATGTACCATAGTCAAGTACTCTGTGAATATCGTAGCCTTGCTCACTAGCATGACGAAGATTCCGAGTATCATGATTTTGGACAGACGCATATGATTATCGGACTGTATGTTAAGACTGTGATTATTGTTGGGGGTTTGACCTAGAAGGAGTACGACCATCTTAATTTCGAGGACGAAATTCTTCTAAGGAGGGTAGACTTATAGCACCCAGTTTCTAAAATAAGGGTAATTTTGAAATTTTATAATTATAATCATTTAATAATGATATTTAAACCATGTTATGATTTTTGGTGATTTTTAGTAATTTTTAAACTATTTAAAATCATGACTTGTGATTTTGGTGATTGACTAGCGTAACCCTAGAGTTTGCTGAGCCTAGAGACTAACCACGACCAAAGGAGCCTAGTCATGTGATTAGGATGACTAATTATAACTTTTTAGCCTAGGGGTATTTTGGTCATTTTGACAAATTTGTAAAATTGTAAATTATATTAATTAAATATTGTGCTAATCTATTTGTTAAGACTTGACCTAGAAGTTGAGCCTAATCTAGATGATAGTCATGACCATAGAGACTAAGTTGATGGTTTCAACTAAGTAATTAAATTAGGTTAATATCTAGATATTTTGTTAGTAAGATATTTAGGCTAAAGGTTAAGAAGGGTTACTTTAATTGTGAGCCATTAGATTGGCTAGGAATTGTTGGAGAGGCCTTGACCACTCATCCTAAACCCTAACCCTAACCTAATGACAGCCATCACATCCCCCCTTCTATAAATACAACACATTAATCAATTGCATATTTTTAATCATTTTTATTTGCCTCTTTTAGTGTTCTTCCTCAACTCCTCCCCAAATATCCAAAACAAGTCCAAATTGAGCCTAGTCTCTTGCATTGGACTCCCCTACACTAGAGGACACTATTAGTGGGCAGCTAGCAAGGATTCGGAGGCTCGGGATCGTCGCAAGTTGTAGAAGAGCCCTCATTCAAATAGCTTTTAATTGAGGTTTCACCCTCAATAGGTAAAACCCTACAAAACCTATTAAATTCTAGTTTTCTTCCCATGGATGCATTCATTTAGGGTTCTCCTAGGTGTAGCCCAAGTTTGGTAGGATTTCGTGTTCGTTCGATACCCGTATCGGACACGTATCGGCGTTTTTAATAAGGTGTTCGATGAAATGTTTGTTAGAAATAAATTATGTTAATTTTAGAATCTAATTGAATAGAAAATTAGCTTATTATGTGTAGATCACAACCCATTTTGACTGAGTTGAATTCTGTGCACCCTTGTGTCCAAATTTGGACACGCACGCACGCACGAGGACACCGTGCGGCTGTCCTGCTACCCGAGTGTCACTGTGGACACGACACGCCACGTGGCGACCTGCCACTTGGCACAGACCAAGGGGCAGTGACTGACATCACGCCCCTTGAATCTCGTGTCGACTTGTGTCGTGTCCGAGAAGAAATTGCTCCTGCACTGATTTTGAACTGTACTGTGCGTGCGAATTTTCCCTACTGATACGCGCTTCGCGCGTGGACACGCGGCTTCGTGGACACAACTCAGGCACCTAGACACCTACCCTGACACCCCACCTAGCTACTGACACGTGCACGAGACCCTAGGTTGTGTGTGTCGTGTCCAAGCTCGACTTGCACGCGTGCACGAGGCTGACTGTGCAGTGTTTGCACAGTCTGTGTAATTTAGTATTTTGGACACTTCGTGTCCACTCTAGTGGACACGAACACCCCCCTAGATACATGTACACCTGGGAGGCACACCTATGTGCCTGAATCATTAAATCCATTGGTTTGTTTAGGTTTTCAAATCTGGGTTCATGTGTATCAGACATTTCATGTTTAAAATTAAAGTGAACTGTCAGTTAATATAGGATATGAATCTGATTCTTGAGTTAGGATTTTGATCACCAAAACATGATTTGATTTCATATTCTGGTTCTTTTACATGTACACTAAAGTATAGGATTGATTTTTTGGGTTGGGTGCATTCGAATGTTGAGTTTAAATGATAGCTAGGGTTCCTAATCATGAAATTTGTGTTAACTGAGATTGGTATCTTTCAGTGAAACCAAGAACCTGAGATTAGTGTTCTGAAAAGGAGTTTGGGTTGATATTCAAATCCTGGTTTTGATATGGGATTTAGTTATTTCTTAAATAGATTCTAATATATGAATTTATGTGGGTTATGTTAAACTGAAATTGGATAGGTTCAAATGTAGAAAACCTGAGAATTACCTATGTTGAAAACTGAGATTTTTTGCACTGTAAAAACCTATGGGTTCATAAGTTCAAAACCTGAGATTGGGTTCTTCAAGTGAAACTGAGGAAGGGGTTGAATGTAGAGAGAAAAAAAACTGACTTTTAAAGTGTGAACCTGAGATTAGGTTCCACTGTTTTGAAATAAAACTAAAAACCTGAGATTGTATTCAAAAGAAACCTGAGATTAACCCCTCACATGGAAGCCTGAAAAACTGAGATGTTAACACACTGTTTTAGACTAATACACTGTTTTTCCCATTCTAAGCTAATATATAATGTTCCCCTTTCTTTGATTACAGTTTACACATCTATACACATTCATTCCCTCACTCTCTTTCACTACACACACATGTTAACCCCTTAAAACCCCCTCTATCTCTCTATGTATAAATACCTATCTAAATGCATATATGTATGTATGTTCAAAATGTTAAATTGGTGTGTGTATATATATATATATATATATATATATATATATATATATATATATATATATATATATATATATATATATATATATATATATATATATATGAATAGATTATAGGCTATGTGATTTGTTAAGGGTTGGGAAGTTATGTGGGGTTCTAAGAACTGAGTCTAAATCACTAATATTCCTTTGCACACACTGTGGACACTTGACACCTATATCTAGGTTACACACACACACATGTTCTTCCTTTTTCCCTCTCTCTAAATTTGTGTTTGATTGGTATATATATATATAGGATTGGTATATGTAGGCTTTCCTTTGGGCTTGCCTGTATACACTAGTAATGTATATATATATATGATAACTACATAGATTGTTGAATGTAAAGTCCTTGTTGTATATATGATATTGATATATGGTATAGGCTTGGTTTGGTGTTGACCTAGTTAGACTAGGGTTGACCTAGATTGGACTAGTAGACCTAGTTTGACTTAGAATCATGTAGCTTGCACTGCAGATTTCCATTTTTAAATATTGAACACATCTTAACCTGCTTTACTCTAAATAGGACTCTGTGACACCAGTTCGGACATCCATTCATATCAGTCATTCAGGGTAACAGGCGAGTACATTCTCTGATCGTTTCATACTTGTCTGGATTTATATTCTTGCTTTAGATTACTTTACTTGACACTGGCACGATTGTTATCACGGATTAGTACTATATGGATCTTCTTTTGCGATGCTATCTCTATTGTGTTCAACAGATACATATTGTTATGTGCGTTTCACTTACATATTATATTTATTGTACACCCCCATTCATGTATACTCATTGTGCATATTGTACTCTCATTATCACATGAGATTCATGGAGACTATTGTACAAGATAGCGTAACTGAATTGGATCCTTGTGTATTGATTGGGGAGGGTGAGTAGGAATGGTTATGTGATCAAATCCCATTGTACAACTATTGTGCGCTTCCATTGTACACTCACGTTATGATGGATTTGACCTATTGTTATTGTTATTGTGCAACCTAAGCCGTTTACATAACCATATTGTGCTCTAAATCACTAGTATTGCAGTTTTACTTATCCTATATCTATTTTAGTTATAAATTCTCTCTCGTTTTCATATACATCTTCTTACAGTTCATGTATCTTACTCTTTTGCACGCTTATATTTCCTAACATGTTATGAACTGCGTAAGATGTATTGTGCTCGCTCCTGTCCTGACTGGACCTGTTGAAAATATTACAGATGATGATGATGACTGCCCTACCTTCTATGGGGCACAAGAGGGTGACCTTCAGGAGCCCGAGGAGCATCTAGCTCAGTAGAGTCTAGCCTAGTCTAGTCTAGTATTTACAGCTTTCAGTTTATATCGGATTGTTCCGATTGTTAGTTGAGATTTAGTTATATTCAGGACTTGTATTTATTTGTGTTGGACATCTACTTTGTGTGGTATGATAACTCTTTTTATATATTCAGTTCCTTTCTTTTATCTGATTCTATATTGTGCTCTATCCTTTCTAGACTTGTGATTGAGATATAGAGTTGAGATGTTATATTATACCTCCGTGCGGAGATGAAATAGTTATATCATATTATTGTTAGATATTAGATGTTATAGACGAACTCTACAGCGTTCTACCGCCGACACTGTGGCGTAGGCTGGACATACCCACGTTCTCGTGCCCTTCCTCAGGGTACGGGTCGTGACAGAACCAAAGGATTCATTCGTGCTAGTGGATCGCCTTGGGGAGCCCCGATGCTTCTTGAAAAAAAGAAGGATGGTATGTCCAGATTATGCGTAGATTATTGTACCTTGAACTCAGTGACAATCAAGAACAGATACCCTCTCCCGAGGATAGATGACTTGTTTGATCAACTCAAGGGGGCAGCAGTATTCTCGAAGATCGACTTGCGGTCAGGATATCATCAGATCAGAGTCAGAGAGCAGGACATCCCAAAGACAGCATTCAGATCCCGGTATGGGCATTGGGAGTTTCTTGTGATGCCATTTGGAGCAACCAATACGCCGACTATATTCATGGACCTCATGAATCGTATCTTCATGCCTTATTTGGACCAGTTCGTGATTGTGTTCCTAGACGGCATCCTGGTCTACAGCAAGTGTGAGGCGGAGCATGAGCAGCATCTCAGAGTTGTTCTTCAGATTCTCAGAGAGCACAAGTTGTATGCCAAGTTTAGTAAATACGAGTTCTGGCTCGATCGTATTTCGTACTTGGGTCATATCATCACCAGAGGAGGAGTAGAAGTGGAATCCCAGAAGATCGTGGCTATCGAAACGTGGCCAGTGTCCAGCACAGTTATAGAAGTTCGTAGTTTTCTTGGATTGGCCGGCTACTACCGGCGATTTGTTTCAGACTTTGCTCGGATTTTAGCACCACTGACGCAGTTGACCCGCAAGGATGTGCAGTTTGCTTGGACAGCAGAAAGTCAGGATTCTTTTGAGAAGTTAAAGCGAGGCTTGATGACGGCACCCATTCTCACACTTTCAGATGGGACCGGAGGATTCTCAGTGTATTGTGATGCTTCAGGCCGAGGTTTAGGATGTGTTTTGATGCAACATGGGAAGGTAATAGCTTACGCGTCACGACAACTTCGTGATCATGAAAGGAATTACCCAACCCATGACTTGGAACTGGCAGCAGTAGTGTTTGCACTTAAGTTACGGAGTCACTACTTGTACGGAGATAGGGTGGAGATTTTCACCGACCACAAGAGCCTGAAGTATGTTTTCACCCAGAAGGATCTTAACATGCGTCAGAGGAGATGGCTAGAGCTGCTTGTGGACTATGATGTTAACTTGCAGTATCATCCTGGGAAGGCCAACATTGTTGTAGATGCATTGAGCAGGAGAGTCGGAGTTTATTTTCTAACAGCGCAACCAGAGCTGTTAGCCGATCTTCAGAAGATGGGTATAGAAGTTGTCCTTCCTACCAGTGTGGCATTGATGGCCAGTATGCAAGTTCAGTCCACTATAGTCGAAAGGATCCGGATGGCGCAGTCAGCAGATTCCAAGCATCAACGAATCAGAGCAGAGTATGAGGCAGGACGAAGACCAGAGTTATGTATCCATGAAGGTGGTACACTTCGACATGGTAAGCGTCTTTGTGTACCCAGTAGTGATATCAGACAGAAGATCCTGGCAGAAGCTCAAAGTTCTCAATATTTTATCCATCCCGGCGGTGCAAAGATGCACCATAATATCCGTCAGCACTTTTGGTGGAATGGCATGAAGATGGAGATAGCCCGGTTTGTCTTTCGATGTTTGGTTTGTCAACAAGTTAAAGCTGAACATCAGAGGCCAGCTGGACTTCTTCAGCCCTTGCCAATTCCAGAATGGAAGTGGGAGCATATAACCATGGATTTCGTGACTGGATTACTGTTTGCCATGAAATATAAAAGAACAGAACAATTATCGGAGGACCGAACTTTTACTTCACGTTACAAACTCGCTTGTATAAAGAAAGCCTAGGAACAAAAACCTAGGTACAGCAGTCTAAGTACAATTGTTTATTTTAGATTCTAGGGGGTGACGATAGAGGCTCGGGAAGGCGACGGCAGCCTTGCCTTACTCCTTGGACGATCGGTATGCAGCCTTGGCTCCTTGTGAAAAGATGGTTGGCGTTGACGAAGAAATGCTCTTCTTGCTCCTCTGTTGCTCCTCTGGCTTCTCTCTCTCTCTGTGTACGCTTTTTTCTCTAACTATTGGGGAGTCTCTCTGTATATACATATTTTTTCTCTCAAAGAATGTATATCTTACAAGGGAATGGTACCTTGCTATTTATAATAGTGGGATGTGATCATTAGGGTTGCCAATGATTAGCTTTTGGAGATGGCGGCGGCTTGGGGATTGGTCCATCCTGGCCATTCGTTTTGATTATGATGGATCTAGGCCATTAGGTGCAGATTACACCAAATCCCATGAGCAATTAATGCTGATTGGAATAAATCTTTCTTATAATGATTTTCTGATATCTGCGAATAAATCAGATCTATTCTTCTGCCACGTATCCCAGATTATTGGGATTTGACCCAATCTTTAATGGCAGCAAATCTGAGAAATTTAATCTATTTAGGACACGTGTCCTAGGAGCTGCTGGGGGGTCTGGACCCCATGACTAATGAGCCGCATATGAATGTGAGCCGCATATGGTTAAGCCCACGTGTCAGGGCTGCGTGGGCAGTGGCCCTCACCCGAGCCCTCGAACCACAGGGAGGTAATTCTTGTGGGCCGCATAGGTACATATCCGCCTGGGCCGTATGGACATGATCCTCTTGAACCGCATGAGAAGTCCTCGCTCGAGCCGCATGAGACTTTTATGGCCTGAGCCGCATAGGATGGATTCACTCTGAGCCGTATGGGAAGTCCTTTGCCCGAGCCGCATGAGACTCCTATGGCCTGAGCCGCATGAGAAGCGAGCCGCATACGAATACCCACGTGGCAAGGACACGTGGCATTTTTATGGCTCTCGGGGGATTTGTGTCAGAGATTTCTTTCCTCTTCCCTAGAGATTCATCATTATGGTAGAGCCATAATTACCTGCCTTTGGTGTCAGGGCTGTCAACTTTTCAGAGGGGTCAGCCGTCATAGCAATTAATGCAGCGTAGGTGGAGGGGAGCACTATCAGGCCACGTGTCTTCTGAGCCGCATGGAATGCCCTGGGCCGCATAGCTTCCTATGCCGCATGACTCCCTGAGCCGCATGGATCTTTCCTGGCCGAATGAGTCATTTTCTTTAGTATTTTTCCATGCTTCTATTGGACCCCCTTCAAAGTTTTCAATTTATAAAATTGAAATACTTTGAATAAGAAGCATGGCCGTGTTACTCTAGCCGCATATGGAATTCTGACCGCATAGAAGTCTCGGCCGCATGAATTATTCAGCCACATGAGTGACTTAACCACAGGAGATTGTTCAGCCGCATAGCTGCTTGCCACGTCATCATTTGCCACGTACGGCAATCTTCAGCACTTAAATGTTGTTGTTTTTTTAAAGACCGCTTTTTGGTGCGGGATCCGAGGAGCTTGGCCTTCATTTTCGGCGGCTTCTTTTGATAACCGAAGAGTCGGTTTACGTGTATGTACGGGGATCGAAACGCTCCGTCTTTGTTTATAAATACGGGTGACTTTAGCCGGAGGGACTTCTTTACCTTCTCTTTCAGTCACTCTTTTTCTTGTCTTCTATTTCTGATCTTCCTTGTCTTCTCGTCGAAGCAATGCCTCCCAAGTCTTCTAAAGTTATTTCAGCCGCCGTGAAGGGCAAGAGGGTGACGTCCTCGTCCGCCGTCGAACGTGAAGCGCCCGAAATGCCCTCTGACGTTCGTCCAGCTTTTAAGGGTAAGGGTTGCATTTGGATCTTGAGTACTTATGGCTCTGTTGCATATTTATGCACAAGCCTCCTCCCAAGTTGATGGCAGAGCCGCATATGCTGTATGGGCCGCATGACTTTTTTTCATGCCCGAACCGCATAGATAATGCCCCATAAAGTCTCCTCTGAACGGAGCCGCATATATTTTGTTTTTTTAGCAGGCTGAACCGCATAGCATTTCGCGCCGCATGAGTTCTTCTGTTAGAACTGTGTATATTCGTCCAATTCGCATAAGCTATCGAGTTAGAGTCATATGGAACTTCCATCTGATTTGGGCCGCATGAGATTGTGTTGACTCGAACCGCATAGGCTTCCTAGCCACTGTATTTCTTGAGACCCAACTGGACTGGGGCCGCATAAGACATTATTGACCTGAACTTCATAAGTGGGCAAGAGCTTCTTTGTTCAGTAGTTTTTTGTTTTAGCCATCTTTTAATCTTGTTTCTTCTTTCTCTTTTTTTTTCAGTGAACCTCCCAACTAACCCAGCAGGAGAGCTCCTTATGGGTTCAGCTTAGCATGCCACAAACGTACAACTTGACGAGTTGGTCCATCGTATAGAGGATCAGCTACCTACCAATGAGCCTAAGGAGAGAGTGGCTGCTATTAATAAACAACCCTTTCGCTTTCTTTGTTCAATGATGAATTCGGAGAAGTTGGATGGAGAATTTCTGAAATCGGCTTTCCTCTTTGGGGATGCCTTTTCCATAAAGAACTCCAAATTGCTGGATGTCTCAGAGCACTGGGATTTTTCTATAGACAGGGTAGAGATTCATATCCCTGAGATGGAGCGGCATTATCCTCTTTCATGGTTTAATATGGTCCCGCGGGGCAGGACTATGGTGGGTTCCCTGACTCCCACCCAACAGGGAATGTTTGTGAGCAAAATTTACTACAACAGACGTACGGGTTTAGTATGTACGGGCAAGGAATCCATGAGTCGGACTGTGATGGGGCTGCTCCCGGGCACTGTTGTAAACACAACTGGCCCCAATTTTACCTTCACCCTAGCTGATACGTTTCTGAATCAGCTCGCTCACAAGGGGTCTTATCCCATAGGCAGGTTGTCGCTGCTGAATTGGATCATCCCCATTCCTACATGGACTAATCTTACCTCATGGATTTTGAGGCAGTATGGGGACTTCCTTCAGGAAATTGATCTCTACTATGCCATCAGGGGTACCTGCTACGGGTTGCCCATTAACAAGCCCTTGTTTATGGCTCTATTGGAGCTGTATAATCGGCGTACAGGAACTTTATTTGCCCCCGGAGGGGAACTGGGGCTTGCTCTTCATGAAATGAACACTGTGTCTAGATTGCCGTGGGGAGATGAAGATTTTGAAGTATGTACACCGACGAACGAAGAACTCGGAGAGCTGGACCGACGATTTCCTGGTTTCGTTGCTGTGTACCAAGAACTGTTGTGTCATCACAGCGCCTGCCATCAGATGGCTATCAAGAAAGTAAATAGTTCAGAAGGGAACGCCCCTCACACCAAGGCCTGGATTTTGTATCTTTTCAAGTTGCGTCCTTCCGGTCAAGTCTCGTCTCGAACTCCTCGAACTCTGGAGGAGGTGAGGGATATGAAGTCGAAGGTCAAGAGGTCAAAGTCCACCCGTGACCGGTTTGGGAGTAGCACTGACTCCCTCAGTTATTTCCACTATGGTACCAGGGAGATGTCTGATAAAGCGATCTTGGCCGGGTTCTTGATGGTATGGCTACGCAACTGTGTAGTCTCGGGCGGCGTGGGTTCTATAGAAAAGATCAGCCGCCATTTCATTCTTCCTACTGTAAAATTGGTCTTCAAGGTAAGACTGGCGTCCTCCCGGCCATGGTGTGTAGCATACACCACGACCTTCGCACCTTTTCATCCAAAGTCATCGCTCGCGATGTGTCGATGGACTTTGAACGGATAGAACTACCATACCACTACCTTATGGGGTGGTTATTGATGCACTACCGGTCGTTGATGAGGCCGGGACCTGATGAAAATGTTTCTGTTGATGACGCCTTTCTTTTCCGGTATCGTAATCAGGCTTGGGAATATGATACCATGCCGGCCTGCCGGAGGGCGTTGGCAAGAATTGATGGGCCCGAATTCTTTGTGTCTCTCCCTGAGTTCACCCCCGGCGAAATGAGGAGGGTATATGTTGACGGCGTTGATCCCCCCCAACTTTTATCTGAAAAGATGCTTATTTGGTTACGCAACATCCGTCCCGCGCACTTGGTGTATCGTTACCGGAATAGAGTATACCTAGAGCCTTATCTGCCCAGTAGATTTTCCCGTCAATTCGGGTATAGCCAATTGTTCCTGGATCGCCCTAGCGCTTGCTTGAGCTTCGAGGGCAGTGTGCTCGATGGTGTCCGGGCTTGGCATTATTATAATGCGACCCATACCCGAGCCAGCTTCTCACTCCCTGATGCCAAGGTGGAGGGTGATATCTTGTATATAGCGGCCCTTTATCATGTTGCAGCGAGCAAACCCCCTGTTAGTTTTGATATGAATAATAGCTTCATCACCGGCACCAGTTTGGCTGAGAAGCCAGAAGGGTCCAAGAAGAGGAAGAGGGAGGCGAACAGGGTTCCTGTGTCGGACTCAGAGTCCACTAGGGCGGATAAGAAAGACGACGAAAAGGACACTGATGACTCATCTCATTCTTCGGGCAAAGAGGTTGGGAGTCAACCCCCTGTCGTGCAGGTGGAAAGGGCCGTGGGTCAATCGTTTAGTTTGTCCGACGAGGTGGCGGAGGATCAACCGTCTGCAATACCTGGCCCTTCGCGTAAACGAAGCAGGCGCGTGACTACCGCAGATGACCGAACCCACTCCACGAAGCATGGTGCGGTAAGACGTCGCAGGCTGCTTCTTGATGATGTGGATGATGTTCCTGAGGTGATTTGGGCTTCAACTGTTTCCTTTCTTCTTCTTCTATGTTATGGCTTAATTATTTGTTTCTTTTGCTCTTTTATAGGCGTCGGGTGAGCTCGTCCCTCAGGACCCGACTACCGAGGCTGATTCGGTCTTGTCTCATTTAGTCAGTGGTGTGTGTACTGCTATCATTGCTGCTCGGGTGCTTCCGGTTGCGACCGAGGATTCCCACCGTACTAGAACCTCAACCCAGGGGGATGGGGGCTTTACTGCGCCCGTCCCTGAAACATCCGAACCCCCAGATGATGGCTTTGCAGGTGGGAAAACTATGCCGGCTATGAATGAGCCGTCACCCCCACGCTCTTCCCCTGGTAATACAAATCGAACCATAGCTCGTGAATAAGCCTATGTGTCCTTGTCATCTTTTCTTGCAGATTATGTTGGCTAATGGTTGATTTGGATGTTCAGATCTCAATCCTTCGTTACCAGTGATTGATGTTGCTAGATCGCACCCTACCGGAGAGGGCCTGACAGAGCCTCTCTGTGTCGAGGGTCCCTTGTCTGGGTCGAGCTCGGGGTCCCGGGTAGCAGTGCAACTGGGACAAGAGGTGACGCCCCCTGTGTCCTCCTCTGCGAATATAGTTTCGGGGGTTAACCTTTCCTTCCTGCCGAGCATCCAGGCTCTTCGGGCGGCGGAAGAGGAGTTGGCCGCCATCCAAGCATCCTTCCGTACGGAATTTGCTTCCTTGGTGGCGGGTGCAGTAGCTTCTGAAGCTGCTCCTCCGGTATCGTCTGCCATTCTTCCTCTGACGCCGTCCTCTACGGAGGTCTTGGATGACGCGTTACAGGATGTGGTTGCTAGCTTCCATCGTCATTTGAAGAGGGGGGTCGAGGCAGCAGTGAAAAGGGGGACTCCCTTTACTCTGGCCCGTCGATGTGCCGGAGGCCAGATTACCATCCTTAAGACACTCCCTGGAGGAGGGGAATTGGCTGCGCTGTTGGAGTCGAAGCTATTAGAAGCTGATTGTCTCGTGGCCCAGTTTCGCTTATTACAATAGACTGATTTACCTGCGGCCATAAATCGAGAGCGCAATTTTCTCATTACTGCGGTGGAGAAGGTGATGGCTGCCCAGGAATCGCTTAAACCGGCTATATTGAAGGACCGCCGGGATCTGACTCGATTGTATGACCAGTGGAGCCGTCGGACTGAAGATTGCTCAACTCGGGAAGTGGATGCTTCCCGCGGGGTAGCCGATACCCGGGAACATATCCTTGAACTCCAAAAAAAACTGGCTTTCCTGGAGTCAGAGCTTGAGACTGCTCATTTTGAGAAAGAGACTGCTATTCAGGAGGCTGATAAGTACAGTAGGGCTTCCGCTAATCTAGAGCTTGCCCTCAAAAAAATAGAGGATAACTGGCAGGCATATACTCTTCTGAATGACGTGGAGCAGTTATCCCAAGAAGCCGAGCGTCGAGCCAAGCAGAGGCTTGATAGGGGGACTACCTTGGTGAAAAATTGTCTCTTGGATTTGTGCAATGCAGAACTATAATCGGATTTTTTTTCCTCTTGTTTTGTTTCTGATTTCTTTCTTTCTGAGGGGACATGATCCCGAAACATGTAATGCTTTTTCTTCCTTCAAATAAAAAGTACTTTTAATTCTACCTTTCATTTGTATTGCTTGCTGTGCCTGTGATATTGTGGTGATGTTTTCTCTCGTATAGGGGATATTTGTGGACCTGTTACCCATGGTATACCTTGGTTTTAGGCAGAGGTAACAAGTTTTGGTCGAGGTACCTAAAGCAGCCATAGCGAAGCGGTCATGGGTGCTCTTGGTATTGAGAAAAGGAATGTCGTAGAGCAGCTGGGCTCCTGGGGCCTGGTGAGGTGATAGATTTATGCTGAAAAATTTAGCTGAGGATATTTGTGGGCTTATTATCCTTGGCGCACCCTGGTTTAGGGCACGGATAATAGGATGAAGGAGAACTGACATACTTGCTCAGAGGTGATGAGGACATGGCAAGTGGGAAGGTTTTTTAAACGTAGAGTCTTCCTACTCAGAGGTAATGAGCACATGGTAGGAGTGAACTCGGCGGAGGATATTGATGGTCAACAGAGGACATTTGTGGACCTATTACCCTTGGCGTACTCCGGTTGTGGGTACAGATAATAGGTCGAAAGGGGATCATCATACTTACTCAGAGGTAATAAGGACATGGCAAGTATGAAGGTTTCTTCGACGGAGCTTTCCCATTCAGAGGTAATAAGGACATGACAGGAGTGGGCTCAATGAAGGAGGGTACATAAAACAACTCAGAGGTAATAAGGACATGGAAGTTCTACGTAGGGGGTGATTTATTTTTGGCGGAAGTGGAACGGCTCAGAGGTAATGAGGACATGACCGTTATGGAAGTTTGTGGACCCGTTACCTTTGTTGTGCACTGGGAGTGCAGGTATTAGATCATGAGGGAGGATCTCTTGTAGGAAGAAAGTTCAGCTGTATGGTTATACATGACTTTCTTTCAAAAGAGTGACCAGGATGTAAGTTCAGGGGTACCGATGGGTACATAACTCGACAATCCATGAATGTTAGAATCAAAGTACAAATTCAGAGGTACCAGCAGATACATGACTTGGAAATTTGGGATATCTTTGTGGAGGAAGGGCATGAGTTCAGCGGTACATGCGGGTACGTGACTTGGAAATATAGAATATGGTGAGTGTGAGTTCAGTGGTACCAGCGGGTACATGACTCGAGAATCTGGGAAACTATGAGGGTGAGTTCAGTGGTATCAGCGAATACGTGACTCAATAATCTAGAGAATTTATGGAGTGAGTTCAGTGGTACCAGCGGGAACGTGACTCAATAATCTGGAAAACTACGAGGGTGAGTTAAGTGGTATCAGCGGATACGTGACTCAAAAATCTAGAAATTTATAGAGCGAGTTCAGTGGTACCAGCGGGTACGTGACTCGATGATCTGAAGAATATTGTTTAAACATAGTATTTCTTCAGGAACTTGCCGTTGACGGGCAACATGAGCAAATCTTCGTTCTGCTTAGCGAGGCGGTAAGCGCCGTTGGAGAATACTGTCTCTATGATAAATGGGCCTTCCCACTTTGGCTGGAATTTGCCGGCGGTCTTGTGAGTCATGACCATCGACCTCCGGACTGCAAGAACGAGATCACCCACTTGGAATGTTCTGATTTTGACCTTCTTGTTGAAGGCTCCTGAGATGCGTGCTTGGTATAGCTCGATCCTTTGCTGTGCTAGGAGGCGCTTTTCATCTAACGCCTCTAACTCTTGCAGTCGACGTCGGTAGTTGTCATCCGTTGTCAATTGATAAGTGAGGGCGACGCAGAGTAAGGGTATTTGAGTCTCTAATGGGAGAACTGTCTCACTCCCGTACACTAGGGAGAATGGCGTATTCCCGGTGGCTGTCCGAATTGTGGTGCGATAAGCCCATAAGCATTCGTCGAGCTTCTCGTTCCAGTCACGTTTGTTGAAGGAGACAAACTTCTTGAGAAGTTTGATGATTGTTTTGTTGAACGCCTCTGCCAACCCGTTTGCTGCCGGGTTGTACGGCGTCAAAGCGATATTCTGAATACGGTGTTTATCACAAAATCGATAGAATACGTGGCTTGCAAACTGCGGACCATTATCATGGATGATCCTTCGGGGCAGTCCAAAGCGGTAGGTGACGTGATGCTTGAGGAAGCTGATCACGTTCGAGGTCTTGACTTCGGCGAGTGGGACAGCTTCCGCCCATTTGGAGAAGTAATCAGTGATTGCAAGTATGAAGTGATGTCCTCGGAAGGAAGGTGGGGTGATTGGACCAATGACATCCATTCCCCATGCTTCAAACGGCCAGGACGCCACTGTCGGTTGTAGAAATTCGGATGGTTGGTGAATGAAGTCCGCGTGGACTTGGCAAGCTTTGTACTTTCTAGCATATTCGATTGCATCTGCCACCATCGTGGGCCAATAGTAGCCCATTCGGCGAAGGCGATCTTACAGTTTCGGGCCGGGCTGGTGGGCCCCGTAGACACCGTCATGAGCTTCTCGTACGGCTTCTTTGGCTTCTATATTTGACAGACACCGAAGCAGTAATCCGTCGTAGGAGCGGTTGTTTGCCATTAAAATCGTTATCTTAATACAAACAGAACAGTGTTACAATATAGGACTTAGATGTAGTCCTAGGAGTACACTTTTGTTTAATCTGGGTCCTTAGTGCCAATGGAGCGAGTGGTAATACGTTAACTCCGTTGACGGGCTGACGACGATTATCGGTTCTCTGAAGGTGTAGGTTGCTCTGGGTGCTGGAGCTTGCTGAAAGGAGGAAGACGTTGAGTGTCTGTATCTGCCTCTCTGGTGGTATGTTCCTTCGTATATGTCTGTGTGTATGGAAGAAGGAAATAATTCCTCTATTTATAGCTGGACAGGTTGGCTGCTCATGCACGTATATGTAGGATGCGCCAGTACGTGGGAACGTCACATGGAGATTGCTGATGGGGGCGCATGGATGATGCGCCCTACTCGAGGGGTTGAATTCTTCATACTGCTGTTGTGAGCCGGCACGTAGCAGAGGAGAAGATCTTTCTGTTGCTGAAATCTTGGATGAGTTGAGTCAAAGGACACGTGTCGTCGACTCATGGCTCGGAGATCTCGGATCTGATGGGGGGATGATTTGGTGGGATGCGCCTTGGATTGGGTGCATGATGAGATTTTGGCTCGTGACCTTTAGGAGTCACAAACCGTTTTGGGCGCATGGCTTTTGAGGCGTATGCGAGCGACTTTTCTTCTGTCTTTCGGGATCAGAGATCAGTCTGGGGCGCATGGCTTTTGAGGCGCATGCAAAGCTTCAACTGGAGACTCTTCTTCTGTCTTTAGGGATCAGTGAAGGGTCTGAGGCGCATGGCTTTTGAGGCGCATGCGGATGGTTGGGAGGCCACATGGCAGTAGTCGTCGGGGTAAGGTCATGATGATGCTGACGTTGTGAACGTTTCGTTTTCTGTAAAAGTTGTCAACCGTTCAGACTTGGGGAGGCGTGCTGCCAACTCTGTCAGTTCAGCATTTAATGTTGGTGACATTCGATGGACAGCTGAGTGGGCACGTCGGTTGACGTTCCACTAGGCGTATGGAGACGTATGGGGGTGCATCCCCTGTGATGCGCTCGGTACAGGGCGCATCTGTAGGAGGCGCTTGGTGTTTGAAGGGGTGTGATGCGCTGTCCAGCCGGCGCATCCGACACGTCTTTAATGATGCGGCTGTTTCGCTTTTCGACTGCCTTTAAATAGCCGTTTGGCTGAAGTCGAGGCGTCCGGTTCATCCATTTAATGTGAGTTCATTACACGGAATTCGGAGAGCCATCCACTTGGCGCGTGGGTTTGATCTGCCGGGCCTATAAATAGTGACATGGAGAGAAGGTTTGCTTCTCATTCCCTCGCGTACCTCCAACATGAACTTGGGTATTCGGGTGCATTCTGTTGACGAAGTGTTCCCGAGGGTGAAGATGAGACGCCATGTCGTCGTTGATGCACTTGAAGGTGACTGTTACATCCAAAAGACGGAGTCGAGGGCTTCTGAGGCAGGCAGAAGGTGCCTGTTGCATCCAAAGATAGGGATGCTCGGGCCTCGTCTCCATTGTTCCGGAAGAGCCGTAGATCGGAATGGCGGTGCTAGGCTCTCTCTTCCTTCAAAGTGGGTGTTGCCCACTCTGATTGTGTTGAAAGCTGCTCCTTTCGCCGTGATTTTGATCACGGTCTTCCTTGGTCTTTGGAGGCTCTTTCGAAGCCTCCCCTGGCCACAGATTTACGGTGCTCTTCTCTTCCTTGGTTCCAGCCAGAGGGTTAAATGCTTTGTTTAGTCGAAGCACTTATCAGGTGACCCTGGCTGGAAGAGCGGCATATAACTGGGCTGCTGAAGGGATGCACATAACTGAGCTGGATGCACATAACTGAGCTGCTGAAGAGATTGTGGGATGCGCCTGGTTGGAGGTGCATGATATCTGCTACGCCTAACTGGCGGCGCATGGTGACTGTTGTACCTATCTGGAGGCGCATGGTGGCTGCTGCGCCTATCTGGAGGCGCATGGTGGCCGCTGGCTGTAGACTTAGGATCTTTCCTTTGTAGAAATTCTCCTTTGTACAACCTTTTCTAGACATGTAATAGACTTTTGTATATAAATAAAAAGTCCTTCTTGAAATGTCTATAGTTATTGACTTTGCTGTGAAGTGTTCTGTTCGAGTTCTGGCACATGTAGTGTCTGGCGCATGGGCTTTCTGTTTGTGAAATTTCATGCTTCTACAAGACCCCCTTCAAAGTTTTCAAAACTTTTGAATAAGTTTTGGAATACTTTGAATAAGAAGCATGGCGATCAGGGCGCATGACGGTTGGGGCGCATGCATGTTTAGCCGCATGCTTTTCTCAGTTAATGCATATGATAATGCCTCGGTAACCGAAAAGATTAATGATGATCTTTTGGATTTATCTGCTGTTATCTTCACAAGACCCGAGGCGACGGCTGAGATCACTCGTCATCGGTTCACGCGTACGACCACGGCCTATAAATAGGTGAGAGGTGGAGAGAGAGAGAGAGTTCTTCTGCTCTTTGCCTCCTTTAGAGTTCTTCTTCAAAACCCTAATTTCTTCCTCTCTGATAGAATGGCTCCCAAGACTCCTCGCGGTGGTGCTAAGGGAAAGGAGCCGGCAGAGTTTGCCGACGAGGATGCTCCTGCCACCATTGCGACTCCGACCGACGTTCGCCCCGGGGTGACGGGTGGGTGTCGACTTTTGCTATCTAATGTGCTCTAACTTTTTGCTGCCGATGCGTATGGGCTTCTGTCCTTGATACGATAAGGTTTTATCCTGCCGACGTGCATAGGCTCAGGCCTTTATCATGCACCGAGGTTTAGTTTGCTGATGCGCATGGGTTTTATACCCTGATGATGCGCCGAAGCCTTCGCTGACGTGCATGGGCTTACGCCTTGATGATGTGCCGAAGCTCCAAATACTGACGCGCATGGGTTTACGCCCTGCTGATGCGCCAAAGCTTCCATGTTGACGCGCATGGATGACGCGGTGAGGCTGACGCGCATGGGTTTATGCCCTGATGCTGCGTCAATCTATTTGATACCTTTTGTCCTTTTTGGCTGACTTCCACTTTTGTTGTGCCAGTGTCGATGACGATCCCTTTGTTGAATGAAGTCCTCTTGGATGCTTCTCTTTGCCAAATGGGGGCTGACTTTGATGAGGCGGTGATCAACCCTGCAAAGGATGCTATCTTACAGAACCAACCCCGGGAGCGAATGCTGCAAATCCAGTACCAGTTGCCGCTTTTCCTCCAGAGTATGATGGAGAGTGGTAAACTGAAGTCTGCAGAATCTGAAGATGTGACTTTCTTAAAACCTGCCTTTCTGTTTGGCGACCGACTAGTCTCTTCTGAAGCGAAGATACTGAAGATCAAAGAAGACTGGTTCTTCACTGCCAAAGGCATGGTTCTATACATGAGGCAGGTTGACCGCCAGTTGCCGCTGACGGCCTTTTATCGTTTAGCTTCGAAGAGAATGATGGGTTGGGAACTTACTCCTTCTCAAGGAGGGGCCTTGGAAGGTACCCTTTCGATCGACGCCACCTCGAACCAGCGAAATACTTTGACTGCTTCACGAGTCGGTTCCTCGTTCAGTTACCGAGCCTTGCGTCCTGGGAGCCTCTACAGTGAAGTTCCAAATGACACGTTTCCCTTCAGTGCCCCGACCTTTGTAAATCGGATGCTGACAGCGAAGGTCATGTACCCGACAGGTGGCTTTAGAGTCGAAGGTTGGTGTCACTATATTCCGAGGTGGGACGAGTTGACCACTTGGGTGCTTTCAAGGTTCAAAGTTGAGCTTAAGGAGATCGGGCTGACAGCCACTATTCGGGCTACGCAGGCAGGCATGGATCTCAATAAGCCTATGTTCCTTGTGCTCTTGGAATTATTCAATGCCCATACTGGCAGCTTTTTCACTCCGATGGGAGAGTTGGGGTTGGCTCTCCATGAGATGCACGAGGTGTCTAAGCTTCCTTGGGGCTCAGAGCCGTACGAGAAGTATTTCCCGTCAAATGAGGAGATCCAGGTTCTGGAAGATAAGAACCCGGAGATGATGGCTGTATTCAAAGAGGTGACGAGCCACCATTATCTGATACACCGGAGGGATAAGGGCAAGACCCAGCCTCATGTAACTGCTTGGAGGGACTATGTCTTTAAGCAGGATTTGGCGGATCCTTCGAGGATCCGATTTATGACTCCGCAGGGACTGAAGCCCGCGGAGGTGACTTCTGAAATAAGTCGGCTGGATGAGAGGACCCCACGTTCGGATGAGAGCGGCAAGGATGCATATGGCTGCTTCTGGCACTGTGGGCACCGAATGTCATATAGCTACAGTCCCTGAACCTCTCTAGGGTGGGTTGAGAGCTCTTTACTCCTTTTTTTGTTCTTTTGCAACCTTTGCTGGGGGATAGTGTAGTTTTTGTACTCTCTTTTTCAGAAAAATAAAGAAGTACGCAACTTTTTGTGATGTGTTCATTTTTGTTATTATGAACTTGATGATTTGTGTGGACCTATTATCTTTTGCGCACCTTGGTTTTTTTAGACACAGATAATAAGTTTGAAGGAACCAACATGTTTGCTCAGAAGTGATGTGGACATGGCAATCATTGGGTTCAAAATGATAGAATCTTCCTACTCAGAGGTATTATGGACGTGGTAGGAATGATCCTGGGGGATACGCTGAACAACTCAGAGGTGATGTGGACGTGGAAGTTCTGCGATCAATGTACGACAACGCATGGGTTGTTTGTACGAGATGTTTACTCAGAGGTAATGTGGACGTGGTAAACATGAAGGGTAGCGTCGGCTTACGTGGCGTAAGATTCCACTTTGTAGGGTATAGAGGAACAACTCAGAGGTGATGTGGACGTGGTTGTCTTTCTACTGAAGGATGCCACGGAACAGCTGGGTTCCAGAAGCGTATAAGTTTGTGGAAGGATATTGTGGGTGAGCCCCGATGATTGGGCCCACAGATCCTCTTTGGGGAAGTACAAGTCTGAAGGTTGTCAAGAATAGTACTTCTTTAGGAACTTGTCGTTGATGGGCATCATGAACAAGTCCCCATTAGGTTTGGCGAGGCAGTAAGCACCGTTTGAGTATACTGTCTCAATGATGAAAGGTCCTTCCCACTTGGGCTCGAACTTTCCTGGTGTCTTGTGAGTTAACACCATTGGCCTTCTGACTGCTAAAACCAGGTCACCAACTTGGAAAGTCCTCTGTTTGACCTTCTGGTTGAAAGCCTGTGATATACGGGCTTGGTAGAGTTCGATGTGTTGTTGAGCGAGGAGACGCTTCTCATCGAGTGCCTCCAGTTCCTGCAGACGACGATGTTGATTGTCTTCTTCTGTGAGTTTGTTTGTTATTGCTACGCGGAGTGAGGGTATCTGGATCTCGAGAGGCAGTACCGCTTCGCTCCCGTAGACCAGGGAGAATGGTGTGTTGCCTGTTGGGGTCCGTACCGTTGTGCGGTAGGCCCAAAGGCATTCGCCAAGCTTTTTGTCCCAGTCGCGTTTGTTGGATGATACGACCTTTTTGAGCAGCCTAACGATAGTTTTGTTGAATGCTTCCGCTAACCCGTTTGCAGCCGGATTATAGGCGGTGGATGTCACATTTTGAATGCGATTCTTGTCACAGAACCTGCTAAAAATGTGGCTGATAAACTGAGGACCATTGTCATGAATGATCCGCCGGGGTACTCCGAAACGGTAAATGACATGGTGTTTGATAAAGCTGACCACCCTGGAGCTCTTTACTTCCGCCAGTGGGACTGCTTCTGCCCATTTGGAGAAGTAATCGGTGATGGCCAGGATGAAGCGGTGTCCTTTTGATGAAGGAGGGGTGATTGGTCCCACAATATCCATGCCCCAGGCTTCGAAGGGCCAGGAGGCGACTGTAGGATGTAGTGGTTCAGACGGTGTATGTATGAAGTCTGCATGAAGTTGGCATGCGTGACACTTCTTAGCATATTCAACAGCGTCGGCGGCCATGGTTGGCCAGTAGTAGCCCATACGTTGCAGTCGATCCTGCAACTTAGGACCGGGTTGATGAGCTCCGCAAGTTCCGTCATGAGCTTCCCGAAGAGCTTCGGCTGCTTCTTCGTTGGACAGGCATCGAAGGAAGAGCCCATCGAAGGAGCGTCGGTATAGCATTTTGGTAGCTATATCGTAGTAGAATCGAAGAGAGCATCTCCTGACTGAGACAGCTTCCTTCGGGTCCTCTGGAAGGATTCCGTAGACAGCAAAGTCGATGAACGGGAACCTCCAGTCTCAGACATTAATACCAGTATTTGTCGGCATGGTGTGAGCCACTCGCAAGCATAGGTTGTTTCTAGGACAAACCAAGTCTCGGCCTGTTACCGTGACATAGTGTTGAGTCCCAAAGGGCGCTGCCAATGAGGCTGCGAGGCCAGCCAGAGCGTCAGCCTCCATGTTTTGTAGACGAGGTACGTATTCGATGAAGAACCCGATGAAGGTTGAAATGATGTTCAATGCAACTTCATGGTAAGGGATCAGATCTTCATGGCGAACCTCGTATTGCCCCCGAATCTGGTTCACGAAAAGTTTTGAGTCACCGTAGGCTTCGAGATGGTCCACCCCCAGTTGTTGTGCGAGTTGGAGTCCTATGATGAGTGCGTTGTACTCGGCAACATTGTTGGAGCACGGCTTCGAAAGGGAGTAAGCACGCTGGATGACCAGCTGATCGGGGAAGACTAAGACTACCCCCACTCCTGCGATGATTTGGCCTTTGGGGCCTGTTCTTGAAGCGCCATCGAAAAACATCCGCCAAACGAAGCTTCCTTCGGTGACGTTGGATTCTTGGACCTCATCCGGGATGTCCTCATAGAGTTTTGAGGATTCTGGGATGGGATGTGCAGTTAAAAAGTCAGCCAGGACTTGACCTTTAACAGCTTTTTGTGGGACAAACACCATATTATATGGCGTTAGCAAGGTCGCCCATGTGGCTAGCCGGGAGTTCAGTGATCCTGGCTTCGTCATGAGGACTCTGAGCGGATTGACTCGGGAAATGACATGAATTGTCTGGCCCGAGACATAATGACGAGTCTTCTGGATGGCAAACACCAAAGCCAAGCACTCCTTTTCAACGGGGTTGTACCGGTGTTCGGCCCCGATGAGCGTTCGACTGAGGTAGTAGATTGCTTGCTTATAGCCTGTATCGCTATTTTGAGCCAGCAGAGCACCAAGGGAATGATCCATGGCACGGACGTAGAGGAGAAATGGTTTGCCGGCGACAGGTGCCACCAGGACTGGTAGGCTCGTCAAGTAGGCTTTGATGTCGTCGAAAGCTTTTTGGCACTCCTCTGTACAGACATAAGAGACTCCCTTTTTCATGAGCTGAGTAAAGGGTTGACATTTACCGGAGAGGTTTGCTATGAACCTCCGGATGTATGCCAGACGTCCCTGTAAGCCCCGAAGTTCTCGAAGATTCTTCGGAGGGTCCATGTTGAGGATGGCTTTGGTCTTCTCGGGATCAACATGAATGTCTTTCGCCGTGATGACAAAGCCCAAGAATTTGTCGCTAGAAACCCCCAGGAAGGATTTAGCAGGGTTCATTTTGAGTTGATGTGCCCGCATGAGATCGAAGACTGTCTTCAGATCCTGTAGGTGATCTCCTTTGAGGCGGCTCTTGACTGCGATGTCGTCAACATAGCATTCGACTGTCTTGCGAAGATGTTGACGGAAGATGGTGCTCGTAGCTCGTTGGTATGTCACACCGGCGTTCTTCAAGCCGAAGGGCATTACTGTGTAGCAGAAAATGCCCTTTGGAGTCCTAAATGACGTATGTTTTGCGTCATCGGAGAACATCTTGATTTGATTGTAGCCTGAATATCCGTCCATGAAGGACATGCGTTCGAAGCCACATGTGTTGTCGATCATTACATCGGTGATTGGAAGCGGGAATTCGTCCTTCGGGCAAGCAGAGTTGAGGTCCCTGAAGTCGATACAGACTCGTATCTTCCTATTCTTCATGGTAATAGGTACGATGTTGGCTACCCAGTCTGGGTGTTGTTCCTCACGGATGAAGCCGCTAGTCAAGAGTTTGTCCACCTTCTGATCGATGGCATTCATGATGTCCGGACGAAAACGTCGCTGTTGTTGTTTGATAGGTTTGGCATCAGGTAAGATGTTCAACCTATGCATTACGATCTGTGGATCGAGTCCCGGCATATCTTCGTAGCTCCAGGCAAAGACGTCGATATACTCTTTAGCCAGCTGGATTAAAGACTCTCGGTCTTCTCCTTCTAGGCTTTTGCTGATAAAGATGGGTTTGGAAGAAGATCCGTCCCCAAGGTCGATCTGCTCGACTTCATCTTTGGTGGGAGGTTCACGTAACTCAAAACGAGACTCCCATTGCTCTCCTAGGCGTTGAGCCCAGGGTTCTTCTTCGAAGGGTTCCGGCACTTGGTCTTCGCCTTCACCTTTTTGAGGTTGTGCTGACGTCATGTTAGCTGACAGCACTTTCCTGAAAACTGATCCGATACTGGTATCGGAATCCCAAGTCGACGCTTCGGACGAGTGGGAATTTTCTACGTCTTCTGCGTCTGAACTCTCTGGAGTTGATGGTGACATGACATAGCCTACCCCCCGTCGAGTTTTGTTGTAGTAATCTTGCGGCTTTCCTTTGGGAGTTGGAAACCGGAGAGGGAGATGTCGACCTTTGCCATAGTTTAGGCCTTTGTTGCTTTTTAGGTCGTAGCCCATCTTTTGGATGATGTACTTTGCCGTATCCGTGTACCGGTAGACTTATACTCTGCCGGTATTAGGTTCTGGCTCGAGTGGCGGGAGGTCTTGATGACGCTCGACTTTGCCCAAAATGATGGATCCTTCGTCTCGGCTTCGTGGAGGGGCTATGAAACAGACTCCTTGAGACGGGACTACTCGATTTACATGATTTACGGTCGTTATTTGTGTTTGCAACGACCGTAGAGCATTATCTAATGTATACATGGCATTCCAGTGTGGAAGACAAGAATAATTAAAAGACACTCTATTATTGATAAAGTACGAGATTTTATCCCGCGGGATTACATTGTCTAAGGAGGGTGCATCTACATCAGCAGAGATATATTCGCCGAGCTCCTCGTCTGTAAGCACTGGGGTCGAATCAGGAGAATCTACCACAACTTTGACCTTGGGGTCTGAGAGGGTTATGTGAGCCCTCTCTGGCATCTTGGATGACTGCGGGGGCTTGCCCTTAAGACGCACCTTCAAAGGTGCCTCAACTGCGCCTCCTGTGAGTGGTGCCTTCCCCTGTAATTTTGCCACCAGGGAAGCCGATGTTTGAGGCGGCTTTCCCTTGAGGCGTATCTTCAGGGGAGCCTCAGGAGTCGGTGCTTTCCCTGATAGTTTGATGTTCATTGGAGGCGCCTTCTGGGGTGGTTTACCCTTCAGTCGGATCTTCAAAGGGGCGTCTGGATTCATCTCAGGCTCCGTGTCCGGCTCAGTTGCCGTCTCTGCCTCATCATCAGCATCGTTGGCTTTCTCCTCGTCAAGTGGCTTGTACAAGTCGGAATCGGTGAAGTAAGCTTCAATCCCTTTGAAAGGATCGATGTCTGCGAACTCCGTCCGGATGACGCCGTTGGTGGATACATATTTCATGCATTGGTGGAGCGTAGAAGGTACCACCATGTACTCATGTAGCCATAGTCGGCCGAGCAGGATGTTGTAGTTGACCTCGGCATCTACCACATAACAAGTCACCTCAGTTTTGAGGTTGCCTATGTGACACTTCAATCGGATCTTGCCCAGTGGCTCGCTTTTGCTAGCGTTGAAGCTACTGATGGTTGTGTTGGAGGGCGCCAGCCGGTACATTGGGATCCCCAGTTTTGATAGCAGCACCTTCGGGATAATGCTGAGGGAAGACCCCGGATCGATCTGAATCCGGCTCACCTTGACTGAACCGATGTACCCTGTGTAATACAGCGGTCGGTTATGTCGGTGATGCTTGAGCAGCATGTCTTATTGGGTGAAAGTTATGTTTGGGATAACTTCATCCGCACAATGACAGTGCGCACAAGTAGTTGGAAGGTCTTCAGGCTGCTTGACCTGACTGAGAAAGGATTCAGCGTCCTTCAGAGCTTCGCAGAGAGCTTCTCGGGAGTCTTTGAAAAGACGCAGGAGCTCAAACAAAGACAGGCGTGCAGGAGTACTGGCCAGTTGTGCCAGTATGTCAAAGTTGTGGGGCTTGGCTTGCCCCGAAGCATTCTCCTTCCGTAGAGGTCTATCGAAACGAGCCTCCATCTGCTTCTGCTTATTGGCTGCTGAGGGTTTAGACGGGCCCTCCTCAGGGATGGTGCCAGGAGGCACCACCTCGGCGACAGCTTCGCCGGGCTGGGCGTTCTGTTGTGCACGCGTCTGCACTGGAAGTGCCTCTTCCGTTGAAGAAGAGACCGTGCGGCAAGACTTGATCTTCCTGCCTTTTGATTTGGAGGTAGAGCGTACCTTCGATTGAGTCACCTCGGAGACGAGGTCGGGGTGAACCCAGAGGACCTCTCCTCGAGATATGGTGAGTGGGATGAGTCCACTCACATTGTCACGGGTAGGTGGCAAGTTCACCACCTCCATTGTCGCCTTAGGGATGGGGACGACGCCATCTTGTGTGGTAGTCGGCGGCAAGGTGCCGAACTGAAGTGACACCACATTGGCTGACACCGTCTTCTCTTCATAGTCAAACGGAGATTACATCGGCATTGATCATGCACTGGATGTAACTCTTGAAGACGTAGCAGTCCTTGGTCGGGTGTCCGACAAACCGATGGTAGTGGCAGTACCTCGGGTTGTCCACTTTCCCGACTTCATCGGGCCGCTTTGGGTCCGGGAGCTTGATCTTGTCACCCTACTTCAGTATTTCAAAGAGTTGCAGGGTGTCTTCGTCATTGAATGAATACACCTCCTTGGGTCTCGGTGCCAGTAGAGGCTTCTGAGTAGGCGCAGATGCGCCTTTCGAGGCATTAACAGTCAATGCATGTTTTCCCTTTGCTTCTCGCCCGGAGTTGTTGGCTGCTGACCTTTTCCCCTTATCATCAAAGGCGGGAAAGCTGACACCCAGAAGACGTGCATTGGCTGTCTTCTTTTCTGTGGCTTCAGCTTCGATGATCAGGGAGCTCCAGTCGGGAGGGGGAGTAGAGTTGAGCCAGAGCTTCACTGCAGGCAGCATGTTCATGCTGCAAGAGGAGAGGAGCGCATATTCTGGCATGCCTAGAGGTAGCCTGAAGCAGGCTTGTCGGAAGCGTTCGATGAACACCCGAACCGTTTCTTTCTCCTTTTGGCGTATTTCTATGAGAGATGCCATCGTCATGTCCTTTCCGCCGTCGTAGAAGCGATCAAGGAAGAGGCGCGTCAAGTCGTCGAAGGACGATATAGAATTGTCGGGGAGGCTGCAGTACCAGTCATACGCCACCCCTTTTAGGGCCCCGACAAAGATGCTGGTGAGGAGCGCGTCCTCCTTTGGAAGATGCCCCGTCTGTGACTGGAAATATGTCAGGTATCGACACGGAGAGTCCTTCCCATCGTACGGCGTAAGTGTTTGTAGTTTATATTTTGGAGGATAAACCACCTTGTTCCACTCGAGGGGATAAGGCTGGGGAATGCCCATCTTCTGGCGCTCCTCTTGCCTGTTTTTGGACTCGAAGCGCTCCCGCAAGTCCTTGATCATTTCGACCACATCCTCCGTGGAGCTAGGAGTCGGGAAAGGTGGTACTATCTGGAGTGGAGCGTTTGAGGGCTCCGACGTCCGGGGTGCTTCTGTATCTGAGGGTGCCCGTTGAAGTGGTACCCTTGACTCCCCATTGGCTCCTGGGTCGGGACCGGTTGAAGGTGTTCTAGTCAAGGCTACCCGTATATCAAACACTGCTTGAGTCAGTGCTTGCATAGAGGCAGAGAGGGTTTTGGGTCCTCCCTCTAATGAGTCTATGCGCTGGACAATGTCCTGCGGCGGCACATCAGACTCGGAATCACCCCTAGTCATGTATACTGTCATGACACGGCCGGGAGTGGATGGATTGGTTGAGGCTTCGCTCTCGATCTCACTTTCATGTAGGGGAGTCACCTCTCCTGGTGTTCCACCTTGGCCACCCCCAGCCACATTCTGGAGGTCATTTTCGACGGGCGCATCTGCAAAGGCCTCATTGCCCTCAGCTCCGTCTTGAAGGGCCTCTTCGTCTCTACCCCCAGCCGTTTCCTGGAGGACATCCTCGTTTTTAGGGGCTTCTGGGAGGCTGACTTCGCCTCGAGGATGAAGATCTGCCGCAGCCGTGCTTTGGACATCTTCGTCCTCGGAAGGAGGCTCAACAAGGGTCTGACTACCTCCAGCTTCCTCCAAGAACTTCTTCTTCGACCGAGTGCCTTCGAACACCCCAGAGGACGAGACAGCTGCCTTGGTTTTCCTCGGTTGGCTTTTGGACGAGGACGAGGAATTGCCGGTCGCCTTCCGGAGAGATAAGGAGTTGGAGACTACATTGCATAAAGCAACTCTTAGCTCCTCTTCTATTGACACCTTTGTCCCGAGACGATGTCGGAGGGGTGTCGGTGATTGCAGCTGCTGGAAGACTGACTGCCTTGGTGGTACTGCCGTCTTGCAACAGCAGTTGATAGTGACCACCGCACAAGTATGCCCCGTGAGAGGCTCATCGTGCTTGTTGGTTGACTCTCCTGACCGACGCTTGTGAGCGATCACATTACACAGGTCGTTGGAGGAGAATGCTACCTTCACACCCCCTTCAGGCGCATGGCAAGGCCAAACGCCGGGGCGGACAGGTGAGTGCTGCGTCCCCTGATCTAATACCAAGCAGGCATCACGATCAGTAGTGGGGGAACAATAACATTTGAAGTGACTTGAACGGACCTCAAACGCACAACCAGAGGAGGCGCGGGAGTTCAAGACCACTGAATTTGCCGCACTCGACTTGGTTGTGCACGCAGTAGATGCGCCCAAATGAGATGAGGACTTTGAAAATCGACTCATTTTTGGTGCCGAAGCACCTGAGCCGACCTTGTACAGCTTGCCATCGGCAGTACACGTTATTGTGAGCACGTGCCTCTGGCCTGCTGCTGGCATAGCACGTTTGTGGAGCATGGCCCGTGCCGCCTTAGATTTCTTTGTACTAGCCCGCTGGGGCGCATAGTACTCAGCATCCAAATCCTCCTCGCCATTATAGCGAGTGAGTCTGTCAAAGACAGAGACTTTTTATGGCGCATCAGAGGTGATGTGCGGGGCATTAGCTGCGCCCCTGCTCCGTCGATGCATCTTCCTCGCCAGAGAGGAAGATGGCTGGGGAACGTGGTCAGCCGCACGCTTCCCCGAGAGATGCGCTGCATCAGCGGGCGCACCTTGGTTGCTGAGAATGTCAGCAGGAAGGGAGGGCCGGATTGGCGCATCCCCTTCAGTGGTGGTGCCCGAGGCGTCGACCTTGCGCACCCAGACACGACGGGTCTTCTTCGGCTTCGGTAGCCGCTTCGAAGGACTCATACTTCCTTTAGAAATGAACTCCTCGTACGTCTGTTGATTGAGGCGCACGACCAGCGTCTTGTGGGAGGAGCCCACCATCACGTCGTCGGCCTGTGACACGACTTTCTCGAAAGAGGAGAAAGATGTCTCCAGCAGAGTCGCCAGCTTGTTTGCCATTAAAATTGTTATCTTAATACAAACAGAACAGTGTTACAATATAGGACTTAGATGTAGTCCTGGGAGTAAACTTTTGTTTAATCTGGGTCCTTAGTGCCAATGGAGCGAGTGGTAATACGTTAACTCCGTTAACGGGCTGACGACAGTTATCGGTTCTCTGAAGGTATAGGTTGCTCTGGGTGCTGGAGCTTGCTGAGAGGAGGAAGACGTTGAGTGTCTGTATCTGCCTCTCTGGTGGTATGTTCCTTCGTATCTGTCGGTGTGTGTGGAAGAAGGAAATGATTCCTCTATTTATAGCTGGGCAGGTTGGCTGCTCATGCGCGCATATGTAGGATGCGCCGGTACGTGGGAACGCCACGTGGAGATTGCTGATGGAGGCGCATGGATGATGCGCCCTACTCGAGAGGTTGAATTCTTTATATTGCTGTTGTGAGCCGGCACGTAGCAGAGGAGAAGATCTTTCTGTTACTGAAATCTTGGATGAGTTGAGTCAAAGGACACGTGTCGTCGATTCATGGCTCGGAGATCTCGGATCTGATGGGGGATGATTTGGTGGGATGCGCCTTGGATTGGGCGCATGATGAGATTTTGGCTCGTGACCTTTAGGAGTCACGAACCGTTCTGGGCGCATGGCTTTTGAGGTGCATGCGAGCGACTTTCTTTCTGTCTTTCGGGATCAGAGATCAGTCTGGGACGCATGGCTTTTGAGGCGCATGCAAAGCTTCAACTGGAGACTCTTCTTCTGTCTTTAGGGATCAGTGAAGGGTCTGAGGCGCATGGCTTTTGAGGCACGTGCGGATGGTTGGGTGGCCACGTAGCAGTAGCCGTCGGGGTAAGGTCATGATGATGCTGACGTTGTGGACGCTTCGTTTTCTGTAAAAGCTGTCAACCGTTCAGACTTGGGGAGGCGTGCTGCCAACTCTGTCAGTTCAGTATTTAATGTTGGTGACATTCGATGGATAGCTGAGTGGGCACATCGGTTGACGGTCCACTAGGTGTATGGAGACGTATGGGGGCGCATCCCCTGTGATGCGCTCGGTACAGGGCGCATCTGTGGGAGGCGCTTGGTGTTTGAAGGGGTGTGATATGCTGTCCAGCCGGCGCATCCAACACATCTTTAATGATGCGGCTGTTTCGCTTCTCGAGTGCCTTTAAATAGCCATTTGGCTGAAGTCGAGGCATCTGGTTCATCCATTTAATGTGAGTTCATTGCACGGAATTCGGAGAGCCATCCACTTGGCGCGTGGGTTTGATCTGCCCGGCCTATAAATAGTAGCATGGAGAGAAGGTTTGCTTCTCATTCCCTCGCGTACCTTCAACATAAACTTGGGTATTCGGGTGCATTCTGTTGACGAAGTGTTCCCGAGGGTGAAGATGAGACGTCATGTCGTCGTTGATACACTTGAAGGTGACTGTTACATCCAAAAGACGGAGTCGAGGGCTTCTGAGACAGGCAGAAGGTGCCTGTTGCATCCAAAGATAGGGATGCTCGGGCCTCGTCTCCGTTGTTCCGGAAGAGCCGTAGATCGGAATGGCGGTGCTAGGCTCTTTCTTCCTACAAAGTGGGTGTTGGCCACTCTGATTATGTTGAAAGCTGCTCCTTTTGCCGTGATTTCGATCACGGTCTTCCTTGGTCTTTGGAGGCTCTTTCGAAGCCTCCCCTGGCCACATATTTGCGGTGCTCTTCTCTTCCTTGGTTCCAGTCAGAGGGTTAAATGCTTTATTTAGTCGAAGCACTTATCAGATGACCCTGGCTGGAAGAGCGGCACATAACTGGGCTGCTGAAGGGATGCACATAACTGAGCTGGATGCACATAACTGAGCTGATGAAGAGATCGTGGGATGCGCCTGGTTGGAGGCGCATGATATCTGCTGCGCCTAACTGGCGGCGTATGGTGACTGCTGCACCTATCTGGAGGCGTATGGTGGCTACTGCGCCTATCTGGAGGCGCATGGTGGCCGCTGGCTGTAGACTTAGGATCTTTCTTTTGTAGAAATTCTCCTTTGTACAACCTTTTCTAGACATGTAATAGACTTTTGTATATAAATAAAAAGTCCTTCTTCAAATGTCTATAGTTATTGACTTTGCTGTGAAGTGTTCTGTTCGAGTTCTGGCGCATGTAGTGTCTGGCGCATGGGCTTTCTGTTTGTGAAATTCTATGCTTCTACAGCGGCGATACAGCATTTTTGTCTCTGTATCGTAGAAGAATCTGAGAGAACATCGTCTAATGGAAGTGGCTTCCTTTGGGTTCTCGGGCAGGATGTCGTAGATGACGAAGTCGATGAATGGTTGTCTCCAATCTGGGGCATCATCGATCGTCTATGCGAAATAACTTGCCACGAATTGCACATTGTTTTTGGGACAGACCAGTTCATGGCCTATCACTTCCACTGCTTGGCGATCATAATTCGGAACTGCTAGGGAAGCGGCGAGACCAGCTAGGGCATCGGCTTCAATATTTCAGAGTCTGGGGACTTGCTCGATGAAGAACCCCTTGAACGACGAGATGATGTCAATTGCTATTTAGTGATAAGGTATCATGTCTTTGTGGCGGACTTCGTATGAGCCCCGGATCTGATTGACGATTAGCTGGAAATCGTCATATGCTTCAAGGTATTCTACCCCCAGCTCTCTTACAAGTTGGAGGCCGATGACCAGAGCGTTGTACTCGGCCACATTGTTAGAGCAGGGTTCCGTGAGGGAATAGGCGCGGTTGATCACCAATCCGGAAGAGGAGACCAGCACTACCCCGACTCCGACGACTATATTGCCTTTAGGTCCGGTCCTTGAAGCACCGTCGAAGAACATTCGCCATATAGCCTCGTGAGAGGTTGCATGCGAGTCGGCGACCTCGTCTGGGATCTCTTCGTATATTCTGGAGGACTCCGAGCCTGGGTGGGCTGCTAAAAAGTCCGCCAGGGCTTAACCTTTGACTGCCTTTTGTGGGACAAAGATCATATGGTAAGGGGACAGCAATATTGTCCATGTAGTGAGTCGAGAGCTAAGTGCCCCTGGTTTGGTCATGAGGACTCTGAGAGGGTTGACTCGTGAGATCACATGTATCGTTTGTCCGGTAACATAGTGCCACGTCTTCTGAATGGCGAACACCAAGGCGAGACACTCCTTCTCAACCGCGGTGTATCGGTGCTCGGGTCCCACCATCATTCGGCTGAGATAGTATATGGCTTGTTCGTGGCCGTCTTCGAAAGAGTAAGTGATCTGAGGCTATTGCTTTTCTGCTGGCTGTGACTCGGGCTTCTGGGCCGTGTCGGCCACCATAGCCTGCTTTCCCTTGCTGTCCCGATTGTTGGAGGGGTTACCCCCATTATCGTTGTTGGGACTCTTGCCCTTGTTTTCTCCTTCTGAGATGTGCAACTCCAGTTGGCAAGCCTTCTTCAGTCATTCTTCGGCGCTTGTGGCGCTGATGATGAACGCCTTCCAATCTTTGAATTGACTTTCGCCCATCCAGAGATTGATCGTTGGAAGCAGTCTCTTTTGGCAAATTTCAATCAAAGAAGAATCTGGATTTCCGGAAGACAGCTTCATGGTAGTCTGGCGGAACCGCTTGATGTATTTCCTTGTCAACTCCTTCTCCCCTTGGACGATGTCCATGAGAGTGGACATAGTGACGTCTTGTCCTACTTTGTAGAATCGCTCCAAGAACAGGCGCTTGAAGCCGGCGAAGGAGTGGATACAGTTGTCCGGTAGATTGCGGTACCAATCGAAGACGACTCCTTCCAATGCCCCAATGAATAACCGTGTGAGAATCGCATCATCATGGGGAAAATGGTCGGTGGTGACCTCGAAGTAAGTGATGTATCGACTTGCTGAGGTTTTGCCATCATACGGGTTGATGTTGAACGGCTTATATCTTGGTGGGAATGGAACATCCCTCCATTCAGCAGGGTATGGTTGCCATATTCTGAGATCTTGAGCGTTTTCTCGGGCATGGAACATGGCTCGGAGCTCCTGGACCTCTCTCCTTACTTCTCGGGTCTCATCTGTTGCGGTAGGGGCTATTATTTCGGAAGGATTATTGCCCGGGTTTGGTGCCGCTGAGTTCGAATCTACGTTGGCCGCGGGGCCCGTGTTTGTTTGACCAGGCATTCCTCCTTGTAGAGCGGGTAGGGCCGCTTTAATCTCGTCTACAGACTTGACCAAAGCAAGTAATATGGCTTCGAGACTGTCAATGCGCTGGCGATCACTGGACCCACCCTGATTGTTGTCCGTCATGAACATCGTCGTTACGTGAGGAGTGATGGAAGGAATGGTGGAGGATGTGCCCTCCGAGTCGTACCCGTGTACCGAGAAGTCATCGGGATATGTGGGAATATTGTCTTCTGGTTCGGACTCGGAGGGAGCAGTACCCCCAGCCTCAGAGCTTGCTTCGTCTTGAATGTCCTCGGGGACATCGGCGTCTGTTGCCCCTGATGGAAGAGTTGTTTGTCCGGGCTCGGCTCCTTGAAACATCGGATTGTTACGGATGTTTGGAGGAGTGCTACCCCCAGTTCCCTCAACCCCCAGCGATGTGGATAATGAATTTCCTATTGCGGTAAATTTCGTCTTTGAAAGGGTGTGTTAGAATACACCAGTAGAGGACAACCGTTTAGACGATAGTTTCTTAGCTGTGGTGGTTGATATCTTGGGACTGGAGATATTCGTCTTTTTCCTTCTCCCTTCGACGGGGACTTTCTGAGCGAAATTGCAGGAGACAACAGGAGGTGCCTCATCTTCAGAGTTTGGGTGCTGTAGTCTTTGGAAGACGGATGGCCGATCTTCCGTCACTGCCGTGTTGTTGCAGCAGCAATTGACGATGATTTGGGTGCAGCGATGTCCAAGCGAGGACTCTTTGCACGCCGACACTCCTTCTCTTTCTTTGCGTTTGTGGAGGATCATCTCCCGCAAGTCAGAGGAACCACTCTGTCTGTTTGCCGCCGGGGGCTGGACTCGAGCAGTTGTATACAACTTCCCATCCGAGGCCCGTGTGATAGTCAATAGGACGCCCCGATAGTCAGAGGTTGGAACAGCTGACTGGGCTTGATGAGCCCACGCTGCCCTAGACTTCCTCCTTTTAGCACTTGTGGGTGCGTAATAGGAGGAGTCCAAGTTGGGTACCACAGAGTCTGGCTTATAATCCAGAGAATCATCAGGGTCGGGACCGCATGAGAGACGGTCGAAGACTGATCGAGAGAAGCGTGAAACGGACGCCATGCGGCTAGAGTTGGGTACCGTGCAGGCTGTCTGCATGCGGTTGTCTTCTGCCGTTGGACGAATTGTTCTTATGCGGCTAGGAGTCACGACCGTACAGGCTGGCCGCATGCGGTTGGCAATAGTGGTCGCATGGGTTTTCTGCAAGCGATTGACTCCTACAGCCGCATGAGTTTTATTCGTATGGTTGGCAACTATAGCCGCATAAGCTATGCGGCTGACAGATATAGCCGCATGAGTTTTCTTCATGCGGCTGGAGGATGTGGCCGCATGAGCTTTCTCCCTGCGGCTGAAGGATGTAGCCGCATGAGCTTTCTCCCTATGGCTGATGACCTTATGCGGCTCGGATCTCACAGAGTTCCTTTTTTCCCCTACAAGTCCAGCATCATAGTGTTTTCTTCTGCCGGACTTGGGGACAGCAGAGTTGTCTACGATCTGAAGTGGGGCCGCAGGGGAATCTTGCTCGCCGTCTTGAACAACAGAGGGTGTCTTTGCAAGAGCTTCAGCAGGAACGAAGGATCGGGATCGCCACTCCTTACGGGCCTTCTTCGTGCGGGCTTGCTTCTGGACCGGGCCAGCGCTCTTGTCGGAGAGCATCACTTCGAACGCCTGTTGGTCGAACCGGGCGACCATCTTTTGTTGAGTGGAGCCAAGCTTGGCTGCATCCGATTACGTCACCAACTCCTCAGCCGTGGAGAAGTTTGTCCCCAGCAGAGTCGCCATCGTGTTTGCCATAAAATATAAAAGAACAGAACAATTATCGGAGGATCGAACTTTTACTTCACGTTACAAACTCGCTTGTACAAAGAAAGCCTAGGGACGAAAATCTAGGTACAGCAGTCTAAGTACAATTGTTTATTTTAGATTCTGGGGGATGACGATAGAGGCTCGGGAAGACGACGGCAGCCCTGCCTTACTCCTTGGTAGGGGTGAGCAAAAAATGGTTTAAAACCGTAAACCGAACCGAACCGAACCGATTTTGATGTTCGGTTCGGTTTTTTTGAAGTAGGTTCGGTTTTCGGTTTTGGTTTTGTAAAAAACCTACTTTTCGGTTCAGTTCACGGTTTTTGGTTTCGGTTTGTGAACCGAACCGAAAACCGAATATGGAAATAAAGGGTTCGGTTTATATAGGTTAAACCGGCTCATTAAACCGGTTATATATAGGTTAAACCGAACCTTATAGAGAATACATAGGTTATATATAGGTTAAACCGGTTATATATAGATTATATATAGGTTAAACCGGTTATATATAGGTTAAACCGAACCAAAATCAAACCTTATAGAGAAACCGGTCTAAAACCGAACCGACCTAAACCGAACCGTTTTAATTAGGTTCGGTTTAGATCGGTTTTTATTTTGAACGGTTCGGTTTCGGTTTGGAAATGTTCGGTTCGGTTCATGGTCGGTTTTACTCAAACCGATTCGGTTCCAACCGAACCGAACCGATGCTCACCCCTACTCCTTGGACGATCGGTATGCAGCCTTGGCTCCTTGTGAAAAGATGGTTGGCGTTGACGAAGAAATGCTCTTCTTGCTCCTCTATTGCTCCTCTGGCTTCTCTCTCTCTCTCTCTCTCTGTGTACTCTTTTTTCTCTGACTATTGGGGAGTCTCTCTGTATATACGTATTTTTTCTCTCAAAGAATGTATATCTTACAAGGGAATGGCACCTTGCTATTTATAATAGTGGGATGTGATCATTAGGGTTGCCAATGATTAGCTTTTGGAGATGGCGGCGGCTTGGGGATTGGTCCATCCTGGCCATTCGTTTTGATTATGATGAATCTGGGCCATTAGGTGCAGATTACACCAAATCCCATGAGCAATTAATGCTGATTGGAATAAATCTTTCTTATAATGATTTTCTGATATCTGCGAATAAATCAGATCTATTCTTCTGCCACGTGTCCCAGATTATTGGGATTTGACCCAATCTTTAATGGCAGCAAATCTGAGGAATTTACTCGATTTAGGACACGTGTCCTAGGAGCTGCTGGGGGGTCTGGACCGCATGACTAATGAGCCGCATATGAATATGAGCCGTATATGGTTAAGCCCACGTGTCAGGGCTGCGTGGGCAGTGGCCCTCACCCGAGCCCTCGAACCACAGGGGGGTAATTCTTGTGGGCCGCATAGGTACATATCCGCCTGGGCCGCATGGACATGATCCTCTTGAACCGCATGAGAAGTCCTCGCTCAAGCCGCATGAGACTTTCATGGCCTGAGCCGTATAGGATGGATTCACTCTGAGCCGTATGGGAAGTCCTTTGCCCGAGCCGCATGAGACTCCTATGTCCTGAGCCGCATAGGTTTTATTCTGAGCCGCATGAGAAGCGAGCCGCATACGAATGCCCACGTGGCAAGGCCACGTGGCATTTTTATGGCTCTCGGAGGATTTGTGTCAGAGATTTCTTTCCTCTTCCCTAGAGATTCATCATTATGGCAGAGCCATAATTACCTGCCTTTGGTGTCAGGGCTGTCAACTTTTCAGAGGGGTCAGCCGTCTTAGCAATTAATGCAGCGTAGGTGGAGGGGAGCACTATCAGGCCACGTGTCTTCTGAGCCGCATGGAATGCCCTGGGCCGCATAGCTTCCTATGCCGTATGACTCCCTGAGCCGCATACGTTTTCTGAGCTGCATGGATCTTTCCTGGCCGCATGAGTCATTTTCTTTAGTATTTTTCCATGCTTCTACAATTACCTAGATCCCCAGCTGGTCGAGATGCTATTTGGGTTATAATTGACCGGCTCACGAAGGTGGCCCACTTTATCCCGTTCAGAGTTGGTCAGTCGACGGCTCAGCTGGCAGAGATGTACCTCAGGCAGGTAGTCAGGATGCATAGAGTACCAGTCAGTATCACCTCGGACCGAGATTCAAGGTTTACGTCGCACTTTTGGCGCAGCTTGCAATAAAGTTTGGAAACTCACCTCCAGTTCAGCTCAGCTTATCTCCCACAGACAGATGGCCAGTCGGAACGCACGATCCAGACTTTTGAAGATATGTTGCGGTCATGTACACTCGACTTCGGTGGTTCGTGGAAAGATCACCTGCACCTGGTGGAGTTCTCGTATAACAATAGTTTCCAAGCTAGTATCCAGATGGCCCCGTTTGAGGTGATGTACGACAGGAAGTGCAGATCCCCACTAGCTTGGGACGATGTTGGAGAGAGGCAGATGCTTGGTCCGGAAATGATTGCTCAGACCGTTGAAGTGGTCGAAAGAGTCAGAGATCATCTTCGAGTTTTCCAAGATCGCCAGCGTCATTGGGCCGATTCTCATCGGCGCCCTCTTGAGTTTTCTGTCGGCGGCCATGTATTCCTGAGGATTACGCCTAACCGTGGCGTCATTCGTTTCGGCGTACGGGGAAAGCTTAGTCCTAGGTATATAGGGCCGTTCGATATTCTGGAGCGAGTAGGTGGTGTGTCATATCGTCTCGCTCTTCCACCGTCACTAAGAGAGGTGCATGACGTGTTCCATGTATCCCAATTACGACGGTATATCCCAGACCCGAGCCACATCTTGGATCATTCGGAATTGGTTGTTGGTACCAACCTTTCGTATGAGGAGAGGCCCGTGTCTATATTGGATCGGAGAGAGAAGATACTCAAGAACAAGACAATTAATTTAGTCTATGTTGCTTGGGGTCATCACTCTTTGGGTGAGTCAACATGGGAGCGTGAGGATGATATCCGATCGCAATATTCTGACCTGTTTGACTCGTAAGGTATAATATCCTTCTTATGCCCTACACCTTCGATTTCTTGCTTGCAAGAATAATTGCTTGATTGCTTGATTAGTATAGCTTGCCTGTGATTAGTATAGCTTGTCCCTGCAATTCTAGCCTCTTGATTAAATTCTGACGACAGAATTCTTTTAAGGTGGATAGAATTGTAATGCCTGTAATTCGTATTACGTATTTTGGAATACGTGTACGTATTTTGACTTGTATTGCCTGATTCTTGCTTGGCTTATCTTGGCATTTCATTACTTGGTTTGTTTTGGTTTGGTTCGGCTAAAACTTGGTTTTCCTTGGGTTCATCATGAACCAAGGGAAGAACCCTTACCTACCACCACTCTCACCATTTATTAACCCACTCCCTTCTCTCTCCTCATTTATTCTTCTTCCTTTACTTGTTTTTCTCCACCATTACTCTTCCACCTACCAGGGAAGAGAGCTAGGCAAGTGCAACTTGCTTCATGATGGATCTCAAGTTTTATTGTTCCATTCTCTTTCTTACTTGATTCTAAGCCTCTTTAGAACTTGGCATTTTTGGATTTGATGGATGGATTCTTGTAGATCTAAGTTTGTAACTTTTCGGTTTTCTTGGTTTTGATCTCTAAAACTTGGTTATTTTCGAAAACTAATGGTTCTATGTTGTAGAGAATTCAATTTCACGCAGTTTCGGCTTTTGTTTCGCTTGATTTCGACTTCGGATGAGTAAGTTTGGCCATGACAAGTTTTCGGAACTTTATGGCTGAACTTGCTGATTGGGGACGATGACTCCCATGCGCCCGGGAGGCCATGCGCCGTGAAGTCCCGGCAACACATCCCTTAACTCCCAACGTGTCATGCGCGTAAGTTCCTTACGCGCATGTACTGAAGTCGCAACGTGAGTATCCCACGCACCAATGCGCAGGAATCCCACGCGCCGATGCACAGGAAATCCTACGCGCCGATGTGCAGGAATCCCACGCGCCGATGTGCAGGAATTCCCACGCACCGATGTACAGGAATTCCCATACGCCGATGTGCAGGAATCCCACGTGCCGATGCGCAGGAAATCCCACGCGCCGATGTGCAGGAATCCCACGCGCCGATGTGCAGGAATTCCTACGCACGGATGTGCAGGAATCCCATACGCCGGAATTGCTCCATTTTACTGTTTTTGCCTGTTTAAGTTGTTTTGTAGCTAGAATCTTGGAAAACTCAAACATGAAAGTTGTAGATCTTTTCCTTCGCTTCAAGAATATATCGCTAGTTATTTTATGCAAGTTTCTCTCATTTATGATAATGTAAGAATAGAACACGACAGTGGTCCGCTGTGGCGCACTCTTGACAAGCAAACTGACATGATATATCATGACATGCTATTACGACAGCTAGCCTGACATGACAAGTATGAATGACCTGGACACCGTGGACGATCGCGTTTGTACAAATAAACCAGTATTGTCTTGCATCATGTCTAGGATACGGATCTCTGAGTACTACGGTCAGGGGTACCTACAGTAATTGACTAAGGCTAATAAACTAGAATAATTCAGTAGACATGAAGAGATTCCCAGCTACAGACAATCCCGTTATCTGGGCACATTAAGTGGACTTGTAGCCTACCGACGAGATTTCTAGCTACATGAAGAGATTTCCAGCTACAGAAATTCCCTGATGAGACCCACCAGGGTTCCATTATCAGGCTCTGCATGCTGGACTGGCTGAACTGGGGGCTCTGGATCCCCGGAATACATGACTCGGAAGGCCGCTCCAGAGTGCTGGACTTGGTCTCCAGGTTTCTGCTGGTCCACTGGAGGTGCTCCGCCTTGTTGATCGGTAGGACCAGGAACAATGCCGCTGAAGAAACGACATGAGGAACAATAAGGAAGGACCATGATAGATCGAGGATATAAATATGTAATCAGGTCAAGATTTCGGAAAGATTAGAAGACACGAGTAGAGATCAATGGCGAGTGCTGATTGAGACATCTATTCAGTGAAACCCACAAACATCTTAATTTACAAGACCAGCATGGGCCACCACTTAAACCGTGTCACGCCCCGGAACCAGAATACTGGAGAGCGGGGGACAGACACAGCCAGCTACGTACATTGAAGTATAATCTACCTCGATATACGGTCACGACTGTCTAGATGCATGAGGGTTTATCTACAAGCCAACAGTCTCTTATGGTTATGAACAAGCCTAGTGTCTCAATCTCAAGCAAGTAAGTAAATGTTACAAGATGTTAGATCATCAGACATACACAGTGAGGCATCCCAAACATTACATATTCAGATGATCATGAAGCTAGTCATACAAAATGTGAAGACTAGCAAGAGTTTCAGTCATACATGATCAACCCTAGGATTCGTCAATCATGTTACGGCCCGTAGGCAGACAATAAGTAAAGTTGCAAACGAGCTAACACTTGCTCGGCGGCTAAACACCTCAAAAGAATATTTTTACAAGGGAGTGGGAGAGCAAAATAAGAACCCACTCGTTGCCAGGGTTGCGCCTAGTGGTCACCATCTGGCTGGAAGACAGGAAGATCCTCGGGAGCTACTCCGAAATCTGGCCATACAAAACAAGCTGGGTCAGACCCCAGAAAGAGAAAGTGCCACAAGGGAGGCTTCACTTAAGAACTAAAACCAGCATATTAGCACATGATACATAAAGGATAACGAAAGACATGAGTTAGAGAAAACAGGGTGATAAACGATAAGATGACTAACGGACTATTCCGGTAACCAAGTTACAACCCGTAAACCAAACGATGACCGGGATTGTAACCCTTCACCTGAACAGAACTTAGCCTCTAACCAATTATCGATAAAGTAAAGCATAAACAAGCATGTCCTGAGATAGACATGTACTGGATCTAGGCAAGACTAGACAAGATAAGACTCCCTCCATCATTCACGGCCAAGCAAAGAGTACGGCTTGATACTTTAACTAACTAGGGTTATCACAAGCTTACTTACTAACAAGATGTATCGAGATTGTTCCAACAGCCACAAGCCCTGCAGTCTTAATCCAGGTTATCCGGTCACAAGTTGAGAGAGTTGGATTAGGTGACTTAGAGGTGCAACACATGACAGTGTACTGGAAATGTGCCATACTCGACGGCAGGCTACAAGTCCAATTAATAGCGCCCAGATAACGGGACTACATGTAGCTGGGAAATCTCTACATGAACTACTTGATCACTCTAGTCATTATCCTAGTCAGATTCAGTATGAATCCCTAACCGTGGAAATCAGGAATTCATATCTTAGACATGATGCAAGACGAGACATGTAGCTTATACAAGCACAAACACCCACGGCGTCAAGACAAGAGTTAATTAGCAAGTCGGGATAGCCGTCGCAACAGCTTATCAAGATTATGATGTAGGTTTACTTTATCAAGTAAAGAGTGCGTCACAACGGACCACCATCAAGAATTATCATGTCAATTTACTTGTTACTTGTCAAGATTACCCATCATGTCGTGTCATATTATCATGCCAATATTGCTTTTTAAGCTCACATCGTGTTCATATCGAGTTATGCCAGGGGAAACTTGGGACATCATGTCGTGTCATATTATCATATAAAGAGGAAACTGGGGACATCATGCGCCCAAGGTGGAGGGGGCAAGGGGTACCATGGCCAACAAGTGGCATTAGCCAAGTTGTGCCAGGGTAATAAGCTGCGCCATGCACTAGGGGTGCCAAGGCTACAAGTCAAGTTGCGCCAAAGGCAAGTCGGGTCAAGACAGGCTGGGTTGCGCCAGAATAAGTCGGGCCAAGTCGGGTTGTGCCAGGCACTAGGCTGCGCGAGGCTAGGTTACGCCTGACTCGGGTTGCGTCTGACTCAGGTTGCGCCTGACTCAGGTTGCGCCTGGCTCAGGTTGTGCCTAGCTCAGGTTGCGCCTGAATCAGGTTGCGCCTGATCAGGTTGCACCTGGCTCAGGTTGCGTCTGACTCAGGTTGCGTCTGACTCAAGTTGCACCTGGCTCGGGTTGCACTGCGCTAAGGAGCGCGCGCATTGGGTCAGGCTACATCGCGCTATGGAGCGCGCGCATTGGGTCAGGCTGTGTCGCGCTAAGGAGCGCGCGTATTGGGTCAGGTTGTGCCGTGCTAAGGAGTGCGTGCATTGGGTCAGGCTGTGCCGCGCTAAGGAGCGCACGCAACACAGTGGCGCAAGCTAAAAAGCTGGCGCACACTGCTCACTGTCTTCTCCAAATCAGCAGGAATTCTATGGTTGAACCCATAGCTTCAAAAGTCCATAACATGGTCAAAACAAGTCCAAATCCAACTTTTCAAAGGTCAAAATTGGATAGAATGAAATTTTCTACAACATGGAATAATTAGTTTTCAAAAATACCAAATTTTCATAGATCAAAACCAAGAAAATCATGATAAAGGGTAAAACCTAGATATACAATTCTAAAGAGGCTTAGAACTAGGAGAGGAAGACATTGGAACAATAAAATCCAAGATCCATCATGAAGCAAGTTACACTTGCCTATAGCTCTTGGGTGTAGGTGGAGAGGAGTAAATGAAGAAGATTGAGAAGTAAATGCAAAATAATAATGGAGGAGAGAGAAAAAGTTGACTTATATAGCAACCACTACAACAGATATGGGATATAATAGCGTGCTCGGAACGCTGTAGAATGTCTATTATAGCATATTGCGTCCGCTATAAATGCCCCCGCTATAATAACCCCATGTACAAGAACGCTATAAAAGTATAGCGTTCCAAAACGCTGTTGATGGTTTATAGCGTTTAGGGCCGCTATAGAGCATGTATAGCGTTTCGAAACGCTGTAAATGGATTATAGCATTTGAGAACGCTATAGAGCTTTAATAGCATACATGAACGCTATTCATCAATTGTAGCGTTCATGAACGCTATAGACATTTTATAGCACTGGAAAATGTTGTATAGGTTTTATAGCGTTTTAGAACGCTATAGATTATTAATAACATTTGTTTACGCTATAAATATGTTATGGCGTTCCTGAACGCTGTTGAGTAATAATAGCGTTTCGTTATATATATGCTATATATCTGCATTTCTTTCCTGCTATTATATTTGCAACAATAGCATGTCAGAATGCTATTGCAGAGTGAAAATTCTGTATTCGAAAATTTGCAGAATGCAGCCCACAGTTACACAAAATGCAGGTATTCAAATGTTTAAATGCGAATCAATCACAGAATCAAGTAGTACCAAACATATGTAGAACAACGAAGTAGTACCAAACATTCAAAATCCTTAATTTCTCCATGTAGAACAACAAAGTAGTACCAAACATTCAAAATCCTTAATTTCTCCAACAGAACAATGAAGTAGTACCAAACATATGTCCAAATATTAAACATTAACAGTGTATCAGCTACCTATATCCCAAAATGTTGACTATCTAACATTTAGCTCCCTTCGAGCTTATCCACAACCAAAACCCCTCAGAAAGCATCCTCTTCCTTCATCCAACCTACACAAAAATAGGGAGAAATCATTAGTGTAAAGAAAAAAACCATCTCGAGTGCGTGCATTTTTGACTGAAGGCCTTACCAGTGCACTAAAGATCATTAGTGTAAGGAAAAAAATCATTAGTGATGCCTATAATAAAATAGGATTAATCATTAGTGATGCCTTACCAGTACCTTACCAGTGCACTAATACAAATCATTAGTGTAAAAAAAATTACTAGTGATGCATTACCAGTGCACAAATTGGAAAAATCATTAGGCTAATGATACAATAGAGTATAAATCCAAATTATGCCTTACCAGTGCACTAATACAAATCATTAGTGTAAAGAAAAAATCGATTATGCCTTACCCCTGCTGCCCGTAACAGAGCCCACCCCGACTGACAGTGAAAAGCTTATATAATCGATTATTGCAAATGAACCATAAGTTACAGAGACCAATTAAACACATAGATTATTGCAAGTGAACCATAAGCTTATATATATATGGGTTTAGTAATCTATGGGTTTAATAATCTATGGGTTTAATCTACGGCCCTCTTTCACAGAAGAACCATAAACTTATATATATATATGGGTTTAATAATGAACCATTAGCCAGGCCATCCTTACCTACAAAAGGTACCAAAAAGAGACGAGCAAGAAGTTTGTCAGATATGTAAACTGTGAGACGTGTCCCACTATTTCAGTATGACGTCATTCATACATAAAATTCAGCAGAAAAAGAAAGTAGACCACATCAGTAATTAATTTAATCAAGTATATGATAACGAAAGGATCCTCTAGGTTGACCTGTTTTATTAGTTACAACTACATCAGACCTTTAAAATACCAAGATTGTTTAACGTATGAAAATGTGATGGTTCAGGAAAACTTCTTTCTCAATGTTGAGATGAAATTGTGGTTGAGCTAGGATTGAGGGGATTAGAAAAGCATATTAGTATAACACGTGAAACTTAGGAGTAGTGCAAAATGTAGATGAATTGACAAAGAACTAATCTAGTGTGCATGCTCCAAGGCTCTTGAGAAAAGATTATAGGGTCTTCAAAGAAGAGAGCCATCACAAAATGTTCTTGGTAACTAGATTGAAACAATCATAAGAATATCAATCAAATTATATGCATAGTGATCTTAAAGCACTATTTGGCTTCATTTACAAAGGTGGGCTTCATTCTGCTAAGTAAATAGAAACATTCAAATCGATCATGCATGTTAAGTTTACACTGGATATCTGGATCACTTCAACAATTTGAAATTGTAAGAGCACAGTAGACAAGTAACAAAGGCCAAGATAAAACATAAGATTGTAAAAGTATCTCACTCTATATTTTGTCATTAATGAATTCTAGCAATACAGTAATCAACTCCTCATAAATCACGAATATGCATCAAACTTTTTTGCAGGAATATATGCTTAAAACAGTTACCATGATGTCATCCAAGAAGAAACTTTCAAAACTTAAGCTCAAAATTAAGATGGGGCATATACCTCAGATCTTCCCTCTCTTATTATATTTATTGCAGCAATTTCAATTATATCGGCTAGTTCGGCACCAACCATTCCCTCAGTCATACTAGCAACAGCCATATAATCTACATCATCAGCCATAGGCTTCTTCTGAGCATGAACCTGTCAATACAACCCTCCTAAGATTGTCACAAAAAATCAAGAAATATTATCTACCATACTAATAAAAATAAGATAAATACAACGGTATGCTTGTTTGTTGTGCACTAAGAGCAACAAGACCTGTAAAGCTTTAATGGTGCACAACTCATTGATTCATCTAATAATACTGTACATAGACAAATGATCGTAGTAAAGATAACAAGAAATAGATGCATCGAATGCTTACACGGCCAGCCCATGAAATTTATGATTGCTCAGAGAGATCAGTAAATAAGAAATATGGTACATCACTCATTGTTGGTCCAGAAAAAACAAAAGAAATATATAAACTAACGTATTTCTATAGATATCATTAATCAATTAGTTTCATTTATTTACTGGTTTCTTCTTCACATCAACTGTAGCCGGTAAACAAAAAAAATAGTACACTTAGGAAGTTATCTTAAAAGGTCATTTAGGAAGCAAATTTCAGAAGAAAGAAGCTCAAGGAACGAAATAACACAATTTAGCAGGATTAGTGGGTCATGACCTTCAGAAAATCTTTAAAGTTTGCCTTAAATATGACATGAGACCAAATAAAAATAATGGTCTGCTACAGTAAAACAAACACAATCCAATACCTTCAGAATCTCTATACGACCAGTAAGGCTAGGTTTTGGAATATAAATTTTTCTATCAAATCGCCCAGGCCTCACAAGTGCTGGATCAAGAATATCTGGTCTATTTTTCGCAGCAATCGTGATCACATCACCTCTCCATTCAAACCCATCCAAGCACACAAGTAGCTTCAGTATATGCGAGGAGAGAACACGTCAAATATAATCAAGTGCACATGTCAGGGGAACAATCAATGTAATCAAGCAAGTATCAGCGCTTTACCTGGTTCAGAGTAGCATCTCGTTTTTGTCCACCAGAACCCTTAATCAAACCACGTTCTCTTCCAACTGCATCAATCTCGTTAATAAATACAACTGAAGGGGCCTGCAATACATCACAAGTATTAAATATATATGTAAGATGTGTCAAAGATTCATCATGTCTTCACTTGAGTATCAGAGCATATATTAACAGGATACCAAATTATCCACTACATCCCCAATTCCCATAACTTATAATCTTAGAAAGCAAGAAAGTATAAGCAAAAAATAGTATAAATCTGAAGAAGCAAGATAGCACAGCTGATCTCTCTTACATTGTCTCTTGCTTCTTGGTACAATTTTTACAGGTTTTTGATTATGAAATAATAGAAGGCTGATCAAAGTTTGTCAGACATGTTTTTTCTGTACTTGTGAATATTACCTTCCATGAAAAATGAAGGCAAGTAAGAGAAGAAAAATAGAAGCACCAGATTTTTCATCCCATAAACCATTTTACATCACCAAATTTTAGACAGGTTTCAGATAGGTTTTTCCTCACTGTAGAATGAAGATGTGGCTCATCCCATAAAACATTTTACATCACCAAATTTTAAAATAACTGGATATGATATATAACCTTTCAAGATTAAGCAAAAGTACGAAATTGTCAAATGAGAAAGCAGGTCCCTCCATACCAGATCACTTGCTGCAAAGATGGAGAAGATGCATCATTCGCAGCAAGCGAAAGCTATTGGTGTTGTCCGAAAAAAACCCATATGCAAAGGCGGCTGCTGCTGGAGCTGTACAGTGCGGATGATATTAGAAATGCATTAATTCATAACATAGTTTAACAATGTCATTGTATCATCATTGTCTAGACAGTGGTGTCGATATCATCCCACCAGTCCAGCACACTTTATGTATACATTCGTCTGCAGTAGAGAGACTTCCACATTATAACTATAGTGCATACAACTATTTCTTATCCACCATGAATGATCAGAAGAAGAATTTTTCTTGATGTTGTCTATATTAAAAATCATACCTGCTATTGATAGAAGAAGACTGCATATGTATTCAAAAGAGACAATTTATGGATGAGCTAGGTTGGTAGTTTACCTGGTGCTATGTATCCATACGATTCAAAACCGCAATCGTGATAGTGGCATAGTACGTGTATACTACAGGTAGAAGTCGGTTTGCATATCTTCATCTTCGTACAAACTAAGGTCTAAATCAAATATTACATAGAAGGGCAATAAAGATTGTAACATCAGTCTCAGTCCCCTTCACTTATTCGTGTGACGATTTGAGTAGTCTGCATTTCATCTGCAAGCTCTATTTCCAGTTTCTTAAACCACCCTTTCATGTCTTCATCTTCAAGACCCGCAGAATGGACCAACGTAGCTTATGCAAGCCAAGTACCAACATGTCATAACTGACACAACAACTATAATCATAAGAGCCATATATTGTCGGAATGCATCCTTTAGAAAGCATCTCATCACAACAAAACCAATATATGTTATCGATCTTTATGAAATTTATATAGATCTACCACTACTTGACACATGAAACGTTAAACCTTATTGGGACCCAACTGAATTTGCAATTTTTAAAAGACTTTGGTCAAAGTTCATCTCAAACAGGATTTCTGAAAGTTTTAGCGCTAAACGTCAATAAAGTAGCATGTTCAGAGAACAATAAGCATGTTACCTAGAGCTTTAATGACTACCTTTTATGCAGTAATACTATCATCCAGCTCTGAGACATGGCATGGTGGTAGTTAGGTGAATTCATCAATTTTGCCAAACAAAAATCTGCCAAATAGTATGTCGTTGCACTCACATCCTTGTGAAGGATCATTGGTATGCAGTCGTTGTGGAGATGTGCTAACCCTCAACACCCACATTTGTCTGAAGCCACTTCCTTAGGCCGATGTGCACCTGAAAAATTCATCCAAGAAGATAAATAAATATGACAATATAATGACATGTTATTTAGTTCTAGGTCAGTAAATATTAACCAAATGGATGCACTTATGTGATCACATCTTGGATAGAAAACTAAGTATCACCACCGTCATGGTTTTGTACTACTTGCATCCTCGAAAATGTTTACATGTACCAAAATTACCAGGTTTTATTAAAAATTCAATAGAAGGAAAAGTCTATATACATATACACAGTTGCATTTTTTTATGTCAATAATTTCATTCAAACTGTATAGACAGTTGCTTTAGATAGAATTAGTGAAAATAGTTTGGTCCATAAAATTATCCTTATGTGCTTGCTAATTTTGGACCTCAAACTGTATGGTTGTAGACAGTCGGACTGTGATTTTAACTATGAACCAATGAGAAGAGAGAGCCATGTATTTACTAGTCAACAAAATTTTGGGTCAAAGCTCTTAGGTCCATGAGGCATGAATATCAAAAACAAACCTGAATAAGTAAATCATAATAGGAGTTGTAGTAATTTGTAACATGCCTCAATGTAGTAATAATTCTCTGAGTTATTCAATTAACGAGATAGATACAATTATTTACCTTGTAACACACCTCTCTTCAGAGTATAGTAGGCCTTCATCAATATGAAGCGCAGAAAGTATATTGAGCTCATAGAATTTTGATGGTAGGCTATATATAAGTCTATTGCCCTTGAGTACCCTGCAATAGAGTAAGCATGATATTAAAACCTTTGTCTAGAATTTTAGGTCTCTTTATTATCTTTTGGCTTTCTGTTGCAACTTATAACTTTGGTACATGGATTGTGCCAACAGTACAATAACCTAGTTAGCATATTCTCTTGTATATGAATTGATATAAAGGTGTATCCTGCTGAATTCTATCCTAGTTTGCTAATGTTACATATATACCCGTACCCACATTCTACTGCAACATATTGGTGTATCTGTATTCTTGCGACATAGTTGTGGCCCCATTCAAGTACTAGCGTAATATATAAACATTAATGGGAAATAAGGAAAAAAAATAGTTGTATAGAACAAGGATCAAATTTTCCTTCCTTCTCATAGACCAACAGTCCTCTTATAATATTCCATATGAAATTTGCACTTATCTATACATCATAAAACATTTCCAGCTGCTAATCAGGGCCTATTAGCATAAAAAGTAAGACTTTTTCAGCCGCACGAAGAGGAGCACCACAAAATTCTTCTAATATAGACACCAAATTAGCAATTTTTTACAGAAGTCTTTGATTATGACGTTTTTAATATGCACTAGCAAACGAATCAACACTAGGTCATTAACTAGAGTTCTATATTATATAGACCTAAATTTGATCATAAAAACCAGAAGAAATTAGAAGAACTCACAAACTGACCTCGTCCAGTAACAATTGGCGAGAGAGGAAACCCTATAATTTCTCCTCGGCAACTCCCTTTGTGCTTCCAGTTCGCTTGTAATCCCTTGCAGAAGCATTCCACAAACAAAACTCGAGAAAAATTAAAACAAAATACAAAAATACAAAAATAAAATAAAAATGATAACACCAACCTTCAAAAAATCCTTAGATTGCACAGAATCGAAAATAGGCCAGACCTTATCGGAAAACTGTAACGAATTCCAAAACATAATTTCAGAACGAAAGAGTTTGGGGATGTTAGGAACTATGATTTTTGGATTACTACCGATTGGCGGTCTCCAGATGATAAACAGACCTGAAATGTGATCTTTCGGTTGTCGATCTCGACCTCTGCCAGTGGCATGTACCACCCGCCGAGCACATACCACTTCGGCGGAGACCGGAGAGAAGGGGTCACCAACAGAGCAAAGAAACCCGTCGGCATCGAGGAGCGTGGCCACCAACGTCGAGAATACCTCTTTTGGTGTAGTGAGGAGAAAGAGGCGGAGATGGTACGTCGAGAGGGAGTTGGGAGAGACTCCGCCTGTCGTTAAGAGGGAGTTGGGCGATGGCGAGGGCGATGGGTCTGAAGAGGCTCCGTCTGTCGTCGGGGCTCTAAGCAGAGGACACGATGGCGGGCAGGGTCTGGAGGAGGAGGGTCGAATGTGGGCGACCGAGGTCTGCAGGAGCAGGAGGATGGAGGGAAATTAGTTTAGGTTTTGAGTTTTGGGGAGGAAGGGTTTGGAGAAAGAAATTGGAAATGAGGGAAATGAGTTTAGGTTTTGAGATTTGGGGGGAAGGATTTTTTAATGTTCGGCTGAGTTAGGTTTTGGAAGCGACTGAAATTTCAGTGGCTAGTACGTTGACACTAATATAAAGATTCTTCCAACTCCCTAGCAACAAAAAATATCAGTTTCTAAAAAAATTCAAAAATTTATCAACAAACCAGTGACGAAATTACGACGAACCATATCATCCATTAAACTAAAATGTTAACTAGTTGAATCTTAGTCGCTAGTAAGTCGCTAAAATAGCAACGGATATAGGTTAGTCGCCAGGTTAGTCGCTAAATTACCATAATTTTGTAGTGTAAATACTCACACACTATAAGATCCCTCACGAAAAATCCAAATAATCCCTCACAAAAACCCTAAATAATCTATCAGTCGGTCGGTCGGTCGGTCTTTAGGGTTTTCGTGAGGGGAGAGAAAGACAAAGAGAAGAAGATGAGGAAGAGGGAGGGTTTCGTGAGGGGAGTGCTACCTGAGGAAGAGGGAGGGTTTCGTGGCAGAGATAAGGAGGGGGAGGGTTTTCGGAAGGGGGAGGGGTTTTCGTGACAAAGAGAATGAGGGGGAGGGGTTTTCAGTTTGGCGCAGAGGAGAATACATTAAGGTTTTTTCAAACATAAGACATAGCATTTTGCTTTGGACGGTACCGATTTAATTTCTAAAAATCCAACGGACGGGATCGCCCGCTATCGAGAACGCTATAAATTATACAGCAAAACTGAAACGCTCCTATAACTTATTTTTTAATATAAAATAGAAAACTGTGTTGCTTCTTCCATGATTGGAACAGTAGATAGTTCAATTGTGAGCATTCGATTAACTCGGTTAACCGAACCGAATTATCAAATATCGAATTCGATCGAAAATCGAATAACAAAAATTGAAACCAACAGAAATATCCCGTACCGAACCAAATCGAACGGAATAAATCTGTTCGATTTTCAGTTTATTTGGTTTAACCAATATTTCAGTTTGTTTATAATTTTTTTGTCAATATATATAGTAACTAAATATACGAAGATGTATTTCGTATATATATTACTAAAAAAAATTATTTGGTTTACCAGGGAGAGGAATTTTAGATAAAATTTCTGAAAGGTTAGTGGGATTAAACCGAAACCGAATAAGAAATTTTAGTACTTTCGAAACCGAAATCAAACCGAATTTTTTTCAAACCGAACTGAATCTCTTATTCGGTTAGGTTCGGTTCGGATTTCAGTCCAAAAACCGAATAATGCTCACCCCTAGACATACGGGCATAGCAACGTTCAGAAAAAAAAACTATACCTTTAACAGCGTTCATAACACGCTATATAAAGTTCTGTTAACAGCACTGCATAATGAACGCTATTGATAATGACATTCTAATAGCAGGGAGGCTTCAACGCTATAGATAAAATGCTATTGTATGAACGTTTAATAGCACTTCAATATGAACGCTATGGATGATTATATTATAATAGCAGGGAGGCTCGAACGCTATAGATAAACTGCTATTATAGTCTATTTTAATAGCAATATGGAAGGAACGCTATTGATGATGACATTCTATAGCAGGGAGGCTTGAACGCTGTAGATAAACTGCTATTGTATGCCATATTTGTTGTAGTGAACCCCTCTCATCTCAACCCAAAATAAACCATACCAAGCCAAGCCAAGTCATGTTGAACCAAGTTGAACCAAATCAAGTCAAGATTTAAACCAAGGCTAAGCTAAGCAAGATAAGTAAAAATATACGGGTCGCCTGACAATTGTCAAAAATCCGTATACGTATCCTGAAAATACGTATAACAAGAAACGGGAATGACAACTCTACCCATCTTAAAAGAATTTCGTCCTCAGAATTTAATCAAGAGGCTAGAGGTGTCGAGACAAGCTACATTAATCATAAGCAATCTACGACTAGCAGTCAATCAAGCAATCATTCATGCAAGCAAGAAAGTAAAAGCATAAGGCATAAGGAAGACATTATACCTTATGAGTTAAACAGGTGTGGATATCGCAATCGGATATTATTCTCACGTTCCCACGTTAACTCACCCAAGGAGTTATGACTCCAAGCAATGCGGACTAAACTAATAGTCTTGTTCTTGAGTATCTTCTCTCTTCGATCCAATATGGATACGGGCTTTTCCTCATACGAAAGGTTGGTACCAACAACCAATTCCGAATGATCAAGGACATGGCTCGGATCCGTAATATACCGTCATAATTGGGATACATAGAAGACATCATGCACCTCACGTAATGACGGCAAAAGAGCGAGACAAAAGGACACATCACCTACTCACTCTAGAATATCGAACGGCCCTATATACCTAGGACTAAGCTTTCCCTGTACGCTGAATCGAATGACGCCACGGGTAGGCGAGATCCTAAGGAACACATGGTCGCCGACTGAAAACTCAAGGGGACGCCGATGAGAATCGGCCCAATGGCGCTGGCGATCTTGGACAACTCGAAGATGATCTCTGACTTGTCTGACCACCTCGATTGTCTGTGCAATCATCTCTGGACCAAGCATCTGTCTCTCGCCGACATCATCCCAAGCTAAAGGTGATCTGCACTTCCTACCATACAGTGCTTCAAAGGGTGCCATCTGGATACTGGCCTGGAAACTGTTGTTATAGAAGAATTCCACGAGATGCAGGTGATCTTCCCATGAACCACCAAAGTTGAGTGTACATGACCGCAACATATCTTCAAGAGTCTGGATCGTGCGCTCTGACTGACCATCTGTCTGTGGATGATAAGCTGAACTGAACTTGAGTCGAGTCCCCAAGCTCTCCTGAAGACTCCGCCAAAAGAGCGATGTGAATCTTGAATCTCTGTCGGATACAATACTGACTGGCACTCCGTACAATCTGACTATCTGCCTGAGGTACATCTCTGCAAGCTGATCCGTCGACTGACCAACTCTGAACGGGAGAAAATGAGCTACCTTCGTGAGGCGATCAACTATAACCCATATAGCATCTCTTCAAGCTGGGGATTTAGGTAACCCAGTTACAAAATCCATGGTAATGTGCTCCCATTTCTATTCTAGGATCGGTAAAGGTTGAAGAAGTCCAGCTGATCTCTGATGTTCAGCCATAACTTACGGACAAACTAAACAACGAGAGACAAACCGGGCTATCTCCCTCTTCATGCCATTCCACCAGAAATACTGATGGATGTCTCGGTACATCTTCGTACCATCGGAATGAATTGAATACTGTGAACTGTGAGCTTCTGCCATGATCTTCTGTCTGATATTACCACTGGGTACACAAAGATGCCTCCCATGTTGAAGTGTACCATCTTCGTGAATGCATAACTCTGGTCTCCGTCCTGCTTCACACTCTGCTCTAAGCCGCTGAAGCTTAGAATCTGCTGACTGAGCTAACTTAATCCTCTCAACTATACTGGACTGGACTTGCATACTGGCCATCAATGCCACATTGGTAGGAAGAACTACTTCTATTCCCATCTTCTGAAGGTCTGCTAATAACTCTGGCCGTGCTGTTAGGAAATAAGCTCCTGCTTTTCTGCTCAATGCATCTGCAACAACGTTGGCCTTCCCAGGATGATATTGCAGGTTGATGTCATAATCCACAAGTAGCTCTAGCCATCTTCTCTGACGCATGTTAAGATCCTTCTGGGTAAACACATACTTAAGACTCTTATGGTCGGTGAAAATCTCCACCCGATCTCCATACAAATAATGCCTCCACAACTTGAGTGTGAAAACCACCGCTGCTAATTCCAAGTCATGGGTTGGGTAATTTCTCTCATGCTCACGAAGCTGATGTGATGCATAAGCTACTACCTTACCATGCTGCATCAAGACACATCCCAATCCTCTGCCAGAAGCATCACAATAAACTGAAAATCCTCCAGTCGTATCTGAAAGCGTGAGAATGGGGGCCGTCATCAATCTCCGCTTCAACTTCTCGAATGAACTCTGACACTCTGCTATCCAAGCAAACTGCACATCCTTGCGGGTCAACTGGGTCAATGGTGCTGAAATCCGAGCAAAGTCTGATACAAACCCCGGTAATAGCCAGCCAATCCTAGGAAACTTCGAACTTCTGCGACGGTGCTAGGTGCTGGCCACGTCTCTATGGCCAATATCTTCTGGGGGTCAACTTCTACTCCACCTCTGGTGATGATGTGACCTAGGTACGAAATGCGATCAAGCCAAAATTCACACTTACTGAACTTCACGTACAACTGGTGCTCCCTGAGAATCTGAAGAACCATACGAAGATGTTGCTCATGCTCTGCCTCATTCTTGCTATAGACCAAGATATCGTCTATGAACACTATCACAAACTGATCCAAATAAGGCATGAAGATACGATTCATGAGATCCATGAATACCGTCGGCGCATTGGTCGCTCCAAATGGCATAACAAGGAACTCCCAATGTCCATATCTTGATCTGATCGCTGTCTTCGGGATGTCTTGCTCTCTGACTCTGATCTGATAGTACCCTGACCGCAAGTCAATCTTCGAGAATATTGCTGCCCCACTGAGCTGATCAAATAAATCATCCATCCTCGGTAAAGGATATCTGTTCTTGATTGTCACAGAGTTCAAGGTACGATAATCAACACATAATCTTGACGTACCATCCTTCTTTTTCACAAGAAGCATCGGGGCTTTCCAAGGCGATCCACTAGCACGAATGAATCCCTTGGTTCTGATTTCTTCAATCATCTTGTACAAGATCTCTAATTCTGAAGGTGCCATCCTATAGACTCTCTCTAACACTGGTGCCGTCCCTGGAATCAAATCGATAGTAAACTCTATCTCTCTCTCTGGTGGCATACCTGGAAGCTCTTCGGAAAACACATCAAGGAACTCTTCTACTACTCTGGGAAATTGAACTGCTTCTGCTACTGCCATCCGCAATACTGTTGGAGAAGGTTCTACCTCGCCTCTAGAAAATAAAAACTCTGGTTCGCCTGGAATACCAAAAATAATCCTGCCAATATGGCAGTCTATTCTTGTGAATTGATCCTTCAACCAATCCATTCCTAGGACCACATCATAGTCGGCCATCGGAAATTCTAACAATCTATCGGGAAACTCTCTACCGCTAACTACGATTAGACACGAGGAATAGACTCTATCTACCCCTATAAGACCGTTACCAGTAAGTATATTAAGTCTTGCTAATAATGACTCGAGCTCCAGTCCTATCCGTGTTGCGAATCGTGCAGACATAAATGAATACGATGCACCCGAATCAAGTAATACTGATGCTGGAAAAGAGTTGACGAGAATGGTACCTGCCACCACCTCACCTGAAACCAATTCTTCTGCTACGGTCAGAGCCATAGCCTGACCTTGTCCTCTTGGTGCTGGTCCCCTCTATTGGTAAGTTCTCTGCCTGTTCTAAATTTGAGCTTGGGCATACTGCTGAGCCTGAGGCGGCAATGGCCTTGGAGGCTGATACTGCTGCTGTACTGGTGCTGGACCCCTAACCGATGGATTGGTTAGGTTTGACGTCGACGAACTGGCTCTATTCGGATAGGACCCTATCTTGTGATCCGGTGCCCCACATGCCAAGCACAATCCCTATGCTCTACGACACTCTGATACTACGTGTCCTGGCTTCCCACAATGAGTGTAACCCATTGTGGAAGACTGCTTCTGCTTATGCTGCTGAGGATACGCCGGCGTCGAATGCTGAACCGACGAAACTGTGGTCGCCCTCCTAGGAGCTCCAATAGTCAAGGCCCTAGCTGCCGGGGATGGTTCCGAGGACAAACTCATCTGTCCATGGGACCTCTTCCTACTTCCGGTTCGGTCCACTATCCTCTGAGAAGTATACTCATGCCTCTTCGCTGCTCACAAGACGGCATCAAATGCCTAGTGCTCGAACTGCTCCACTGCTAGAATGATCTCTAGGTAGAGTCCCTGCTGGAATCGCTGGGCTCGATCCAATTCGGTTGCCACCAAGGTGGGAACAAACCGACTAAGTCTAGAAAACTCGGCCGCATATCCATCGACCGTCCTGCCCATCTGCTTAAGATTGGTGAATCTCGTCTGCAGATCATACCGAGCTACTACATCGAAGTACTTGGTCTGGAACTTTTTGTTGAACACCGCACATGAGACAGGCGTCGGTAATCCAACTGCTAGCATCGCCCACCAGCTGCGGGCTAAGTCTAACACCTGCAGGCGCACAACAGCCACCTTTTCATTCTCAGGAATCCTAGCTGCTTCCAGGATAACCTCTGTGTCCTGAAGCCATGCATCAGCAGCAATAGCATCTTCAGTACCGTCGAAGAAGGGAGGGTTCAAGCGCTTGAAGCTGTTGGCCGCGTTGTTCCCTTGGTAACCAACTCTGCCTATGGCATCTTGTACTGTCTGGTGCAGGGGCATCGCCCCGACGATCTTGAGATGCAAGCAATTTCCTGATGAGACCCACCAGGGTTCCATTATCAAGCTTTGCAGGCTAGACTGACTGAACTGGGGGATCTGGATCCCCGGATTACATGATTCGGGAGGCCGCTCCAGAGTGCTAGACTTGGTCTCCAGGTTGCTGCTGGTCCACTGGAGGTGCTCCGCCTTGCTGATCGGTAGGACCAGGAACAATGTCGCTGAAGAAACGACATGAGGAACAATAAGGAAGGACCATGATAGATCGAGGATATAAACATGTGATCAGGTCAAGATTTCGGAAAGATTAGAAGACACGAGTAGAGATCAAGGGCGAGTGCTGATTGAGACATCTATTCAGTGAAACCCTTACACATCTTGATTTACAAGACCTGCATGGGCCACCACTTAAACCGTGTCACGCCCCGAAACCAGAATACTGGAGAGCGGGGGACAGACACAGCCAGCTACGTACATTGAAGTATAATCTACCTCGATATACGGTCACGGCTGTCTAGATGCATGAGGGTTTATCTACAAGCCAACAGTCTCTTATGGTCATGAACAAGCCTAGTGTCTCAATCTCAAGCAAGTACGTAAATGTTACAAGATGTTAGATCATCAGACATACACAGTGAGGCATCCCAAATATTACATATTCAGATGATCATGAAGCTAGTCATACAAAATGTGAAGACTAGCAAGAGTTTCAGTTATACATGATCAACCCTAGGATTCGCCAATCATGTTACGGCCCGTAGGCAGACAGTAAGTAAAGTTGCAAATGAGCTAACACTTGCTCGGCGGCTAAACGCCTCAAAAGAATATTTTTACAAGGGAGTGGGAGAGCAAAATAAGAACCCACTCGTTGCCAGGGTTGCGCCTAGTAGTCACCATCTGGCTAGAAGACAGGGAGATCCTCGGGAGCTACTCCGAAATCTGGCCATACAAAACCAGCTGGGTCATACCCCAGAAAGAGAAAGTGCCACAAGGGAGGCTTCACTTAAGAACTAAAACCAGTATATTAGCACATGATACATAAAGGATAACGAAAGACATGTTAGAGAAAATAGGGTGATAAACGATAAGATGACTAACGGACTATTCTGGTAACCAAGTTACAACCCGTAAACCAAACGAGGACCGGGGTTGTAACCCTTCACCTGAACAGAACTTAGCCTCTAACCAATTATCGATAAAGTAAAGCATAAACAAACATGTCTTGAGATAGCCATGTACTGGATCTAGGCAGGACTAGACAAGATAAGACTCCCTCCATCATTCACGGCCATGCAAAGAGTACGGCTTGATACTTTAACTAACTAGGGTTATCACAAGCTTAGTTACTAACAAGATGCATCGAGATTGTTCTAACAGCCACAAGCCCTGCAGTCTTAATCCAGGTTATCCGGTCACAAGTTGAGAGAGTTGGATTAGGTGACTTAGAGGTGCAACACATGACAGTGTGCTGGAAATGTGCCCTATTCGACGGCAGGCTACAATTCCAATTAATAGCGCCCAGATAACGGGACTGCCTGTAGCTGGGAAATCACTTCATGAACTACTTGATCACTCTAGTCATTATCCTAGTCAGATTCAGTATGAATCCCTGACCGTGGAAATCAGGAATTCATATCCTAGACATGATGTAAGACGAGACATGTAGCTTATACAAGCACAAACACCCACGGCGTCAAGACAAGAGTTAATTAGCAAGTCGGAATAGCCGTCGCAACAGCTTATCAAGATTATGATGTAGGTTTACTTTATCAAGTCAAGAGTGCGTCACAACGGACCACCATCAAGAATTATCATGTCAATTTACTTGTTACTTGTCAAGATTACTCATCATATCGTGTCATATTATCATGCCAATATTGCTTGTCAAGCTCACATCGTGTTCATATCGAGTTCATATCAAAAAGGCGTAAGGATATAAAATAGCTGCAAAAATCATATAAAGGGGAAACTGGGGACATCATGCGCCCAAGGTGGAGGGGACAAGGGGTACCATGGCCAACAAGTGGCATTAGCCAAGTTGTACCAGGATAATAAACTGTACCAGGCACTAGAGGGTGCCAAGGCTACAAGTCAAGTTGCGCCAAAGGCAAGTCGGGTCAAGACAGGCTGGGTTGCGCCCGAACAAGTCGGGCCAAGTCGGGTTGCGCCAGGCACTAGGCTGCGCGAGGCTAGGTTGCACCTGACTCGGGTTGCGCCTGACTCGGGTTACGCCTGGCTCAGGTTGCGCTTGACTCAGGTTGCGTCTGGCTCAGGTTGCGCCTGACTTAGGTTGCGCCTAGCTCATGTTACGCTGACTCAGGTTGCGCCTGGCTCAGGTTGCGCCAGGCTCAGGTTGCGCTGCGCTAAGGAGCGCGCGCATTGGGTCAGGCTGCGTTGCGCTAAGGATCGCGCGCATTGGATCAGGCTGCGCCGCGCTAAGGAGCGCGCACATTGGGTCAGGCTGCGCCGCGCTAAGGAGCGCGTGCAACACAGTGGCACAAGCTAAAAAGCTGGCGCACATTGCTCACTGTCTTCTCCAAATCAGCATGAATTCCATAGTTGAACCCATAGCTTCAAAAGTCCATAACGTGGTCAAAACAAGTCCAAATCCAACTTTTAAAAGGTCAAAATTGAATAGAAAGAAATTTTCTACAACATGGAATAATTAGTTTTCAAAAATACCAAGTTTTCATAGATCAAAACTAAGAAAATCATGATAAAGGGCAAAACCTAGATCTACAAAAATCTATCCATCAAAACAAAAAATGACAAGTTCTAAAGAGGCTTAGAACTATGAGAGGAAGACATTGGAACAATAAAATCCAAGATCCATCATGAAGCAAGTTACACTTGCCTAGAGCTCTTGGGTGTAGATGGAAAGGAGTAAATAAAGAAGATGAAGAAATAAATGCAAAATAATAATGGAGGAGAGAGAAAAAGTTGACTTATATAGCAACCCCTCTCATCTCAACCCAAAATAAACCAAACCAAGCCAAGCCAAGTCATGTTGAACCAAGTTGAACCAAATCAAGTCAAGATTTAAACCAAGGCTAAGTTAAGCAAGATAAGTAAAAATATACGGGTCGCCTGACAATTGTCAGAAATTCGTATACGTATCCTGAAAATACGTATAACGGGAAACGGGAGTAACATTACCAACAAGTAGTTGAGACGGGTTTCTATTCAGGTGAAGGGTTCCAACCTCGGTCCTTGTTTGGTTTAAGGGTTGTGACCTGACTACTTGAATGGTTTTCTCGTACTCAGTTTACTATTCTTATCTCTATTATTATCAGTTCTTTATTTATTATCTTTAATATTCTATTATGATTTGCTGGTTTTAGTTCCTAAGTGAAGCCTTCTTTGTGGCACTTGCTCTTTCTGGGGTATGATCCAGCTGGTTTTGTGTGGCCGGATATTGGAGCAGCACCAGAGGATCTACCGACCTTCCAGCCATATGGTGACCACCAGGCGTAACCCTAGCAATGATGGATTTCTTTTTGTCCTCCCACTTTATTGTAAAATTATTCTTTTGAGGCGTTTAGCCGACGAGCACGTGTTAGCTCGATTGCACCTTTACTTGCTGTCTGTCTACGGACTGTAACATGAATGACAAATCTTAGGGTTGATCATGTATGACCAGAATTCTTGCTAGTCTTGACATTTTGTACGACTAGCTTCATGATCAGCTGAATATATAATATTTGGGACGTCTTACTCTTGTATTTGGTGATCTTACATCTTGCAACATTTACCTACTTGCTTGTGATTGAAACAATAGGCTTGTTCATGACCATAGATGACTGTTGGCTTGTAGTTAAACCCTTATGTATCTAGACAGCCATGACCGTATAGCAGGGTGGGATGCACTTCTATATACGTAGCTGGCTATGTCTGCCCCCACTCTCCAGTATTCTGGTTCTGGGGTGTGACACACATGGATGACTCGTTTCGTGTCGGTGAGTCTGATGGTGGACTCGGACACGAGAAACTCTTGTTGTGCGTGTCGTGCATACTTTGGACACAGGACTCATGTGTCTTCGTGTCCCTAACTGTCATGACACGAAGGCACAGAACCATTAGGCTAATGGGTTGGTTATCGGGTTTGGGTTGTTTTTTCAACCCGTTAATCTATTTCACAATAAAACTAACCCAAGCCCTAACTCGACCAACAAGCTCGAGTTGGCCCCCTGGTCAGCCGAGTGGCGCTCAGACCCACCCTCTGTCCCAGCGGGCCTAGTTCGATCCCCCCTTTGTTGTTCATTTTGTTTTATTTTTGTTTTTATTTATTTTATTATATATATATATATATATATATATATATATATATATATATATATTATATATATATATATAATATATATATATATATATATATATATATATATTATATGTAATGTTATATATATAATATATATACCGTATATATATATATATATATATATATATATATATATATATATATATATATATATATATATATATATATATATATATATATATATATATATATATATATATATATATTATTTATTTATTTATTTATTATTTATTTATATATATATATATATATATATATATATATATATATATATATATATATATATATATATATATATATATATATATATATATATATATATATATTTATATATATATATATATATATATATATATATATATATATATATATATATATATATATATATATACGGTATATATATTATATATATATATATGTAATTGTTGTATATCTATATATATTTTTTAAACACAATTTTGTGCAAATGATATTATTATAAATTCATAAGTTATTTTATTATGACTTGTATATTTCACCATTTTAAAATATATTATTAAAATACCTTAATGTATATTTTTATATATATATTAATTATTGTATTTTATTTATCATGGTCATTTGGTGTCCAAACCTAGCATGGGTTTTTGGGCCCAAATGTGTCTAATATATTCAAAGTCTGTACAAGTCATATTGGACTTGATTCATGACTTTGGGTCCCGTATCTGGACTTCGGTTCAATTTCGTGTACGTGGATAAAATAGTAAATAATTAATAAATTATTTTCCAGAAATTATTACTTGTTGTTTTTGAATTTTTATATATATTTTCATTGCTGTAAAAATATGGTACAAATTGTATTTAAATACTATGTTAATTTAGCTAATTTAATATAATTTTTCCAGAATTTAATAAGTACGTTTGGAATTTTATAAAAATAGGAAAACTGAACTCATTTTTAGGATACTGACGTTTACTGATTTTTGATAAATATCTATGAGGGTTTATAAATTCCAGAAAATTTAGTATAAATTTCTATAATTAACAAGGATCATTTTGGTACTTTATTTTATTTATAATTGAGCCTTTTGTCTATCTTAGTAATTGTTGGAACACAGTGTACAGTCTGTTTTAATTATTGATTAAATACGACTTACGATGTATTGTGTGATTTTGGGATATTGTAGTATTGGACCTCACCCTACCACAGTGTAAAGGCCCTAGAAAATTATTTTAGGTATTGTGTCACCCCACATTGGTCTCCTATGCTAAAGTCATCATTTGGCTAGGTGTCCAGTCAGAAAGTCGTGTCGCACAACTAGTGTCTTAGTGTTTAACTTAGTATAAAACTAAGTTTATGTGCTATTTTTACAGTGATGAGACACCAGGCATCTATAGCATTTTCTTCACTACCTTGCTTTGCTAGAGGCAAGTACCTCTATAAACTTTATTTACAGCATATAATGAATTGTGTATAAACCAAGTTAATATCTAAACTGCAAGTCATATATCACCATGTTTCTTATGCTTCATACTGCCCTCAGTATCCACCATGCTTTATACTGTTCTCGTATCACTCACATATTATAAAACGGGTTAAGGAGAAACTGTTAGTAGAGTACGTGATCATGCCCCCCTTCTCCGTATGTATTTACCGAACACTTTTACATTCTATATGTAACTTTATCGTATGTCTGATCTCGCATTTGTGTATGGATATACACCGATGCCGTTAAGTGTACGTATGTACCCTTCAGAAAATTTATATGTACCATTGTACATCCTATTTTACCTATTGACTGATCACTCACATGTTACAGTTTTAAACTTTAAAATAAACATATGATGCCATGATAGATTATGATATGCCATGATTCCTACACTTCTGTTCATTTCATGTTTTGTATATTTAGTTTGTTAGAAACAGTACTTGCTCTCATCCTGACAGGATAACGTTGTAGGTATACTTACCGAGGAGGAGTTGCTATGTGATTCCTATTATCGAGTTGTTGACGAGGATCAGGCTTTACTTTACGAGGATGTATCTGCGAAAAAACTCGTCTAGTTTGTTTATTTACTTGGGACTTTTGAGAGCAGTCATGTATTAGACTACGTATTTTGTAACTGGACATGTATCCAGTTTTACATTTTGGCCATGTACTCGGAACATATTTATATACAAGATGACTTTTGTGTTTGGAACATTTCTGACTCAATATTACATATAGAACTGTTAGTTGTAGCATCCAGTTTTTAAAATAAGGATAATTTTGAAATTTTTTAATTATAATTATTTAATAATGATATTTAAACCATGATATGATTTTTGGTGATTTTTAGTTAATTTAAAACTATTTCAAACCACGACTTGTGATTTTGATGATTGACTAGTGTAACCCTAGAGTTTGGCTAAGCCTAGAGACTAACCATGACCAAGGGAGCCTAGTCATGTGATTAGGATGACTAATTGCAACTTTTTAGCCTAAGGATATTTTGGTCATTTTGACAATTTTGTGAAATTATAATTATATTAATTAAATATGTGCTAGTTAATTATTTGAGACTTGACCTAGAAGTTTAGCCTAATCTATATGTTAGTCATGACCCTAGAGACTAAGTTAGAGGGTTTCAACTAAGTAATCAAATTAGATTAATATCTAGATATTTTGTTAGTGGGATATTTTAGGTTAAATGTTAAGAAAGATTACTTTAGTTGTGAGCCCTTTGATTGGCTTAAATTTGTTGGAGAAGCCTTGACCACTCATCCTAAACCCTAACCCTAACCTAATGGCAGCCATCAAACATCCTCCTCTATAAATATAACACATTAACCCTTTAGCATCATTTTCAATCATTTTAATTGCCTCTTTTTGTGTTCTTCCCCAATTTCTCCCCAAATACCCAAATCAACTCCAAATTGAGCCTAGTCTTTTGCATTGGACTCCCCTACAGTAGAGGACACTATTAGTGGGTAGCTAGCAAGGATTCGGAGGCTCGGGATCGTCGCAAGTTGAAGAGGAGCCCTCATTCAAAAAGCTCTAGATTAAGGTTTCACCTTCAATAGGTAAAACCTATCAAACCTATTCAAATTCTAGTTTTCTTTCCATATACGCATTCATTTAGGGTTTCCCTAGGTGTAGCCCAAGTTTGGTAGGAAATCGTGTCCATTTCGTGTCCGTATCGGACACGTATCGATGTCTTTAATAGGATGTTCGATGAAATGCTTGTTAGAAATAAATGTTACTAATTTCAAATTGTGTTTGAACAAAAATATAGATCTATATGTATATTTCAACTTTTTTGAAGACTGTGCATGATTTCGTGTCCCCTTCGTGTCCCAAATTGAATTGGACACGCTGTACGACACCCACGTGCACTGTCCTGCAACACGAACGCAATTTCTTCATGGACACGCCACGTGGACACGTAAAACATGACACGGGGGTAGGGGCAATGTCTGTCAGGTCACCCACAAAATTTCAAGTGAAATGATTGAGTATCGAGGGAGTTCTCGATCTCGCACGGATCACGCACACACTGTGCACGCCCGAGAAAACCGCACTGACACGCACTTCGTGCGTGGACACGAGGACACTTGGACACATTTCAGGCTGTGGTACACGAAGCCCTGGACCTACCCTAGCTACTGACACGTGCACGTGACACATGGATGTTTGTGTCGTGTCATACTTGGGTCGACACCTGTGCACGAGGCTGTGCACTGCACAGTTTTGACACTATTGTTTTGACACATATGGACACGGTTTTTGGACACGATTACGACACGAATCATTCCCCCAGTATAGACACGCATGTAGGCATAATAATCCCCAACTATTTATGTATATATACATGTATATTTATATGTATCCGAGTGTATATATATATGTATGTTTATAGTGTAATGTATAGGTGTGTCTGTGTCAGTTCTTTGGGTTGGTCTGTGTCCTAGGTAGTGTATATATGTCTGTATAATGTATGTATATATGTCTGTATGTATATATAGGTTAATTTCTGTTTTGAATTCAGTTTGGGTTTTGGGTTGGATTTGAAATTGAAGAGGGGTTTGAAAGTTACACTATTTTCAAAAGAAAACTGAGAAATTTGGTTGTTTTATACCTGGATGTTAAAAGTGTACTGAGATTTAGAATGGGTTTTGATTTTACAAAGGTTAACTGGGTTGTGGACTGTTAAGGTGTTAACCTAAGACCCTCTTTCCTGTTTTAGCTATACACTAACTGTCATGCCATTTCACTATCCTAATTCACTGATTTCCAGTATACCACACACACACATGAAGTAAACTGTCACACACATGTATACCCCCCCTTAACCCTCTCTCTATGTATAAATGTATATATGAATATATGTATATTTGTAAATATGTATGTAGGCATGAATGCATAATGCATATATGTATATATGTAAACATGTATGTAGGTAATGCATAGCTGCATAAATGTAAGTATAATATAATGCAAGTATACATGTATGTATCATGTAATGTAATATACATGATATGTGAGGTAGGCATATATGGTATGTATGTAAACTAAGTATACATGTATGGATTTATATATATTTGTATTTATAGGTTGTATTTTGCAATATGGTTTATAGGCCTAGTGTAAGGTTTAACCAATAGTTGACAATAGGCTTTTGAACCCTTGGACTCTTAGACTTGTATTGACTAACCCTAGATAGCCTTGACTGGATGTTGACCCAGAGTTGACTTGGACCTAGTTTGGCTCTGTTAGGCCTAGTTTGACCTAGTTCGACCTAGACAGTTGACCAAGAGTGACTTTGACCTAGTTGACTTAGAATCATGTAGTTTGCATTGCAGATTTCTGTTATTTCAAATTGAGTACTTAAATAACATATTTTAACTCTAAATAGTACTCTGTGACACCAGTTCGAACATCCATTCATATCAGTCATTTAGGGTGACAGGCGAGTACATTCTCTGATTGTTTCATATTTGTCAGGACTTATATTCTTGCTCTAGATTACTTTACTTGATACTGGCACGATTGTTATCACGGATTGGTACTATATGGATCTTCTCTTGCGATGTTATCTCTATTGTGTTCAACAGATACATATTGTGATGTGCGTTTCACGGACATATTGTATTTATTATACACCGCTATTCATGTATACTCATTGTGCATCTTGTACTCTCATGATCACATGAGCTTCATGGAGAACTATTGTACAAGGTAGCGTAACTGGATTGGATCCTTGTGTATTGATTGGGGAGGGTGAGTAGGAAATGGTTATGTAATCAAATCCCATTGTACGACTATTGTGCGCATCCATTGTACACTCACGTATGATGGAGCTACCTATTGTTATTGTATAAACCTAACCCGTTTACATAACCATATTGTGCTCTAAATCACTAGTATTGCAGTTTTACTTATTCTGTATATATTTTCAGTTATAAATTCTCTTTTATTTTCATGTACATCTTCTTACAGTTCATGTATCTTACTCTTTTGCATGCTTTATTTTTTCTAACATGTTATGAACTGCGTGAGATGTATTGTGCTTGCTCTGTCCTGACTGGACCTGTTGAAAATATTACAGATGATGATGGTGACTGCCCTACCTTCTATGGGGCACATGAGGGTGACCTTCAGGAGCCCGATGAGCATCTAGCTCAGTAGAGGGTGCCTAGTCTAGTCTAGTATTTATAGTTTTCAGTTTGTATCGGATTGTTCCGATTGTTAGTCGAGACTTAGTTATATTTCAGGACTTGTATTTATTTGTGTTGAACATCTACTTTGTGTGGTGTGATAACTCTATTTATATTCAGTTCCTTTCTTTTATCTGATTCCATATCGTGCTCTATCTTCCCTAGACTTGTGATTGAGATATAGAGTTGAGATGTTATATTATACCTCCGTGTGGAGATGATATGTTTATATCATATTGTTGTTAGATGTTATAGACGAACTATACAGCGTTCTACCGTCGACACTGCGGCATAGGCTGGACGTACCCACTTCTCGTGCCCCTACACTGGGTGCGGGTCGTGACATTAGCACACTTTGGTCTTATCTTATTTGTCATTAGAACAGCTTACTACGCTTTATCTCAAGCGTTCTCAAGCGTAGGCTGGACATGACTCGGCCCGGCCCAACAATTTGGATAGCGGATCGTGACAACGATAGCGTAAGAGGAGGGGGGTGGCCGAAAGCGGGAGAGGGGGTGGCCGGAGGGGGCGGGTCGAGAGGGAGAGGGGCTGGGGCTGTGCGGGAGGAGGGGGTGGCCGAAGTGGGGGAGGGGGGAGAGGGGAGAAGGGGAGAGGGAAGGGATAAGGGCATTTTCGGAATTTTTAAAATTTTAGGTATGAAGTTAAAAAAAAAATAGTTGAGGTATTAATTTGTTGAGTAAAAAAGTTTAGGGTATGAAGTTGAAAAACCGGAATAGTTGAGGGTATCAAAGTGCAATTAAACCTTATTATTATTATTATTATTATTATTATTATTATTATTATTATTATTATTATAAAACAAAAATTAACCAACTTTAAGCTAACATATAGGGATGGCAACGGAGCGGGTAGGGATCAGGGATCATATCCCCCATCCCCATTCCCGTCCCCGAGTATTGTTTGAATCTCCATCCCAGTCCCCGTTCTTCGTCGGTTTTAATTTTTTACCCACATCCATGTCTCCGTTAAACAATGCATTCCCCGTCCCCGCCTGTAACGCCCCAGTCCCAAAATACGTAGGACTAGAACGCAATCATGCCAGCTGTATACATATGAAGTATATGGACCCTCATATATATACATAAGCTGTAAAATGCAGTAACCAAGGTACTAAATCTCATCCACAAAGATAAATATGATATAAAAGCAACTATGAATTTGTCATGTATACAATCGTTGGGCGGAGACAAATCTACTACCAACAAGTAAGGATAAGTACATGGAAAATAAAATGAGTTGGCGACGAAGTGAAGACGAGCAAAGTGCAAGCATCCTCGAAGAGATAGTGACGATCATGGCCACGGCTAGAACACCTACAGAAATCATAAGAGCACACACCTGGCGAGATAACCAGGTCCTCAGACGGACGTAACAAGATACATCTGTCAACCCCTTGACCAATTTTATCCTCTTATTTTTTTTATATTATTTTTATTTATTTTTTTCTCACTTATTAGTCATGTTTTACAATTGCTTTCTTTAAGAAAAACGATAGAAAGACTAAGCAGCAATGAAAGCTTTGGTAGGGACCAATTGGTATTATGTGAGTAGGTAGGGACTATAATGTAATTTTCATTATTTCAAAATTCCTTTGGCCATTTTTTTAAACCCAATTTTGTTTAAATTATTTGTCTCATCTAGGTGTAAGAGTATATTTCTGTTTGGCATTTAACTCCAGGGAGGTCCAATGGGCAATTAGACTTGGACCAGGGACCTGGAAGCAATAGTCCTCTTTCAAATTCATCTCAGGATAAACCCTTCCTGAACAATTCGATCTGCTGTGGCAGTCGATAAACCCTATATTATAATCGATCTTTAATGGCAGTTTTGACTATTCTAAATGTAGGATGAATCAATTTTCCCTTATCCATTGATCCTATTCGTTGGACATTTAAATCCCAGCCGAACTCCCTGTTCTTGGAACACCCAAGGAATAAGGATCACTCCAAATTCAATCTCATTCAAACTCATTGCTTTAAAAATAGACTTCATATCTGAACAGGATTCTTAAACCCAATGATAAACCTTTGGATTCAAATAAAACCGACTGTTTATCCTCTCATTATATATAAGGTCGGGGGGGTTATGTTTTCCTGTTCGACAAAAGGAAGAAGTACCTAGCAAGTAACTGATTCTTCTTAATCTCTAGAGAGATCAGCCTATATCTCCAGTTTGGGTTATATAAAGAGAGTTGCAGCCGCAACATTTCCCCTTCAAAACCCTAGCATCGTTCACAGTGTCTGCAGACTTCTCCCTCGAGAACACCTGCGCATCCTTGGTTGTCACAAGGAACTCTTCAATAAGGTAACGATCGAAACCCTTTTTATTGAATCTACCATGGTATGTGTTTGTTATTATTACCAAGAAGAACCGAATGCATGGGAACTCTGTAAACATATAGGAATTTGGGGTTAATGTATCAGTAGTCACTAGAGATCACGAATTTCCTTTTGATAGACATGATTCAGTACTTGTCGCATACAAATTCTATTAGAGGATATATAGAGCAGGCTAAATATGGGAGCGTACACATGCTTCACATCAAATGGACAAGGCTAATTAGTATCAGAGTTAGCATATAGTATTGGGTGGTATTTTTTGTATCAGATTTTGGTACAGGGGATTAGGGACTTAGTATCTCAGATATCAGTAGAAGGATTAGTTCACAAAGTTGCCAGGTCTATAGTATTAAGTTGCAAGGATGTTGGGTGTCCTAAGAACTCAGGAAACCAGGATATTAGGATGTATCAAATTGCTCAGGCAGGGAGAATAGACTTTGAATATCAGTCATGCATCCTAGTAGAAGTTGGGCTGCTCGTTGGCTGAGGATGGGTATATACACTCCTTCACTTATGGGGCGACATGATTGGCTTATTTAAAACCATTCTGCCTAGAGCGACTTTCCCTGCGGAAACCATCTATACGCTTTTTACTATTTTCATGCTTGTTACTCTATTTCTTATACTCTGTTGCATATTAAGTTGCATATGAGGTGTCTGAGTAGTACAAGTGTAAGAGTATGAAGCCTTGTGTGGCAAATCTGTGGGGAGGATTGGGTATAGCAAATCGGCATATACCTACATGTGTACCAGTTAACTAAAGATGCCTTCAGAGGATCGGGTATCAATACTGATACTTAAGTATCAGTGATAGTAATTGATATCTAATACTGATACTTGAGTATCAGTTGATACTCAAAGATTTGATACTAGGATATCATGGCAGATGAATTAACGGTATCGAGTTTGATACCAGGACAAGTGAATGCCCTTGCTCTGTTATAGGATGGATGTACGGGTAGCATAGGTTAAGGTTCAGGTTAGTCAAGAAGCAGACATACACTAATTGATTCTATTGTTGGTTTATGGAGGTCAAAGCTTCTGATATATTGGTGCCATATATATGTATTATATAAGCCTGCAGATTTTCTGGTGCTTCTCAGTTTAAAAACCTGTATTCTAAGTGAAGGGAGGGAGCATATTTTCCTATGACTGCAACTCTTGGGTGGTGTCGATGCAATAGGCATTATCAAGTGTCACCTAATACAAGTCATTAACAGTCAATTGGAAGATTAGAACTCTAAATGTCAATATGAAACCATAGTAGATGAGTATTGGGGTCACCCAATGACAGGTTCATACCCAAATTAGACATTCATCTCACTGAATTGTGGTCTACTGGTTCAGAAAGAATAGTATTGCCTTTTGATTTCCAAGTCAGCATATGATATTTTGATTTCTGTTATGCCAGAAGCTGTTTTAGTTACTTGTGAATTCCCATTAGAACTTGCAGTCCTGTATTGGACAAGCAACAAGGGTTGTTTTATAGTTGCCAGGGGATATATATATGTCTTGAACAGGAATGTGCCTGTAGTAGCAGTCCATGTTAATTTGGGTAAGTCAGTTGGTAAAGCCTAAGAAACTCTACCATAGTTAGGAACACTAGGCTTCAATAACCACATATAATTTAAGATAGATATATCTAAAAGGCTTAATGACCAAATGGTTAAGCTCTCCTTACTCTTAGTTTGTGTATTATATCTTGACTATGTGATTCATTAAATAGGTTCCTTGGGCCTCGATTTGGACTCTGACCAGTGCCAGCAGCTAAGGACCACAGGCAAGTATACCTTGCCTTCCTCTACAGTTTTACTTACATACACTTCCTTTCGTTTTACTGTCTTTGGATTATTTATGGACATGTGCTTTTCGTGTTATTTTCTGTGGAGTTGTTTTCATTATTTTATAGCCATGTTCATTGTTTGGCCTTGTGTTTCATGCTTGGAGTTTCTCACCGGTATTTTGCTTGAGTCGTGTCATAGAACGAGTGCGTGTAGTGAACTGCCATAGCCTTGATTTTCGTTGTACACAACCAGAGAGTCCACATACGGGACGAGGGTTGTTTGGTGCACCAGAGAGTCCACACTCGGGACGAGGGTGTTTGTCGTGATCAAATGGCACCAGAGAGTCTACACACGGGACGAGGGTTGACCATTTACACCAGAGAGTCCACACACGGGACGAGGGTGTCTTGCCGTGAGCTAGCCAGAGAGTCCACACTCGGGACGAGGGTTAGCGCTTAGTTCAAACCAGAGAGTCCACACTCGGGACGAGGGTTTGATTTCTTCCATTGATCTCGTATATTCGTTCATCCGGCAGTTCAGTATACGTAGTTGTTCTAGTGTTCGTATTCGTGTTCGTATTTGTGTTCATATTCGTGTTCGTGTTTGTGTTCGTAGTCATTTGCCTTGTCCTTGTTCTTTCTTGTTTATTTCTTGCGCATGTTAAAACTGCTAGATAGGCATGTATATTATGTATCTTGCTAGTCCTCTGAGGACCTGATGATCTCTTCAGGTAGCCGAGCTTGAGACAGGAGTAGACGAGTGGATTTGGGTAGCATCAGCTCGCAGTGCTCGTATTTGAGGTCGTCTTGATTAACAGTGTGTACTCAGTCATTTATTTCTCGTATTTCTCTATTTTTCCGTCTACTGGTAGTGGATTTGTGTCCACCGGACGTGACATTGATTTTGGATACTTACAGTTTATATTCATTATTGCTTAGTTTCATGGATATTCACTGATCTTGTTTGTGTCTTGATTATTCTGTGGATGAGATCTAGATTTCTCGTGATTATAGACTCAGTGACTTGTGAGTATAGACAGCATTCTACCGCCGACACTGCGACGTAGGCTGGGCTTGGACACGTTTCGTATCCGAAAAGCGGGTGCGGGTCGTGACAAGTTTTTTTGGTGGCCCATGCAGGTCTACGTTAATCACTTCGGTTACGTCACTGTGTCGTCGTGAGCCTGCGAATAGGATTAGACACTTAGAATCTCATCCACTTGCCTTGGCTTCTTGTTTGAATTCTATCCTTGATTTCATTGAATCCTTGACTTGCATCATGCTTGAAATTCTCTTCAAACGGCTAAATTGTTTGCTCTTGTTACAGTTAAGATGAATTCTCAAGACAGGAACGCTGCATTGAACACTCCACCGGCTACAGGAGGCTTTTCACGTACATGACCCCGCCAACACAAGGAAGCCAGCCCACTCATATGGGCAATCAGCCGCAGCTCTCGAGATTCCGCAGGGGCGATATTCCACCGCCTCTACAGTTTCCTCCGCAGACTCCACCACCAGTACCCGGTCTGCCACCAGCATCTGTCCTACCGCCAGGAGTTCCACGTCCGGTACCAGCCATGCACCCAGCACCAACAATGCATCCTGCATTTGCCATGCACCCACCGCCGGTAATGTATCCAGCCCCGACGATGTATCCAGCACATGTTCTACCTCCGCCACCAGCCCTGGACAACATTACCATGCTGGGACTTATATAACAACAGGCCAACATCATTCGCGATACTTTGCGAGAGGTTCTCCAGCAGAGGGATGCTCCGCGACAGCGTCCGGGAAATCCCAAGCACTTCATGGACTTTAGGCCCATGCCGTTCCATGGGACAGAGGGGATCGTCTACACTGATGAATGGCTGGAGAACGTGGAGAGGTATCTGAAGATGGCCCGAGTTCCCGAAGATTTGAAGATTGAGTCAGCCAGTGGACAGCTTTTCGACATCGTGCGGACATGGTACCAAGGCGAGCCCTAATTTTCTGCTCCAGACGTGACTTGGGAGGAGTTCAAGCGACTGTACAAGAGGAAGTTCTACCCATACGTAGCACGAGAGGCGTTGATTAGACAGTTCGAGCACCTAGAGCAGGGCAACCAAACCGTCGACGAGTACACCTTCGAGTTTTCTCGTCTCAGCCGCTTCGCAGAAAACTTGGTCAGCACCCCTAAAGACAAGGCGCGACGATTCAGAAAGGGACTATCTCACGAGATTCGCCTAGCCATTGCCACCAGTCGAGCCACCACTTACGAGGAGATTCTAGAAGTCGTCCAAGCTGTAGAAGAAGAACTGAATCACAAGACGAAGAGGAGTCGAGACGCATTTGGAGGAGGCAACAACCAATCAGCACCAGCGAAATGCCCCAATATTTCTGAGAAGACCTCAGCATAGCCGCATTATCAGCAACCGCGAGCAGCCCCACAACAAGTCCAGGACGCACCCATCTGCCAGTACTGCAAGAAGAGAGGCCACGTCCAAGAAAACTGCCGAAGATGGTTAGGATTGTGCTACACTTGTGGGTCCAACCAGCACTTATCTCGAGACTGCCCGAAGAAGAATGCGACTGCACCACCACTACCAGCTGCACAAGGAGGACAAGCCTACGCCATGAACGCGGTGGATAGACAACCCCACATGGAGCAGCTGGCGAAAATTTCCAATAGAGATTGGCAGTATTAGACTTTGAATTGTTTTAGAAAATTTGAATTTTCTCTTATAGCATTTTATTCTAGACTATTTTCCTTCTAGTAGAACACGACTTCTTAAATTTCGAGGACGAAATTAGTTTAAGGGGGGTAGAGTTGTCAACCCTTTGACCAATTTTATCCTCTTATTTTTTTTATATTATTTTTATTTATTTATTTTCTCACTTATTAGTCATGTTTTACAATTGCTTTCTTTAAGAAAAACGATAGAAAGACTAAGCAGCAATGAAAGCTTTGGTAGGGACCAATTGGTATTATGTGAGTAGGTAGGGACTATAATGTAATTTTCATTATTTCAAAATTCCTTTGGCCATTTTTTTAAACCCAATTTTGTTTAAATTATTTGTCTCATCTAGGTGTAAGAGTATATTTCTGTTTGGCATTTAACTCCAGGGAGGTCCAATGGGCAATTAGACTTGGACCAGGGACCTGGAAGCAATAGTCCTCTTTCAAATTCATCTCAGGATAAACCCTTCCTGAACAATTCGATCTGTTGTGGCAGTCGATAAACCCTATATTATAATCGATCTTTAATGGCAGTTTTGACTATTCTAAATGTAGGATGAATCAATTTTCCCTTATCCATTGATCCTATTCGTTGGACATTTAAATCCCAGCCGAACTCCCTGTTCTTGGAACACCCAAGGAATAAGGATCACTCCAAATTCAAATCTCATTCAAACTCATTGCTTTAAAAATAGACTTCATATCTGAACAGGATTCTTAAACCCAATGATAAACCTTTGGATTCAAATAAAACCGACTGTTTATCCTCTCATTATATATAAGGTCGGGGGGGTTATGTTTTCCTGTTCGACAAAAGGAAGAAGTACCTAGCAAGTAACTGATTCTTCTTAATCTCTAGAGAGATCAGCCTATATCTCCAGTTTGGGTTATATAAAGAGAGTTGCAGCCGCAACATTTCCCCTTCAAAACCCTAGCATCGTTCACAGTGTCTGCAGACTTCTCCCTCGAGAACACCTGCGCATCCTTGGTTGTCACAAGGAACTCTTCAATAAGGTAACGATCGAAACCCTTTTTATTGAATCTACCATGGTATGTGTTTGTTATTATTACCAAGAAGAACCGAATGCATGGGAACTCTGTAAACATATAGGAATTTGGGGTTAATGTATCAGTAGTCACTAGAGATCACGAATTTCCTTTTGATAGACATGATTCAGTACTTGTCGCATACAAATTCTATTAGAGGATATATAGAGCAGGCTAAATATGGGAGCGTACACATGCTTCACATCAAATGGACAAGGCTAATTAGTATCAGAGTTGGCATATAGTATTGGGTGGTATTTTTTGTATCAAATTTTGGTACAGGGGATTAGGGACTTAGTATCTCAGATATCAGTAGAAGGATTAGTTCACAAAGTTGCCAGGTCTATAGTATTAAGTTGCAAGGATGTTGGGTGTCCTAAGAACTCAGGAAACCAGGATATTAGGATGTATCAAATTGCTCAGGCAGGGAGAATAGACTTTGAATATCAGTCATGCATCCTAGTAGAAGTTGGGCTGCTCGTTGGCTGAGGATGGGTATATACACTCCTTCACTTATGGGGCGACATGATTGGCTTATTTAAAACCATTCTGCCTAGAGCGACTTTCCCTGCGGAAACCATCTATACGCATTTTACTATTTTCATGCTTGTTACTCTATTTCTTATACTCTGTTGCATATTAAGTTGCATATGAGGTGTCTGAGTAGTACAAGTGTAAGAGTATGAAGCCTTGTGTGGCAAATCTGTGGGGAGGATTGGGTATAGCAAATCGGCATATACCTACATGTGTACCAGTTAACTAAAGATGCCTTCAGAGGATCGGGTATCAATACTGATACTTAAGTATCAGTGATAGTAATTGATATCTAATACTGATACTTGAGTATCAGTTGATACTCAAAGATTTGATACTAGGATATCATGGCAGATGAATTAACGGTATCGAGTTTGATACCAGGACAAGTGAATGCCCTTGCTCTGTTATAGGATGGATGTACGGGTAGCATAGGTTAAGGTTCAGGTTAGTCAAGAAGCAGACATACACTAATTGATTCTATTGTTGGTTTATGGAGGTCAAAGCTTCTGATATATTGGTGCCATATATATGTATTATATAAGCCTGCAGATTTTCTGGTGCTTCTCAGTTTAAAAACATGTATTCTAAGTGAAGGGAGGGAGCATATTTTCCTATGACTGCAACTCTTGGGTGGTGTCGATGCAATAGGCATTATCAAGTGTCACCTAATACAAGTCATTAACAGTCAATTGGAAGATTAGAACTCTAAATGTCAACATGAAACCATAGTAGATGAGTATTGGGGTCACCCAATGACAGGTTCATACCCAAATTAGACATTCATCTCACTGAATTGTGGTCTACTGGTTCAGAAAGAATAGTATTGCCTTTTGATTTCCAAGTCAGCATATGATATTTTGATTTCTGTTATGCCAGAAGCTGTTTTAGTTACTTGTGAATTCCCATTAGAACTTGCAGTCCTGTATTGGACAAGCAACAAGGGTTGTTTTATAGTTGCCAGGGGATATATATATGTCTTGAACAGGAATGTGCCTGTAGTAGCAGTCCATGTTAATTTGGGTAAGTCAGTTGGTAAAGCCTAAGAAACTCTACCATAGTTAGGAACACTAGGCTTCAATAACCACATATAATTTAAGATAGATATATCTAAAAGGCTTAATGACCAAATGGTTAAGCTCTCCTTACTCTCAGTTTGTGTATTATATCTTGACTATGTGATTCATTAAATAGGTTCCTTGGGCCTCGATTTGGACTCTGACCAGTGCCAGCAGCTAAGGACCACAGGCAAGTATACCTTGCCTTCCTCTACAGTTTTACTTACATACACTTCCTTTCGTTTTACTGTCTTTGGATTATTTATGGACATGTGCTTTTCGTGTTATTTTTTGTGGAGTTGTTTTCATTATTTTATAGCCATGTTCATTGTTTGGCCTTGTGTTTCATGCTTGGAATTTCCCACCGGTATTTTGCTTGAGTCGTGTCATAGAACGAGTGCGTGTAGTGAACTGCCATAGCCTTGATTTTCGTTGTACACAACCAGAGAGTCCACACACGGGACGAGGGTTGACCATTTACACCAGAGAGTCCACACACGGGACGAGGGTGTCTTGCCGTGAGCTAGCCAGAGAGTCCACACTCGGGACGAGGGTTAGCGCTTAGTTCAAACCAGAGAGTCCACACTCGGGACGAGGGTTTGATTTCTTCCATTGATCTCGTATATTCGTTCATTCGGCAGTTCAGTATACGTAGTTGTTCTAGTGTTCGTATTCGTGTTCGTATTTGTGTTCATATTCGTGTTCGTGTTTGTGTTCGTAGTCATTTGCCTTGTCCTTGTTCTTTCTTGTTTATTTCTTGCGCATGTTAAAACTGCTAGATAGGCATGTATATTATGTATCTTGCTAGTCCTCTGAGGACCTGATGATCTCTTCAGGTAGCCGAGCTTGAGACAGGAGTAGACGAGTGGATTTGGGTAGCATCAGCTCGCAGTGCTCGTATTTGAGGTCGTCTTGATTAACAGTTTGTACTCAGTCATTTATTTCTTGTATTTCTCTATTTTTTCGTCTACTGGTAGTGGATTTGTGTCCACCGGACGTGACATTGATTTTGGATACTTACAGTTTATATTCATTATTGCTTAGTTTCATGGATATTCACTGATCTTGTTTGTGTCTTGATTATTCTGTGGATGAGATCTAGATTTCCCGTGATTATAGACTCAGTGACTTGTGAGTATAGACAGCGTTCTACCGCCGACACTGCAGCGTAGGCTGGACTTGGACACGTTTCGTATCCGAAAAGCGGGTGCGGGTCGTGACAACATTAACATGCCATATAATACTGAATATAAATATGCCACAATCAAAGAAAGTGACAAGACACAATAAGGTAATCTAACTAAACTAAAGTGAACATGCAGTGAGAACAAACCTTTCGTCGCATGAGCCCTGGCTGTAAATGGGATCTGGTATAGTCTCCACTTGGGCACCAGTGACCGAGAGCATGACGTTGAAAAACGACAGTGGCCAACCTGAGAGGCTCATACCCGTATCTCCAGCGGAGCTTCCGGGTTACAAGGGAAGTGCAATCGAAGCCCATACGACAAGGAAATGTTCTCTCCACCCAATGTTACCTATTATGTCGTATCCACGACCATGTAACACTACTAACCGTCAAGTCTTCTAACATACAACTATTGACAGTTAGACCTAACGCACGTCCTGCACGCGTCAGTGATCAGCCAACACGCAAGTCCGTAAACTATATGCTACTCATACCTCACACAACTCGTGGCACAACAGTGTCAAAGTCTATGCAATGCACTAAGCTAGTGGTAGTCCCTTAACTCTAAGTCCATATGCAATCAAAGGTAAATAACAAGGTACAACTAATATCACTGAGCAGACAGTAATTAAGAACTAGAAATAAATGAACAGTGATATGTAAATAAAATGCAACTAAAATAAACAGTTTAATGGCAAGGTATCTTGCCTGTTGTTACGCCTGGTGTGCAATAATCTGACAAGTCCAGCTTGGTCCACTAGCCATAGTCATGGTGCAGAGGTCCAAAGTCGCGAGGGAATAGGAAATATGATCAGTCGAAATCAAGATATTTGAGAGAATTTGTGTAAAGAATACTTATATTATTTCTTAGAAAGGTTACGTATAATACTTGAAAACCATGTTTATTAGTAAAAATAATTTTTGACAAATATTTGAAAATGCGGAAAAATTAATTTAGGCTAAAACTATAAGTTTACCAAAATAGGATTTCTAGGAAGATAACACGTAATTTATTAGTAAGATAATTATTAAAATACTCGAAATCATCTAAAATTTCGAAAACCCTTAGTTAAAATAATTTTTGGAAAAAGTTGAAGGCAAAAATGGTTTTGGACTAGCATGCAATTATTACTAATAATATTGACAAAATATATTTCTAAAATTTCTAAAATAATACAATTATTAATACTGCAATTATTAATACGACAGTTATACTACTAGTATTTTAAATAATAAAAATACTCATTATTTATAAATAAAATATTATTTCTAATAATAAATAAACTGAAAATAATAATAACAATTATATTAACAATAAATGATGATGATGATTATAATAATAATGATAATAATAATAATAAAAATAATAAAAATAATAATAATGATAATAATGATAAAGATAGTGTTAATAATAACTAATAATGATATTAGTAATGAATAATAATAATAATAATAAATAATCATAAGAATAATAATTATTATTATTATAATGGTAAGGATTATCTTAATAAAAATGATGATAGTAATAATATTAATAATAAGAATAGTTATAATGATAACAAAATTTCTTTAAAAAAAATCACTACTACCATTCCTAAACTTCTACAGAAGAGAGAGAAAGAGATGGGAGGAAGAGGGAGAAGTGGGTTCTCACCAGCGGGGTTTGGTCGTGGTAGTCCGGCTTCATGCCGGCGGAGGAGATCCGGTCAGCGCCGGGGAACAGCGCGCGGCCACAGATGGGCACGGTCGGCGAAGTCCAGCTAGGGTGGGGCCTGGCGCTCCGGGGTTTGGGCGCGCCAGAGGTTACGGCTGAGAATCACTGTGGCGGCGACGGCGGGTGGCCCATGGCGGGCGGCCACCAGTGGCGGCGAAGATCGATGAGTAGCCGCACGGCAGAGAGGTGGCGGAGCCGCGCGGTGGGCTGCGCTCTCGGAGGCGCGGGATCCGACGGCGAGCGACTGGGTTTGGGGGCTCCGCCAGGCGGAGGAGGAGAGGGACGGTCGTACAGAGCTTCGACGGCGGGGCTCGTCGGAGTTCTCAGGAGGAGGTCGGTGACAGAGATCGCGGCAAGGAGGCGCGGATCTGAACGGAGTCGAGGGTTTTGGCGGTCACAGCGCCGCCCAGCCGGAGGTGGCGGCGGGAGAGCTCGGAGACGGTCGCCGGAGGTGGCACGGGATGTCGAAGGCGGAGGCACGGCGTACCGCTGTGGGTTCTCAGCGGGGCTCGGCCGTTGGGGTTCTGGGAAGACTCAACGGCGGAGAGTTCGCCGCGGTGCTGCCGCGGTCGTCGTCGACTCGAGGAGGTAAGGGTCCTATCCCCTTCCTTCTCTTCGTCAATGGGTGATGGTGGTGTGTGGTGTTCGGGAAGGTCGGAGCTGGTGGGACGGTTGACGGAGATGATGACGTGGTGGTGTCGGTGGTGTTGGGGATACGGTAGGATTTGGCGATGGAGATCGGGAGGAGAGCGGGGGTGGTTGCGACGATGGTGATGGTGGTGATTTGATATAGTTAGGTTAGGGTGTCGTCGCGTCGGTTTGTCCGACACGACAGGGATAGCGTGGTGGTGTCCTGCGTGACACGGGGATGACGGGGGATGGTGTCCGGACTGTCGGACATGAGATGGAAATCTGTATTTGTAATGGGAAAATTTTAGTGTATGGGAGACACAGACACGATGCACATCTGTGGATGGAAAAATTGGAGGAGTACCTGCCTATTTATAGGATGTGGGAATTTCCAGTTGGATAAAGATTGGGATAATTTAAATCCCAATTAGATAAATTCCCTATTAATATAAATCGAATTAAAAATACTTAATTTAATTCAAATCCAATCTAGATAAATTCTATACTTAATTTAAAATATTTTAAATAAAGCCAATAAAATTTTTTGCAATTTAATTTACCATATTTAATCAAATATTGAATAAAACAAGATTCCAAATACCTTTTTCATAAATATTAAAATATAATATTAATTAATTTCAAAAATCAAGGTAAATGTTTAAATAACTAAAATATTATTTTGCAATAATTTATACTCATTGTGGTAAAATCATGAAACAAAATTCATATCACTTGCACGCAACTAATATATTTACATAAAAGAATTTCTACTTATATTACAGTAAAACATAAGTTTTAGTACGTCTCGATGTGACGTCTTTATAACTTTATGTAATTAAAATATTTATCACGTATTATTTTGAAATAAAAATTCTTCTATAAAATCTCTAATAAAATATTTTTACAAAATATGTACCTCGCACATATTCGCACTCGACGAGCAATTTCGAACCGAAACTCGCACGCGACGTACATTACGAGAATGCGAACTCGTGTGCGACGTATAGATACGAAGTACAAAAATGAAGAAAATAAAAAATCGTAGTAGAATTTTAGGGGGCTTACACCGCCCCCGTCCCGTTAGCACTTTTGGGGCCGCATTTTCTCGTCTCCGTCTCTCGTTCGGTTAACAATTTTTTATGTACATTGTAAGCTTAAAAAAAATATTTTCATTCAAAACAATTACAAGGCATGTTAATAAAATATGGTTTTCATAAAATAAATATATAAACTACCCATGTGGATATGAATATAAGTAATCGGGGTTGGGGATTTACCGGGGCGGGGAGTACTATACCCACACCCGCCCCTGAAGCCATCGGATAATTGTTTTAATCCCCATCCCCGTTTTTAAATCCCCAAACCCGTCCCCATCGGGTAACAAAATCGAGTCCCCATCGGGTTCGGGGAGACATTGCCATCCCTACTCACATACACTCTCTCTTTCTCTCTCTCTCTCTCTCTCTCTCTCTCTCTCTCTCTCCAGAACACCTATAGAGCCATCGGTCCCGCAGGCAGACCGCAACCGGTTATCTTCGCTCCGTTGTTGCCAGATCTGAGGTCGGTCGCAGTCGCTCGTGTGGAGGATGTCGCGTGGTTGGTCGAGCTTGTCAAGGTGGCCACGTGGCTCGTCGTGGTCGTCGTCGAGCTCGGATCGTGGCCGCAGCCGATCGCAATCACTCAGGTGGAGGATGGCCACGTGGCTCATCGAGCTCATCGTGGTGGTCGTCGAGCTCAGATTGTGGCCGCAGCCGACCACAATGGCTCAGGTGGAGGGTGGCTGCGTGGCTCGTCGAGCGAGGACCTGGTCGAGTTCGTCGGGATTAGACAGTCGAGGAGATCTAGATCCGACAGATCTGGTAATCTCGGCCAATAGCGGAGGAGGCGGGGATGAGGAGATGGTGATGGAGTAAGGGTTTGTGGTAGGAAAGGAAAGAGTCAAAGAACCTATTTCCATCTCTCTCTCTCTCTCTCTCTCTCTCTCTCTCTCCACTTACAACATAGTTGCGGCCCTTTTTTGATACAAGTGATATGTGAAAAAAAAAAAGTAGGGGACAATAACTCTCTATTGTCAGAGAACCTCCACTTGGGTTACAACTGCAACGCAAACCAAACACCAAAACTGTTATCACTTTCAGCTGAAAGTGACAGTTTCAGTCCAATTTTCATGCACTTGCTGCCATCCTTTTTGTGATTGTATTTTTAAATAATTTATGTAGGTAACTTTTAAAAATAATAAATAATTTGTATTCGGTACTGGAAAGGTTGGGGTTGCTGATGAACCCCAAGGACGAAAAAAAGAAGAAAATTTTTGAGTGGCACCCAACTTTATTTTACTATATTTAAGGTGCACCCCACAAGTTTGCACAAATGTAAGTTATCCTCCACTTTGGACGGTAACCGTCAAAAAATAATTTTTTAGACCAAAATGTCCTTGCTCCTTCCTCTTTCTTCTTTCCTCTTTCCCCATCCACTCCCCCCCCCCCCCCCCCCCCCCCGGCCACCGCCCCCGCTCCCCCCCCCCCCCCTCCCCACCTCCGCTCCCCCCCTCCTCGCCTCCGGCGGCGACGGCGGTGCAGCAGCGGCAGAGGCGGGGGGGGGGGGGGGGGGGGGGGGGCGGCGACAGAGGCAGAGGCAGGGAGGAGGGGGCGGCGGCGGGCAGTCGGGGGGGGGGGAGGTGGAGGGGGGCGCGGGGGTCGGCCGGCGGAGGCACGCGCGCAACAGAGATGTCATGGAAGGGGGCTCAGTGTGGAGAAGAGGACATTTTCGTCAAAAAAATGGGTCAAAGGAGTTGACCGTTAAAGAAAGACGGAATCCGTCAAAAGTGAAAGAAAACTTACATTTGTACAAACTTATGAAGTGTACCTTAAATATGATAAAATAAAGTGGAATGCTACTCAAAATTTCTCAAACAAAAACTTTACAAGAGGTTGGGTCAACGGGTAACAAAAATTAGTTGGACAATCCAATTTCCTTGGCTGGCGTTTCGGGATTATGTAGTGGTTTGCTTGAGGTGAGTCTGAGGGGACTTCTCATGCTTTGAGGTGTTAGGATGTACTTTGCTTTCGTAGAAGGATTGCGAATGTGCCCTTTTTTTTGTTACTGTCTCCTTTCTTTGCTTCAAGAATAAAGAATCATATATATATATATATCTTGTAAATATGGGTTTAGTGTGCTTTTTCCCACGGAAAATGAATGTGTGACACCTTTTGCTTGTATCTGAAGAGTCTGAACTCATATTTTTGATTCAGTTATGTTTTGTTCCGCATTATTAGTCTGTTATTATGTTTCTAATTCATTGAGAACATTTATTTCCAGGATAATATAAGTTCCAGGGAGGTGCAATTGTATTGCAAGAGACTCTAATTTAGCTTGTCCGGGATAAATTTCAGAAACATTTGGACCTTTTCTCTAGACATTTAGAGGACGTTTCGTATAAGGTATTTTTTTTTATTCCTGAAAAAATTTAGGGTGTGTATTTTTTACCATATTTGTTTGGGCTATACAAATGAGAATATATTACCATGTTTGTTTGGGGTATAAAAATTTATTTCTGGAAATTAGAAATATCCGGAAAAATAGTTTACCATAAACATGAAAATCATATCCCTTAAGAAAAGATGGGTATAATTTTTTTGTCCGGGAAAAAAAATGCTTAATTTTTTTTTCTTCTTTTTTGATCATTTTTTAGCGTTGTTTTTATTTTTTATCATTTTTTCTTTTTATCGTTTTTTATCGCTTTTGGTCATTTTTTTGCATTTTTATATCGTTTTTCATCTATTTTCCTCTGTCATTTTTAGTAGTTTTTGTCCTTTTTATCATCTTTTGTTGTTTTTGGTCCTTTTTTGTTCTTTCGTCTCTTTTTCGCTTTTTTGTAATTTTTTTTTACCCTTTTTTTTGTCGTTTTTTTCTTCTTTATATTTTTTCCGTGTTTGTAGTAGCTTTTTGTCGTTTTTGATTTTTTTTTTCGTTTTTGGTCATTTTTTAGTTTTGTCATTTTTTGACTTTTGTCTTTTTTGTCGTTTTTTGTTATTATTTGTTGCTTTATGTCGCTTTTATCGTTTTGGGTCGTTTTGATCTTTTTTGGAGTTTTTATCTTTTTTGGTCCTTTTTGGGGTTTTTTTGTCGCTTTATTTGATTTGATTTTTTGTTTTTTTAATATTTTTTGTCCTTTTTGGAGTTTTTTTGTCGCTTTATTTGATTTTATATATTTTTGTTTTTTGTTTTTATTTTTTTTGTCCTTTTTTCTTTCTTTTTGACGTTATTTTATTTTTGGGTTTTTTTTTTCTTTTTTTATAATTTTTTTCGAGAATATTTATATAGTCATCAAATATGTGAATGTAATTTTTCAGTAAATTTAATTACTTAAAATTTGATTTCCGAAAATATAGAATTTTTTGTTATATGGTATTCTGCATACCAAACGCCTCCTTAAAAAATTAATTTAGAGTTGAATTCCCTGTTGGAGTATTTTTTTTTTTTTTTTTTCTCCCAGGCCGATCCAACTATCCCCTGCAAAATGCTAAAACCAAATTATAAATAGCCAATAAGATATGAAGATAATAATAACAAAATAAACTTAATACTTTACTCAATTGTCAAGCGCTTCCAGTCTTTTTATATGGATGCACTCTTTTTTAAACATTCCCATAGGATGCACTTTTTTTTTTTTCCTGTTATTCCATTTATGTGATGCCAACTCATGAAAACATCAAGTTTGCAGCAATTGGATAAATTATTTCTTGATTTTATTTCTTTATTTGAGTTTTTCAAGTAAAATCTGTCTATTTTGGTTGCATGACGTTAAGATTTACTGTTACGTTGTCTGTGGGCTTGGACCGCAGTCCTGACCCGCAGGCCACGTATCGTCCCTCCATTGGAGGGGGCTCCGGAAATTTCGAAATGGGTCCGGTGTGGTGCGGAGGAGGAGACAGTGGGGGGTGATACGTCGGCATACGGACATGTTGCATGCTATTTATTGTGTGATCCGTAAGATTTAACGAGAAGAGAAGGTGAAAATAAATTAAATGATATAGCTCCAAGAAGGAAACTTACATATTGCATGCTATTTAATGTGTTGATTTTTTTTCAATGCATTAAAAGTCTATGTGAACAAAGAGATTTAGTTTAAATCATAGGTTATGGAAATTTGTTTGCAAACAAGCATATTTTTCTTCCATCTATTTATTGAATTTTAGGCTCACGAACCTTGTTATCAATTCGGCAAAATTAAATAGGTTTTCAGCATGTTTTTTTGTCAATTTTTTTAATAATTTATACAGAACACGTTTTAAAATTTACATACTTAAAATTTACGTACTGATTTGAATTTGTTAAAAATATGCAAATATTATACGTTTATGAAAAATACGAAAAAATTCTCGTATAATACGAATTTTATTCGAGTGGTTGCTAACAAGGCTCACGAAGGCTTCTAAGTAGCATTAAACATCCATACACCCGTATTAAATAAGGTTGGTGATAAATGGTTGGTTCAGGAACCTTCACCCACCAAGTCATGGATTTATTGATTTTGATGGGTGTAAGCACTAAGGCCTCGTTTGGTTCACGGATTCAAGGAATCCGAAAAAAAAAATTTGTTTATTTTTTTGTTTGGTAGTCACAAATTTAGGGAACACTTTTCTGACATGAAGAAAAATAGGAGAGAAAATGGTTTCTCTCATGACCCATAAATTCATTTTTGCTCCTCATTTTCCAACATTAATTACTAAACATTATGACAAAAGTAGCATTGATTTATTACCTATTTTACCAATGAACTATTCATTATAATTATGTTGACATTGGATATTGTTGGAACAATGATATATTTTTTCTTTCATTTTCTACATCAATCAAATATAAAAAAAAATGATAGAAATTCTACTTTTTCATTCCCATGAAAAATATATGGGAATTGATTTCCTTTCCAAACGAGGCCTTAAGCCTTGTCAAGTTTCTCTTGATTTTTAGGTAAACTCTGATCCGAACATCCGTTAGTTCTTCAGATTTAAGAACCAAACCGAAGGTCTGAACTTACTGAACCAATCCAACCTATCAATTTCGATTTCGTTCAATTCTTTTACTTGGGCTGACAACACACTAAATAAATAAATCAGGCTAAAACCTATCCAAAAAATTCACACGTATTTTAATACTTAAATAACAAACATATCATAAATTTGTTCATAAACATCATAATCCGCTAGCAATTTAATTTAAAAAATCATAAATGAATGTAAATGATGAATCAAATTTTAATTTCCATAAGGCAATTTTTGTACATCGGTCCAACTTGATTCCAAATGGACTTAATAGTTTTTCAATACAAATATGCATTAGAAAAAGAAAAGGAATGGAAGGATAAAACAAACCATGAAACTCAACCTGCTAGTTTTTTTTGGATAATGATAGGATTACAACCATCTTAAAACTAAACGCCACGTGACCGGCAGGGGGGAGGGGAGAGGTGGTGCCGGTGGGACCATGTTAGCAGAGAGAGAGTTAAATTATAAGAATGTTGTAAATGATTTAGTTGTAAACTTAAATTCCATTTGGTTTAGTATAATGTAATTGTTATTGCAATGTAATAAATAATTTTTTTATTTGATTAAATTATAATTATAATTATAGTGAACCAGACGGGTGTTAGCGTTATTTTCATTTTTTGGGTTTGGTTTTGCACACCCTTAGGCCTCGTTTGGTTCGCGGAATCTCCCGGTTGGGAAAGGAAAGTGATTACTTTCCTATGTTTGGATGCCCAAGGAATTGAGGAGGAAAGGAAAGTGATTCCCAATGGAAGGGAAATTAGGGAGGAAAGTGATTCCATCCATCCAAGGAAGGAATCACTTTCCCACATTGAAGTATTCACTTTCCTTTCCAAATTCCTTGGCATTGCCAAACATCGGAAAGGAAAATCAATAGGAATTAAAGTTTCCCAAAGGAAAGAAAATGACAAGGAATTGATTTCCTTTCCCTTCCATTCCGCGAACCAAACGAGGCCTTGGTTCGCGGAATGGAAGGAAAAGGAAATCAATTCCTTGTCATTTCCTTTCCTTTGAATTTTTTTAATTTCCATTGATTTCCTTTCCGATGTTTGGCAATGCCAAGAAATTTGGAAAAGAAAGTGAATACTTCAATGTGGGAAAGTGATTCCTTGCTTGGATGGGTGGAATCTTTTTCCTCCTAATTTTTCTTCCATTGGGAATCACTTTCCTTTCCTCCTCGATTCCTTGGACACCCAAACATAGGAAAGTAATCACTTTTCTTTCCCAACCCGGAGATTCCGCGAACCAAACGAGGCCTTAGATGACCCGTTTGATACATACGGGTCTGTAAATTAAACCAGGATCTGACCCGTTAGGCGAATATTTAATCATATATATTTGGTCATCCAGTCATTTCAGTGAAATACTGAAACCGCTCATAGAGGAGAGGAAAAAAAAAATTAGGGTTAGGGTTTTTGCCTACGTCGCCGGCTGGTCGTCGACCTCGTCGATCGGATCTCCCAAACCCGCCGACGTCGATCTATTCGACAGGTACTTCTTCCCCTTCCTTTTTCATGTAATTTTAGCCGCCAGTATCGGAACACTTCCCCCTCCCTCCCGATTATTCGTCCTGTCCCGACCGGTATATCGGTGTCTGGCCGATTCTTCTGGACTCGAGAATATGAAACACTGCTGCTTGGAACGAATGCACGTGTTTAATTAATTAATTTTTTTTGCAACTTTTTTTCTAGGTTTTCTCTGTCATGTCAATGTATGGTGATCATGATGAGTTATTTTGGTAGTTTCGACTGGAAACTGTTCTCATTTTCAATAAAGTTTCTTTTTTGGGGGGGTAATTTCACTTCAATGTTCGTAACGCGGGACCACGAGCAGTCTGCCTAATTATTTGGGAAGCTCCTCTTGATGGGAAAAAAATCATGCAAATTTTGCTCCTTTCTAGCACGGACGTTTCTTTCGGTCATGCATCTTGAAGTCTTCTTTGGAAGGTCTATAATTGCTGTTGCAGTTATAGCTTGTTAGTCCCCCCCACCCACCCACTTAGTGGTGGCTCTTGAAACAAGTTTTTGGAGGGGCCAATTGCAAGTATATAGGAAAAAAAAAACAAACGTATATCAGTGTTTTAATAAGCCTGAAAGATTCATGGTTAGGCGTCTCCCGAGGCTCACCCTTGCCGGAGGCACGTTCCTTGTGCGCCCCAAACTTCTTCCGAGTTGCGCCTCGTGTGCCTCACAAACACGAGAAATTATTGGGTGTGCCTGGCGCAGTGCACCCTCGGTCCCTTCCCATGCCAACCATTGGATTACCATGGGGATGTGCGCATGCGTACATCCCTAGACAATCCAACGGTTGGGGAGGGGTCGGGTGCACTGCGCCCGGCCATACAATAAATTATCCACAAACACCCGATAGATGAGGCTCATGATAAAGTGTTGTTGTAATTGTTTCTCCAAATCATTCCACGTGTCATTTTTAGTTTTTGCATATGATTGGTTCATGATAAAGTGGGAAAGTAGGAGCCTAGAAGAAGGTGAAGTTATGTAGTATATTAATGTACTAAAACTTTATTGTTCTAATACATTTTATGAACGAGCAAATGTTTTAGAACAGAATAAGTAGTCCTTCTCTTATATCATTATTGTACTCGTATCCGTGCAACATAACTTTGGTTGCCTTAATATGATTACTATATTCTCCCCTTGCAACATTACATTCACCATATAGTTGGATCCTGCTAGGATGTTCATGCAAGTTAATTAATAATAGGATTTGATATTTTTAGCTTGTGATGTTTCTCTTTGTCAATCTTCTGCTTATTATCCTGATAGTTTCTTATTTACTGTACAATTACTATTTTGTTGCTTGTGCAGACGACATTAAATTTCGTTAGATTTAGCAAAGACATGGCTTTTCCTTTCACACCTTCTAAGAGGCCCTTTGAACCAAATCCTTCGGAATCCAATGGAAGGGGCAAGTGGCGGAAAACTGCACCAAAATCCCAACAGGCTGCATTAAAGTTCCCCCCTGGATCTGTTGTTTACCGCATACTTTGTCCTGCTTCCCAGTGTGGAAGTGTGATTGGTAAAGGAGGTGGCATTGTGACAAGGATACGTCAAGAAACTGGGGCAAAAGTCAAACTTGAGGAAATCGTCCCTGGCTGTGAAGAAAGGGTGGTTATTATTATAGGATCTCACAAAGATGCTGTAGCAAGCATTGGTGAGCATGAAAAGGAAGGGAATGAGGAAAAAGGTGATACTGATGGTGCTGAGGATGATAAGGGCAATGCTGAAAACGATGAAGAAAAAGATGAGCCCTCTGTGGCAGAAGTTCCAAAGCCAGAAAAGGCAATACCATCAGCGCAAAAGGCTCTTCTTCTTGTTTTTGAGAGAATTATAGCCGATGATCCAGAAAATGATGGTGGTGATGGAGAGTCAGATGTAACTGCGAGATTGCTCATTTTTTCTAGTCAAGTTGGCTGCCTTCTTGGGAAAGGTGGAAGTGTGATCAAGCAAATGTCATCTGATAGTGGAGCCCAAATTCGAATACTTGCAAAGGATGATCGCCCTTTGTGCGCATCACCACATGATGATGTTGTCCAGGTAAAGTATTGTTCTTTAGATCCCAATATATTGAGTTATTCCCAATAACTAAGCAAGAATTGGATTGCATGAATGTTTCAATTCTCAATCTATGCAAATGTTGGGCTGTTACTATGTTCTGATTTGACTTATTAAATAGAGACACATTTTTAGTACTTTCTTGTGTTATTTGTTAATGATGAACGTAGCATTTTTAGTTTTCGTCTCCTTCCTGCAGATCACTGGAACCGTTGACTCAGCAAAGAAAGCTCTTCAATCAGTTTCTCAGCTCCTTTTGGAGAACCCTCCTAGTGATTCGTTTCCTGCAGCTAACCCTCCTGGGCCATCATCTCAGCCATTTGCTTCAAATCCTCGACCGGATGTTATTTCGTCAGTTAATCTTGTTCCTCTAAAGGGACCACCACCATTTGCCAATAGACATTACGAAGGTTCTGACATTCCTCCACCTTTCTCGAATTTCCACGAAAGTGTTGCATCTGGCCAGATTTCTGGTCCTCCAGAGCAACTCATTTTCCGGCTCTTGTGTCCCAGTGATAAGGTTGGAAGTGTGATAGGAAAGGGTGGGAGCATTGTCAAAAAGCTTCAACATGAAACAGGTTGTGAGTTTAAAATTCTTGAGATCACTCCTGAATCAGACGATCGCATGATTGTCATTTCTGCTCCGGCGGTAATACTTTAACTGTTCCCTTTTTTTATATCTATTATTTGATTAGGTTAAGTTTTATATAGTTTCTTCATATTTTCTTCCATTTCCTTCTACATGCAATGCACTTTAGTCTTCAAATTTCACATGGACAAAAAAATATCCTGGGAGGAACCTGAAACTTATTTGGGTTAATTTAGGTATCAGGTTATTGATAATCATTGCCGTCCTCTCTGCGGCAGTGAAACACATTTATTGTTGATCAATTCATTAAACTAAGTAGTTATTGGTTTTGTTATATTCATTTGGTTTGGCACTGTTATGTGATTCAGATCTCAGAGAGGATACAATCTTATCTATGTATAGAATAGAATATTATGTCAATGTTGCTTGTAAACTTAAAAACCAATCAACCCACACTTGTTATAAACTGTTTGCACAGCACTTTTCAAGTGCTAGTTTGCCATATCTTGGATCAAGTGAGCAGTTGATGTGATCTTTGACTATATTGATGTGGTGTTGGGCATTCAATATAATTTTGCTGCAAAAGTTTGTGCAATTTTTTTTTTATTGATTTGCATATTTCTACATCAATGTCATGCAAAACAGAGGACTGATCCATTTCCCAGTTTTCCCCCTTAAATTTATTCATCTTTATTTATCTCATCCTTTCTCTGCTATTAGCATTACTTCATACTTTTTGCCCTCTTTTTTTTATCATTTCGGATGCCTTTTTGCACATCCCCATCTGTCCTTTCACTTCATTGGTAATAATAGGTTTCATCTCAATCTATTTTGTGTGTCCATATCTGTATTTTGCCATACTCATGTCCATATATGTGTAACATGGATCTCAATCAAAATGGTTTCCTTTTTGTCAAGTATGAAAACATATTGATATGAAGATTTTTGGTCCATACAGATTAATACGACTTACGTAGACACAGATTTTAATTAAATATATGCAGTTTTAGTTTAAGGTCATTTAAAAAAGAAATTTGTCACTAGACAGTCCAATACAAGACAACTTTTACCTTTAATAAACTACCAAAATTAACATTTATGTAAAATATCTGTACATGCATGTGAAAATTTTGGTTCGGTCTGCCGAGAACTTAATTGCCTTCCTGTAGATTGGTTAGCAACAGCTGAGGTGACCCATTCTATATGTTTCCTTCCTAGGTCTCTATGTGATTTAGAAGACTTCTTCCTGATATCCTTCCATCACAGTTTTCTAATTCTTCTGGTAGTTACTCTCCCAGTAGCACTTGTTTTTGTTTCAAATCACTGAATTGCAACCCCACACCCAACCCCAACCCACCCTCACTCCCGAAGTTAAAATCTTTTTCTATCCAACTGTGCATGCATCTATGTAGTATATGACACAGTGCCTTTTGAGTGTATGGGCTGTTAGCCCTTCTGGCGGAGTTACATGTTGAGATAGGCGGAAGCGAGAGAGAGATAAAACTAGTAGTAGTGGATATGTGTTCGTCCCTTTCGGTAGACTTGAGTTGGTAAGAACAATTTGACTTATACATGTATCAGAACTTTAATCCTAGAAATTACCTCAATATGTACATGCAACTATATTGTGTTATATTAATGTTAAAACATACTTCCTGATGAAATTAGTTACTGTCTATAGCTCCCAGGTGAACGGATTTCTCCAGCACAGGATGGTGTATTGCGTGCGCAGCATAGGATTGTGATGGCTGTACCTGAAAATAAAGAGAGCGCTGTTGTATCTAGGCTTCTTGTCCCTTCCCACCAAATTGGTTGCCTTCTTGGTAAAGGTGGTGCTGTAATAGCAGAAATGAGGAAGCTATCTGGAGCTAATATTCGTATATTGAATAAAGATCAGATACCAAAGAATATGCCAGAAAGTGATGAAGTGGTTCAGGTGTGATATGTAAAATGTCTTCTTGCAGGGTTCTGGCTCTCATGCTTACCATTTAGAATCCCCTCTCCTTTTCTATGAGAAAAATATTGTTTTGGTCATTATTAGCTTTAATATCTGTTTGTGTTTGTTATTCTTTAATGTATAGCTTCCCCCCTTATACTCAAAGCAGACATTTTATTCTTTCCTATCTAGATAACTGGTGATTTTGCGGCAGTTCAAGAGGCACTATTACAGATAACAGGCAGGCTGAAGATTCACCTCTTTCGTGATAAGATTCCTGCTATGAACCATGCTGGACACCCTGCTTTTGTTGATCAAATGCCTCCGTTTGGTCCATTCATGGGAAGAAGGGAACCATCACCCCCAAGAATGTTTGCCAATTTGCCTCCATTTCAGAGAGAGATTGGTGGTCGTCTCCATGATGAAAGATCTGCATTTGTTCATGCACTTCATAGTTCAGGTGTTCCTCATGGGGCTGAAAGATTACCGCCTGCACCCTGGGAGGTGTGCTATTTATTTCCTTCTTAACAAGACTAATTATATTCAAATTGTTCATTACGTCCTAATATGATATGCTTGACTTATTTATGCAATTGTGTCATTCCCAAATGTATTTGTAGGCAACTTTTTAGCGTTTATTAGACATTATCTAACGACCAGGTTCAGAAACATGCATTCTGAAGGAAAGAAAACCATACATGTGGTTCCTCATAAGGATGTATTAATCGCCCATTGCACTGGTAGCTTAAAACATCGTTTATCCGTGTAGCATCTAAATGCAGTGATTCTTAGTGGATTGTTTGAACATGTTGGACTCTGTTTTCTACAAAAACTATAAGATACTAGTTCTTTTAAACTGACCCCGCCCCTGTTGTTCATGATTTTTTTAACTCAGTTATCAATATCTAATAGTTGTGGCATGTGTGCTCGTCATGTGGGCAAGACAGGCTAAAATATGGTAACCTGCTATGCCCATAATTTCAGCTAAGGCATCATTGCTTTTAGTTGTTACATGTCTTACGTGCTATTCTTCCTTTTTGTTGATAAGAGCACCATATTGCAGCTGGATTTTATTCTACATTCCATTTGAATATGGAAGCCCTCTAGTTGTAAATACTTTGGATCGGAGAGGATATTCAACTAAATGTTTAGTTTGCACTTTCTGAAAGACACATTTTTAATGAGAATAGTAACTTAAACTTTTGGTGGAAGCCATGGGAAGGAAGTCTGCAAATGGACTCACAATGTCTTGCCCTTTTTTGTGTGTGCTTGTTTGCACGAACACCCCCTGATATTAAATAAGTTTCTTTTTAGATTTCATATCACTATTAAATGAATATTTAGTGTCAGTTGTGTTACACAAAGACTTGGTCGACTTGCTACAGGGCATGAGGGAAGGTGCTGGTTCCATGCCTAATTCTGAATATGGAGGGGGGATCCCGCAGAGAAGAACCGGATTTGCAGGGTAAGGATTCATTTTCCTCCATCATATATTGTTTTTTTTTTTTTCATCTTTGCTCTCGCTGTGATTACCTTTTTTTCCTTGTGATTTTTTACAGTGGAAATCATCCTGCCATTATAACTAATATAACTGTAGATGTTGTTGTTCCTCGAGCTCTTGTACCAGCAATATATGGAGAGGATGGATATTGCTTGAGGCGGATCCGCGAGGTTGTATCTGATACTGTTGATTTTGCATTAATTGCAGCCTTGGACAACAATATTGACACATACTTAACTTTTAGATTTCCGAAGCAAAAATTACGATAACTGAGCCTAGACCTGAAGCTACAGAGACTGTCATTATAATATCTGGAACTCCTGAGCAGGCTCATGCTGCACAAAGTCTTCTACAAGCGTTTGTGTTAAGTGAGACTGGCGGCGCTTGATTTTCTTTTCTGAGAGGTACCTTCCGTTATTTTCTTGGATACTGTTACCTTCATCATTATCATGGACGTTTTTGTTTGCAGGATAGATAATTCTCGTTTATGTTAAATTTTCACGGCAGCTACTAGTGTGTGATCATTTTACATGTCAATTCACTTGTTTTCTAATTCTGTGGGTTCTGATTTATGGCTTCCTCTATGACATCCTTCAGCGATGAGTATGAAGCTTGATGCAAGCATGAATAGAGTTTCGCAGGTTAGGAACTGTAAGGTTCAGTTACAAGTTGGACATTGCTAGGCAATTTAGATTTGCGGATATCAGATCTGTCATGGAGGGAATCAAAGACGTATTGGACATGAATGTTAGTTCGAGTAATTAAATGTATCTGATATGACACTTGCCAAACAAGGGAAGCTGAGATCTTTGAAAACTTTTAGATAAGAAAAGAACTGAAGTTTGGTTGTATTAAACACTTGTCTTCTCATGAAAACTATTTGCATGTTCTTGTTTACTTTTGATATTGCATTATTCTACATGAACTTATGTATTATCCTCACATTGCATGCTGGACAAGAAGCTCATGCTGCAATGAAGGTTTCAAAAGGCACGAGGCACACTTGAAGCGCAAGGGTCCTCTGGAGCCTAAGCGCGAGACACATGGTGAGGTGCGGGCTTCAGCGAAGCGTAGTGCAGTAAAAAAATTGTGCAAATAATATGGTTTCATGTATGTATTCAAATAAATAAACTCATAACACCATCAGAGTAGCATATATATATATATTTTACTTGTCTACAAGGAATAAGGTACCACAACAAATATAACCTAGATTAGATATTTGAGATAAAAAAGAGAATAAATTAAAAAACAATCAGCAAAAAAACAGCATAAAACAGCCAAATAAATCCGAATAAATAGGCTGAAACAGAGGAATAACAAAACAAAAACAAACGAGAATACAAAAAAAAGGACACGAATTTGGAGAAAAAATACAAGCATACCTGAGCCCGAAGCTTGGGAGGCTGGTGGCCATTGAGCGGCAGCTCGGACATAGAAGGATAAGAGCAGAGAGGGATGAGAGTAGGCAGATGGATGATAATTTGTGAGAGAAGGAATTTGATCAGGTTAGGGCTTTTTTCACTTAAAAGTTGGGTTGGGTCGAGACACGCGGTTGGGATCCATTGAATTGAAGCATGCGCCTCGTGGGCCTTACAACTTGGGCCGAGGTGTGCTCCTCTTGGGCTTTTTCTGCACCTATAAGGGAAGGGGCTGTGCCTCACTTGGTTTTGAGGCGCAAGGCTGCGCCTGGAGCCTCAGGCGCGCCTTTCAAAATACTGCTTGCACTATATACCTACTGAAGTTCCTTTTTGATAAAGTTAACAAATTGGGCTTTAGAGAGCCAATGGTAGATCTTGTCATTGATTGGTGTAGATACAACTTGATTTTTGTTTTATTGCTTACTTTTGTGGTTGCATTATAGACCACATTGTCAATTGATTGTGCGTAGAGGTAACACAAAGTGTAAATGAATACCTATGACAATGCGAAATAGTTTGGAGAAATGTTCTCTATATGAACTTTTTTCAATATTACGATATCAGGCACTATAGGCAGGCAAGCTCAAAGGTCAATTTTGTTAAGAATGTTAGAAAATTTATCCCAAAATTTAGGGTTCCTCATCTTATGTCCTTTTATGTTTAGGCATAGAATTTTTTTGGTTTGTATTTGTCATACACTTCTGTATTATAATTAATGCACCAGTTACTAAATTGTGTGGTGCTGCTACGCATAGAGTTCAAGACTTTTCCCTTCCAGCCTCCACCATGTAGTGAGGGACAATGACTTACTATTTAATCTTTCTATTTATATGAGGAATCGGGTTAACAGTTTCCTTGCTTCATTACTAAAAAAGCAGGGGTCTCTACTTGGAAACTGACCTTCCAGGTTAATTTGCCCCAAGTTCTTCAATTAGAATAATATTTTTCTTTTTGCAAGAATATTGCAATAACTAAGCTGACTTGTATAGACTATTTTGGCTGCTTTTTGTTATTTTCCTTTTGAAAAGCAGCAGCAGAAGCTGTTTGCTAGACCAATTTATTTGATAAGCTAGTTCTTTTTAGGGCAATTTTTGGAAGAAGGAGGCTGCTTCCAGAATCTGCTTCTGCTTTTTGAAAGCAATACCAAACCATGATTAAGAGGTATGTGTCAAAGGGATAGTTATAAATTTTGTATGGTGTGAACAAGCTTAATGTTTGTTGTTAAAAGTCAGTTGCATATTAGCATATATAGCTGGTGAGGCGTTATTGGTGGTCACGCGTTTCAGTCGAGGTTTCTGATAATTATTGAGATAATAGCATAAAAACCAGATGCTTTAGAATTATTTTAATATGATAAAGGACATTTACAACTCTTTTCTAATTTATGGTTGAGTAAAAACTGAGTAAGATTAACATAGTTATAAATCTCTTACTGGATGTGAGATACAATCATCAAATGACAAGTAACGAATTTGTGCTTGCCATTTATTTAGGGGAAAAAAATGAAAACATGAATGTTGAACCTGTACTTAAATTGGAGATGTGTATTCTTGTTGCCTATAAATGAATACTTATAATTTAGTTTGGCTTGACATGTGTTGTTAACTTGTATGCTATGGTGGGTAGTGTCATGTCCAATGCAGCGTACAGTTTTATCTGTATTTGACTTATATTTACTTTGAATCATAAATATTCATAAGTTTAAGTATTATGTCCCTATAGTAAATACATTAATATTCGTTGTACATGTCAATTATCTCACTTATAATTTTTTTTAATATCCAAATAGCAACCACATTCACATGAAATACTCAAGTTAAATATATGTATATTAACAAAGAAGATATATAGCTGTGTTCTCGTGTCTAGATCTTGGAGTCGTGTAGAGCTCAATGGCATAGTGTAACATGTATCTGTGTCCACTAATTATAAGCTTTAACTTGTAACTATGTTGCACTACACGGACACAAATTCTATGTGACATAATCTGGACAAGGCGTTAGGACAGGAAATGATCTTGGTGTATCCTGATGTATTTTGCAGTTTCTGTTGTGCCTAATACGTATCCAACATGACTCGACACAGACACAACATCGTTTCTCAGTGTATCTTCTTTCTAAGTTGTAAGTTAATTGCATATCACAATTTTGTGTGGCAGCAACCATACCATTGTGTTTGAAACTTACTAGTCTAATTTTTTTGTTTGCCTAGTTATGTGATGCACCTGCATGTGAATATTGTTGAGTTCCTTCAGTTTCATGAGCTTCTTTATGGTTTTAGTAGGGTCAGAGACCAAAATATGACATTGCGAAAATTTGATGGTTCTTGACTCTCGACATATTTTTAAGTTTCCTCAACCATTTTCAACTCATTATCTCCTATTTTTGCATCTTGAATTATGTGATAACAAAATAATATAGAAAAATTGCATGAGGACCAAAGAGGCTGACTTGAGCACCCTCTCTTCCTACCGCTAGGAGTTAAATTTTGTGGCTCTCACATCATGACATAGTCCGAGATAGAAGATTGAGAAAAGCAGGGCAATTGGGAGATGTTCCAAGAGGAGCTTGTTTTCAGTCTTTTTCCATATCTTGCCCTAATCCTCATAATCCAGCAGGCTCATGAACAATAAAGACTAGATAACTACATTTTTGACGTGTTAGGGAAGGAGGCAGCACACAGCCGATAATGGATTCAATCAGGAGAGCACAAATTTTCCATGGAGCAGTGGTACACCGTAAAGGTATAGATCACATGTCATCGATAGAGATAAAATAGATTAGAAAGACAGCACCTACCTCTTTCAGGTAATCAAGAGAATGGAGCAACACAAAGTACATCCAACCATATATCCAATAACACAACATTCTGTCTGTCCTTCAAGATCTTTGAATGATGGATATACAGTAGAAATCTTCAAACCGCTCTCATTTGACTAAAAGTAATATTTATCAGACAATTAGATATTTCTTGGATCATGGTCATCTTATGAAGTGCTGGAATCTGACACATTCCGTATTTATACCAGAATTAGTTTTCAGTATCAGACTTGAAATGAATTCAGGAATTGGTAGTTCCAAAATGGACATAGATCTGCAGATGCTGATTGTAGCAATATCAATAAAACATGATTGATTTCCTAACAAACATAAACATTGTAGAAGTTATCAACTGAGCACCATTTGTGTCTTCCACCAAATATTGATAATGTAGAAGTACAGATTGTTTTTTAAAATTCAAACTTTCAAACACAATAAAGGGTGAATGTTATTGAGAACTTATGCTTTGTAGATGGGATTTTGCTCAGTAACCATGGTAGAAGATGAGAATGCATCGAAGTAGATTATAGAATTGGATGTTTATGATCCATGGTAATCTTGGTTATGTAATGGACATAGATCACTTCTTCAAGGTTCTAAATACGAGATTTTGGGTTCATATATATCAAATTTTACATGCAACATGTGCAAATATTAGACATTTATATCGGGAATGTGTAAATATGGGGTGTTCTTATTGTGGATAGCGATGTTATCCAACATATAAGATTGACAAAGATAATCTAAATACAGTATCAAACTAAATATACTAAATGTCATCTTATATAATGAAATTAAGTAAAGAACACTTACGTTATTGGATAATCTTATCATACAAACGCAACATAGTTATATATGCAAGGATTAAATCAAAAGGGATCTCTACTCATCTAGAATAACATACTGATATAGAAAATAAGGAAAGGTACTTCTCTAGTGGTCAATATACCCAGGGCCTGTGCTTGTTGGTGTCTTAAGTTCAGTCGATTGGAAGAAAAAAGAAACAAAAGAAAACCAAACATGGAAATTAGGGGAAAACTTATATAAATCAATAGATATACCAATTACGAGTGGTAGGTATTAATTAAAGGGCTGTTAGAACTAGGAAGAGGCACTTCGATTTAGGGTGTAAAGAATGATGTGGTTTTTATTAATGTTACAGAAAGAAAGAAAAATATTCAAATAGGTGACCCCAAAAATTTTGGTATATATAATTTGTTCTTGGCATTACATTCAGCTCTAGCTTCATTTGATGCATCTCTCTCTTTATCTTCTCAAAGAACCAAGTAACTGACTCTTATCTCCCATGGAGGTGACAACTGTTGAACCTTTCATCTTCCATGGTGTGGTAAATCTCCATATGACACACCGTGCATGCATTTATTGCTTGCTAGGAAGTAGACACTCCAAAATGTGGTTTGTCTTATCAGACACGTATAGGACACACCCCATTTACTCTAAAATATACCAGGACACTCAAAAATAGGTGTGTCAGTGTTGCTGTGTCGTGTTGTGTCGTATCGGTGTCGTATCTGTCCGTGCAACATAGATTGCATGTTAATTTTGACTCGTATTGGAAGGAATTCCAACAAGTATGAACCACATGTGGAGTCTGCCTTGATGTCCATAAGTGGAGAGAGATCTTCCTTGTAGCCTTCAAACCTTAAGGATATTATGCTTTTCCTTACTTTTCAGGCAGGAACTTTTATTTTAAACTAAAAAACCTGTATGAGGATGTGATCACACCAATCCAGCTTTGGAATTGATGATGAAATAATGAACTTGGGTTATTTACACTAACTACGCTAAGGTACCCCTACTTTTAAACAAATTACACTGGCCACCCCCATGTTTTGTTTTTGTTACAGTGGGTGCCCCTACTTTAAGATAAAAATTAAAAAGTTATAACACTAACTACCTCTATTTTTATTTTTATTTCTAAAGGGGGGAGGGGTGGTAAGTGTAATTAGTTTAAAAGTACCCCGTGTTATAAACCCGAAACTTAGGGATAGTTAGTGTAAATAGCCCTAATGAACTTTTAGGTAGCAACTTATAGGCTTGATGGCAATAAAAGTTTTTCTATTATTATTATTGGCGACTTCAGTGCCGTGAACTTTCTTTGAAGTTCTTACACTACCAATTCAAGGCATATACGTGTACGTCTTTCAAGAGTTCATTATTGCATGATTACTGAATTGTTTTATTTACTCCACGGGTATTGTTGGTCACAGATGGCCGTATTGTCTGTCAAGTGTTTTGTGAAATTGTGTTTGGTATAGTTGTTTGATTATTTTTGGATGTTTGGTGTTAGCCTAGTTACAGTATGAAAGACCTGGAGTACAAGGCAACTCTGAGCTATGCAATTATGTAAATTTCTTTGCTCAGGTTCCTCTATGGAACCGAGCTTCTTTTTCAGTTGTGTAAAAATAGCAAAAATACTTTGGTTTATGCTGATGTTGTGAGAAGTGGTCTAGCTTAGTTTCCAGGTATCATTTCCAACTTGTCAATGGTTTGGCCAAGGCCTTTGTGTTGCTCATGTGCTATTTCAACTAATTAATTCTGGAATTGAGATGTCAAATTTTTAGCCAGACCCTGAAATTTGGGACAAAGGTGTTTTGAGATATTTCAAAATTTTCAAATCAGAAAAAATCATATGGGTATCAGAAAAATTATAGTACTGCTATGTATTTGATATTGCAGATGAGTTGTGTCAAAATTTGATGTGATCTATAGAAAGAATTATTATTTCAAGTGACATTGAATAAGACAAAGGAATCCCATTTGTTGATGTTTTGCAGTCAATAAAAGCTGTGGCATGAATGTATGATAGTTTAACAATTGATCGTAAGAAATTATACAAGTGTTAATACTATGGGAGTTTGTTATCAAAGTTTATGTTATTTCAAATAATAGAAGTTAATTTGGCAGCTTGTTGTAGACGATTGATGCGAGTTGATCTTGCTATAAGTTATCCATGCTTTGGTTATTTGTGAATGGGGGTGTTTTTACTTATCATTATGCTGAGCTTCACAAGACTGACCAGAGCATTCAGATTGTTGGTCACTTCCCAAAGAATTTGCTCTAGAGGCTGTGAATTTGTTTTATAGGTTTCTCTGGAAGTATATTGTTGAACATTAACCTTGGAACTTCGTGATTGTTGCATGTGAAGACAGTCTAGTAAAACATTTCCATTTGGTCTTTGCCTGCTTCAATGGCCTAATCTTTGGCATATGAATCTTGGGCTCTATGTGCTGGCATTCCACGTTTTTTTTCTTCTTTGCATTGAACATTGTAAGGGTGAGCATTATTCGGTTTTGGACCGAAAACCGAACCGAGCCGAATAAGAATTATACAAAATTTTTTTTAAAATACAAAACTTTTTTTATTCGGTTTCGGTCCAAAACGGAAAAAAACGGAAAACAGAATAAGAATTATACAATTATAGAAATATTAGAAATGTATATATTTTGAAAATAACAATTCTTTGTATGTGTTTTGAATTACAATTTTGATAATTTAACAATTATTTCAACTTTGTGTGTAACTTTGAAATATACGTGTGTAAAAAATTATAATTTTTAATATAATTTAACCATGATATGACTTTGGGTTCCACTAGGGCTGGCGATTTTGTCCTGGTGCCCTCTACCCGAGCAGGGTATCCTGCACCCTCAGGTGCCCACGGGTACCCTCTACCCTAGGAGGGTAAGTCCTACCCTTACCCTCTTGGAATTAGGGTAGGGTAAGGGTTTTATCTTGTTACCCTAGTGCAATTACCCTGGTACCCGTCCTACCCTAACCTGAATCATTACCCTACCTACTACCATTAACCCTCTAAAACCCTCGACCCTACCCTTCTCCCAAACCTGATTACCCACACTCCCACTGCCATAGTATTACTACTACATACTTGTATTTTTTTGTAATTAGTTAGTACTTAGGATTAGGAGAACTATATGGTGCTTGATCGTAAGGAGTCAGGTCTAGCCCCCTCCTTGGGTATGTAGAAAGCTCAGGTTCCACTATATAACTGGGTTCAGCACCTTTAGTAAAAAAATATTCCTCCTGTTATTTCTTATTAAGTTGTTATGATTTTTGAATGTTGTAAAAAAAATCTTAAGTATCAAGGTGTTTACTAGCAAAAAAAATGATTTTCAAAGTTAAAAAAATTGAAATGGCAAGGGTAATACCCTTACCCACCCTACCCTGACCCTCAGCTACCCTGTGAGGGTAAAGGGCAAGAACGGGTAATGGGTATTGGTTTTTTGGAAGAGGGCTACCCTACCCTACCCTCATGACTCCCCTAGGGTATCAAAAAAATGTCAATACCCTACCCTGCCCTGCCTCTTCCTGCCCTTACCCTACCCTACCCTACCCATCGCCACCCCTAGGTTCCACCATTAATTTAAACCGAATAAATTGAATTCTTTATTCGGTTTCGGTTTTGGGTAATTTGGTTTGGTTTTGGTTTTGAATTTTCAGAATTTTGGTTTATTCGGTTTTGGCTAATTTGGTTCGGTTGAAACCGAATAAATCGAACGCTCACCTCTAGAACATTGCAGTTCTTATCAACTTTCACGTGCTCTATGTTCTAGTACGAGAAAACATTTGCCAACTAGCTAGACTCGATTATACTACACCTAATTAGGGGTTACCATTCTGTTTATTCGGTTTAAACCGAACAGAAATAGTCAAAATTGAATATACCTAAGTTCTAAAGATCCAAAACTGAAATCGAACCCAAATTAGTCCAAAAAAAGAAAACCGAACCGAATAATCGATTCGGCTTATTATGTTCAGTTGGGCTATTTCTATTGTTTAATGGGTTTGGTCAAAAGTTAGAATTGTGGTCTTAGATTATAATTTTTATACACGTTTGTTATATTTCAAAATTGTGTCTAAAGTTAGACTAGTTACTAATTACCAAAGTTGGACGTCAAAATACATAGAATTGTTTTCTTTACAGTATACAAATTTTTAATCTGGAAATTGCTGAAATACTCAATTTCAGGGTGAGAGTTTATGAAAAATCCACTCGCATGGTGGGTTTTATGAAATAGCCAAAATTATATATTTTTATGTTAAATATTCTAAGATTTTCTTTAGATGTTCTGTATTTATAAAATTGCCATTTTGATAATACCATAACTATCCATTCGCACAAATTTGGTCATATATATGTATTTGAATTCACAAATTTAGATTTGGATTACGATTTTCGTTTTCTTCTTCTTCTTCACGAGAGATCTGAATTCCATTGCTCTCATCTTCAGCAGAGATCACAAAGATCGTTCGTAGTTCACTGTGCTTTTCTTCAGTCGAGTTCCGATTATCGCTCATCATCATCGTCTTTGTGGAGATATTTGGAGTTTTTCGACGATTAGGTCAATTGTGGAGAGAATACTTTTTCTTCTTCTCCATAAGAGTTAGCATCGTTTTGAACGAAAAACTCTTGAATTTTTATTCCTGACAAATTTTTTTCTAAAAAAAAAAAAGTTAGGTTTCTGTCAACTGTGCTCCGCCATTTAACACAGAGAATGACCGTTCTCCTACATTTTAACACATGGAATGATCATTCTCCGTGATTTTAACAGCGGAGAACGGTCATTCTCTGTGATTTTAACACGGAGAATAATTATTCTTCTGTATTTTAACACTGGAAATGACTATTCTCCATGATTTTAACACGGAAAATGACAATTCTCTGTAATTTTAACACGGAGAATGATCATTCTCCGTGATTTTAACAACGGAGAATGGTTCATTCTCCGTGGTTTTAACACGGAGAATGACCATTCTCCTACATTTAACGCTGTGAATGGTCATTCTCCGTGATTTTAACACGGAGAATGGCAATTCTCCGTAATTTTTAACACGGAGAATGACTATTCTCCTGCATTTTAACATGGAGAACGACAATTCTCCGTGATTTTAACACGGAGAATGATCGTTTTTCGTGATTTTAACACGGGAATGGTCATTTTTCGTGATTTTAACACGGAGAATGACCATTCTCCTGCATTTAAACACGGAGAATGACAATTTTTCGTCAATTTAACAAGGAGAATGACCATTCTTCGTGATATTAACACAGAGAATTGTCATTCTCCGTGATATTACCACGAAGAATGGTCATCCTCCTACATTTTAACACGGAGAATGACTATTCTCTTGCATTTTAACACGAGGAATGACCAGTTGAAACTTTGGAGGGCCATAACTTTTGACTGGGAGGTCAAAACGAGGTCCGGTTTGTCGCAAAATGAGCATATTTTTGAGGAGCCTGACATAAGCCTTTCACCGTTTGACGGACTTTCGAAATTTTAGAATGGCAAAAAATTGATGTTTGGACCTCCATTTTAATACAGAAAATGACATTCTTCGGTTTGTCGCAAAATGGCCATTCTCCTGCATTTTAATACGGGGAATGGCCAGTTGATGCTGCTGATGATGATAAGTGGAAACTGATGATGACGACATGGTGTGAAGATTGCGAACGGAGAGTTACTGACGATAAAACCTAGATTCGAAAGTGAGCAGCATATGGAAGAAGAGAAAGAATCAAAACGTTTTTTTGAAGAGTATGTTTCGTGGGTGTTTTCAATAAATTTAAAGGACAAAAAGGTCATTTCGAACCCTTTTATATATTTTTCGCTAATTCTGGGCACGCGATAAAATGTTATTTTGCAGTGGATTTTTCATAAAACTTTTACAGTTTTTGGGCATTTCATAATTTTTTTCTTCATTTTTAATTATAAAATATGCATAAAATTGAGGGTATTTATATAATTTTATAAGTCTTGTTTGTTTTTTAGTTTTAGGCCTAAATGTAAAATCGAAACCATATAAAAAATTTTAGTATTTTCAAAACCGAAACCGAGTATCTTGTTCGGTTCAGTTTTTGGTCCAAAATGGAGTAATGCTAGCCCCTACACCTAATTAAGCTCCCTGGAAAGGATTGCAACCCTGAACTTAATGCGCAAGGCCCTGAACTGATCCACAGCAGCTACAGAAATTATCAGGCAGACAGTGATCATTGCTTGCAGCAACATCAACAATATTGCTGGAACTTGTGATTTACACCTGTGCGATGTATGTGCATCGACCCAAGAAGTGGTTGAAAGAGGGAAAGACGATCGAGACCATGGTGGTGGCCACGATGTATGCTGTCCTCCAAATGAGGCTGAAGAGCCATTCTCAGGCCAGTGATTATGGATGCCATCTCTCAATGAACCGGAATAGGGGCCTGGACAAACACCTGCAAATATGTTGTTACTGAGAATCTTAGGCCTCGTTTGGTTCGCGAAAAGAAAATGAAATCAATTCTTTCTATCGATTTTTTTCATTCTTTCCGGTGTTTGGAAATGTCAAGAATATTGGGCTTAATTGCTACTTGATACCCTCAACTATTACGCTTTTTCAAGTTGATACCCTAAACTTTTTTTGTAACAACTTGATACCCAGATATTTTTTGGACAATAATGCCCTACCCAAATTTTAAAACTACCACTCCCCCCCCCCCTCCCCCCCCTTCTACTCCAGGCCACCCCCCCCCCCCTCTCCCCTCCCCCCCCGCCCCCCCCCCCCCCCCCCCCCCCCCCCCCCCCCCCCGTCCCACCTGCACCCTCCCCCTCCGCCGCCTCGCCTGCACCCTCCCCCTCCGCCGCCCCGCCTGCACCCTCCCCCTCCCCCTCGCTCCCCTCCACCCTCCGGCAACCCGCACCCCCTCCCTCTCTCGCTGCCCTCCTCCCCTTTCCCGACTCCACCATCGCCGGAGAGGGAGGGGGGGAGGTGGTCGCCGGAGAGGGAGGGGGGGGGGGGGGGGAGGTGGTCACCGGAATGGGAGGGGGGGGGGGGGGAAGGGGGGTTGCATGGGAGAGAGAAAGTCAGGGACATTTTTGGGATTTTTTGTGTTTTAGGTATTAAGTTGAAAAAATAAATAGTTGAGGGTATCGAGTTGTTGAGTAAAAAAGTTTAGGGTATTAAGTTGAAAAACTGAAATAGTTGAGGGTATCAAAGTGCAATTAAGCCAGAATATTGGAAGAAAAAATGAATACTTAAAGACGGGAAAGGAATCATTCTATGGATGGATGGATGAAACCCTTTTTTCTTTCCATTTTCTTTTGTTGGGAATCACTTTTTTTTGCTCCTCAATTTCTTTGTCATCCAAATATAAGAAAGTAATGTTATTTTTTTCCAACCTCACGATTCTACGAACCAAATGATGCCTTAATGTGCACCAATTAGATGGACTTCGATGCAGATGTTGCCGATATCAATGAGCAATAATGGATTGTAGTACCTGAATCCGATGAGAAGGTTGCCATTCTGAATGTTGCGTAGCCTAAGATACATCGAGTGCAGGAGAAGTAACCAAATTATTTTGTTTCCCTAGTTAATGAGAAATTTTCTTCTTATTTTTTTTTTTGCCAAATAACAATTTAATTAAAAATCTTCAGAGTACAAATTAGCTAAATCATCATTGGTTGTAGCCAAAATACAAGATAGTAGAACCTCATGCAGATAATAAACAACAATAAGCAACAGAGATTAGAATTCAGTGAGTGTTTTGCTACTCATTTACGTAGTATCGCTGCACCTCCCATCTTATCGTCCACAAATGCTCCGTCGAAGTTAATTTTCCAGGAATCGGGTGGTGGTGTCTGCCATGACTCATTTACAGGAACAAGGGAATGGTTCGAATTTGCCAAGCATTTATTGATAGGAGAAATATTATCATATTTACCTCTCCGTCTTCTTGCAGAACTGATAATATGATAATATTATCATATTTACCTCTCCGTCTTCTTGCAGAACTGATAATATTATCCACGTACTTCTGATTAAAGATGGTTGCCTTTCTTGCCTTCCATGCTATTTGGCTCCCAAAATTTTGGGTGATGCCATCTCCCATTATGTGACATCTGACATGGCAGCTGACATTGCATCTGACATGGCAAATTTTAACCCAAAACATTAATTATTCAATTCTTTTAATGTTAATATTAATATTAATATTAATGTTAATGTTAATGTTAATTTAATGTTAAGGTTAATTTTAATGTTAAGGTTAAGGTTAATATTAATTATCATGTTAATTTTATATTAATTTTAATTTTCATATTAATTTTAATGTTAAATTTTGTCATGTCATGTCAGCAACCATGTCATATGCCACATAATAAAAAATGGCATCACCCAAATATTTTGGGAGCCAAATAGCATTTTTGCCTTCCAAATTGCCACATTAGGTAAAAACTAGCAGAGATAGTATCTTGATATGCTCGCCACAAAATCATTAACAGAGGGTGATTGTTGTAAGAGATTACAGACTGGTTGTAAGCTTCTCCAAGATGTACCTGAAACTGGACAATAGAGAAATAGGTGTGATCATTAGTCTCGATATATACCTGACATAGGTGGCGTGTTGAGTTGAAACTTTGGATACGTCTCAAGGTTTTTTCGGGCCGGTCCGGTCCGGCCCACGGGCCAATGTCTGCGGGCCAGACCGGGTTCGAGCCGGTCCAGGACCGGCCCAGTCAAATTTGCGGTCCGGGCCAAGCCCGGCCCGGTTTGGGAGATCCCGACCCAGCCCGGCCCACTGGACCGGACCCAGGGAGGGCCGGTCCGGGCTGAACCGGACCACGGGCCGGTCCGGGCCTAGGTCGGTTCGGGCCGGTTCAGGCCGGGTGAACCGGACCGGCCCGGTTTTTGAATTTTTTTTTTTAACAGTTTTTTTCTTTTTATTTGGTTTTTTAAACATTTTTCTTTTGTATTTTAATTTTAAAAATTTGTAACTTAATTTTAATTTAGGAATATGTTTTATTTTTGAAAAATTTTAATAAAAATTTGTAATACAAAAGTTTGTAATTTGAATAGTATAAGAGGAAAATGTTTATAAAATGTAATTTGAATAGTAATACAAAAATGTTTATAAAATGTTTATACAAAATATTTATATAAGTTGAATAGTTTATAATTTGAATAGTTTGTAATACAAATGTTTATAATTTAGAAAAATATTTATAATTTGAATAGTTTGTAATACAAATGTTTATACAAAAATGTTTATACAAATATATACAAATGTTTATAAAAATTTATAAAAATTAAAAAAAAATATTTCTCCCTCTTCCTTTATCCGGGCTTGGGACCAGCAAATGCTTGTTTGGCATAGGCGAGTTAAAAAATGTTTTTTTTTTAAAGTAAAAAATAGTTTTTGAAAGTATAAGTTAAAATTTGAATAGTATAAGTTAAAATTAAAAATTTGAATAGTATAAGTAAAAAATAAAAAATAGTTTTTGAAAGTATAAGTTAAAATTTAAAATTGAAATGTATAAGTTTAAATGTACATACCTAATACCTTGCACCGTAGCCTCATTGTTGTTCGCCTTCATGCAATGAAAGCGATTCCAAATCCAGCTCGTGGACGTCATGATCTTCTTCATCTTTCTGGTTTGTGTTCTTCTATCGGCATTCATCCAATCTTGTACGCACACGATTGCTTCTAAAATATCGGACTTCAAGTGGCTCCTCCTATCGCTCAACATCCTCGAACTTGCACTAAAACAGGACTCCGATGCTACCGTCGACACCGGAACCATCAGTAGATCACGTGCTATGTTAGAAAGCACAGGAAATCTCTTGTCGTGTCTCTTCCACCATTCTAAAACGGCGAAGTGATCTGAAGTCTCATCTTCGTCTTGATAAGAGTTAACGTAAGCAGACAACTCTTGAGTAGGTTGGAAAGATTGCTTTTGTTTCTTCCTTTGTAGTATGCGACCGGCTGCTGATAGCTTAGACGTCAAGCCAGAGCTACTACTAGCCCCCCCCTGAGTTGGTCGGGTCGACATTGCTCCTTCTTCGTACAGTATAACTAACATGTCCAAAGCAACTTTAACTTCTGCCTTCATGTCAGTAACGTCTATACCCATATATTCTCCATATCCATCTAATAAAACCTCTACGCCATTCAATTTGATTGTAGGATCAAATATGGAAGCCAAACAATATAAAAGAGGTACTTCACCCCAATATTTCTTGAATTTGGCTTCCATATTTCTCACCGCATATTCAAAATTTGGATAATCTCTATATTTAGAAAATAAATAAGACATGTTACAAAGTTCACGTAAAGCTAAGCAAGATGTGGGATAATAAACACCAGAAAGAGTTAATGTAGCATTGTAAAAAACTTCTAAAAATTCACAAACACTTTCAGCTGCTACCCAATCATCAGTAGTAACCTGATAGTCAAAGGTGACATCCGAAGTACAATAATATGTAATAGCACTCTTAAAAGGAATTGCAGATTTCAACATCAAGTAGGTGGAGTTCCACCTATTTGGTATATCCTTCACAAATTTTCTAAAAGTCATACCAAAATGTGCGCAAGTGCATGCAAAACTTTGTTGTCTACTTGGAGACGAGTTTAGGTGGAGCAAGCATTGTCGCAGAGTGTCTAAATGGGGTTCAAAAATTTTTAAACATTCTTTAACAACTAAGTTAATTATATGGCAAGCACACCTAACATGCATAAGTCTACCTTCTAAAATAGGCTGAAAAATTACTGACAAAGAAGACATAGCAGCATTATTGTTTGATGCATTGTCCAAAGAGATAGAAAATTTTTTAGGGTGAATATCATATTCATGCACGTGTCTTGAAATCTCACTTGAAATTACAGCGCCCGTGTGTGAACATTCTATAAGTTTAAGACAGATGATGCATTTTTGCAACATCCATTGTGCATCTATATAGTGTGCAGTAATACAAATATAAGCATAACTCCATTTAGTAGTCCAAATATCAGAAGTAATAGCCAACTTACTAACATTTTGAAAATCCGCTTTCAAAGCGGCTTTCTGCTCGTTAAAGAGACGAATAGCCTCCTTTCGAGCTTGTTGCCTACTCACTTTAGTAAAGGAGGGGTTTAGAGAAAGTGATACATAATCTCGTAAAGATTCGCTTTCACCCGTCGTGAAAGGAAGTTCGTCACGAATAATATGTTTAGTTAATTCAGTTTTATGCCGAGCAGCTGAGTAAGTAAAGTTACCAATTGAAGAACCGGTGGCGCCGAAGCTTATTTGGGTTTGGGACGCTTGAAGTGTGTCCTTCCCGTAGCAAGTGTCGTAGTGTCTGGATATGGTCCCGGTGCCACCGTCCTTCTTCCATGCGTACTGGTTGCAACATTTTTTGCATTGCGCCTTGTACGGTTTCGGTTCACCCTTGGCATCTAAAACAAGCGAACCATCAGGATTAGTTTCAAAAATTAAAGTAAAATAATCCCAATACTTAGAACTTTTTTTCTTTTCAGGACGTTGGGTTGTACTAGCGACTTCCGGAGGAGATTGTTGGCACCCCTCCGGAATCGGATTAGTGGCTACTTGCTCAGGTGGAATTTCAGTACCGTCAAAAAAATTACTAAAATATTGGTAAGTCTGTCCAGCAAGATCAGGTGGGTTTGAACCTTCACCAGCCATATATAAAATAAAATAAAGTAAACTACGTTAGAAGAAAGTAAGGAATTGAGAGGAAGATCGGGAAGCCGTAGAGCCGGAATGGAGTTGGGAGGGAGATCGGGAAGCCGTAGAGCACCAGAGCACCGGGGAGAAAAAACAGTAGAACACCAGAGCACCGGGGAAGAAAAGCAGTAGAACACCAGAGCACCGTAGAGAAATGTAGAGAATTTGTGAGGAATGAGTTGTGTTTGAAAAATGGAATTTTTGGCCTATTTATAGGAATTTTTCGGGGTTATTTTGGTCATTTTACGTCAAAAATGACCAAAATGCCCCTCCCAACGTTTTAATAACGGCTATATGGGAGGGGCAATTTTGTAAAAGAACCCCCCTCCAACGGTCAAGAAAGAAAGGAAAAAAAAAATCATAGCAGCCAACGGTCGGCTGGCCGGCCGGTCCGCGCGGGCCGGACTTCGGGCCGGTCCAACCGGGCCGCGCTTCGGGCCGGGCCTACAGTTGAATAAAAAAAAAAAAAAAATTCGCGGGCCGGGCCGGGCTCGGGCTGGGGCGGGGGGGAGGCCCGACCCGAACCGGTTGGGAGTGGGGGGCCGGGCCGGTTCGGTCCTAAAGCGGACCGGGCCGAGCTTTTAGGAGGGCGGGCCGGGCCTTTAGGGCCTGGGTCGGGCTCGGGCTAGACCGGCCCATTCAACACCATGAGATACGTCTTTGGTAGAGAATTGGATAAGCTTCTCCAAATGAATAGAAGGAACTCTTGGGCATATATGGTTTAACCTCCAGAGGAGTTTCCAATGATTAAACTCTGATTAAATCTCGGTCCTTGTATTGGTAGGATGATGAGTGTCATGAATATATTAGGCTGATTTAGTATCATATTCTCCATTCTTACTATGAATACAGATGAGTTTATCACTTCCGCATAAAGGAGTAATAGGTAAGGTTATTTATAAGGGCACATCCTATTTCTGGCAGTCCTAGGTACTTTATGGACTGCCAGAAAATGTGGCAGTTCAGATCTCGTGTTTAACTGGACTGTCACATTTTCTGGCAGTCCATCTCGTGTTTAACTGGACTGCCATATTTTCTGGCAGCCCATAAAGTACCTAGGACTACTAGAATTTGTAGCAGTCCTAAGTTTAACTGGACTGCCAGAAATGGGATCGCCCTGATCAACTTTGGACGTGCCCTTATAAATAACCATAGGTAACTGACTGATAGCACAAGCTTCATGTATAGGAAAACATTGATTGATCAGGTCAATATTCCAGCAACTAGCAGCATGATTAATCAGTTCACTGACCTTGTGAACTCTTAGGGGGCGTTTGGTACGCGATATTTTTTTTATTCCCGGAAAAATTTAAGATGGGAATCTATTAGCACGTTTGTTTGGCTTATAAAAAGTTTATTCGCGGGAATTATAAATACCCGGTAAATAGTTTACCCACAAAACATGGGAATTCTATCCCTTGAGAATAGGTGGATATTTTTTTTTTTACCCAGGCAAAAAAAATTGTCTAAATTTTTTTCTTCTTTTTTGATCAATTTTGATTAGTTTTGAACGTTTTTTTTTCTTTTTTTGTCGTTTTTATCGTTTTTGTCATTTTTTGTCGTTTTTACCAATTTTTTGTCGTTTTAAGCGATTTTTTGTCGTTTTTTACCCATTTTTTGTCTTTTTTGTCACTTTTTGATTATTTTTTGTCGTTTTTACCCAATTTTTGTCCTTTTTGTCGCTTTTTTTTGTCAATTTTTGTCGTTTTTAAGCGATTTTTTTTATCGTTTTTGTAGCTTTTTGTTGTTTTTACCAATTTTGAGTCGTTTTTTGTCGCTTTTTGGTCATTTTTTACTGATTTTATGTCTTTTTTGTCATTTTTTGCCGATATTTTTTTTGTCGTTTTTGGTTATTTTTTGTCGTTTTTTTAACCGATTTTTTTGTCCTTTTTTGTCGTTTTTATCGATTATTTTTCGTTTTTGTCGCTTTTTGGTTTTTTTCTGTCGTTTTAAACGATTTTTTTTTGTTGTTTTTAACCAATTTTTTTGTCGTTTTTAACCGATTTTTTGTCATTTTTTGTCGTTTTAACCAATTTTTTGTCATTTTTTTGTCGTTTTACCGAATTTTTGTTGTTTTTGTCGTTTTGCCGTATTTTGGTTTTTATCGTTTTTACCGATTTTATGTCGTTTTTGTCGTGTTTTGGTTATTTTTGTCGTTTTTACCTTTTTTGTTATTTTTTGTCGCTTTTTGGTCATTTTTGTCGCTTTTTGGTCATTTTTGTCGTTTTAAACCAATTTTTCGTCGTTTTTCATCGTTTTTGTCGTTTTTTGTTATTTTATCGTTTTTACGATTTTTTTCGTTTTTATCGATTTTTTGTCCTTTTATCAGTTTTTTTTATATTTGTTCATTTTTTTTCGTTATTATTATTTTTTATTTTTTTTCGGGAAATATTTATATTGTCACCAAACATGGGAATATAATTTTCCCGGAAATTTAATTCCTTGAAATTTAATTCCTAGGAATATAGAATTCCCGGCTATATAGTATTCCGCATACCCAACGTCCCCTAAGTTTAACCCATTCCAATCCTGGATTAGATAAAAATCTCCAAGCTAACTTTGCAATCAAGGCTAAGTTAGTAATTTCTGGGTTTCGAATGCCAAGACCATCCTTCTCTTTTGGTTTATTAAAAACTGACCAAGCACTGAAGTGCAATTTTCTCTTCCCTTCAGCATCACCCCACCAGAACTGCCTTTGATGTTTGGCTAACTGTGTATTCACTCGTTTAGGGAGAAGATACGAAGAAAAATAATATATAGGAAGAGACGAGAGGGTAGATTTGATGAGCACTGTTGTTCCAGCATGTGATAGACATTTACCTTTCCACGCTATTAGTTTCGGAGAACTGGAAGAATGAAGTTTAGGGTCCGTTTGGTAAATCGTATCGTATTTGGAGGTAGGATTTGGAAAGAAATCCATGGAATCCTATATTTGGTTGGAGACGGATTTGGATATGAAAAATATGACAAAATCCAGAACTTGGATTTGGTTGGATTTGGAAGGAAAAAAATTAGTTATTCTTTAATAATTTTGTTAAAATATTTATTCTTTAATAATTTTGTTAAAAATTAGTAAATTAAAAATTAGTTATTCTTTAATAATTTTGTTAAAATATTTATTCTTTAATAATTTCGTTAAAAATTAGTTAATTAATAAAAAACTAACTAATAGTTAGTTATCATAATTATATTCTAAGTTAATAATTTATTAATTAATAATTTTATTATTTAATAATTTATAATAATCCTAATTAATAATTTATTACTTTATTAATCATAATTTTATTAATCATAACCAAAATCTTAATTAATAATTTATTAATTAATATCCAATTATAATCATAATTAATAATTTATTAATTAAAATCCAATTATAATCATAATTTATTTATTATTTTATTAAATAATATTTTATTATCATAATTATTAATAATAATTCTAGTTTACCAAATTCTATGTTTGGTTGGAGTTGGATTTGGATTTGGAATTGGATTTGGAAATCCATTATTTGAATTTGGATTTGAATTTTGGATTTCCAAATCCAAATCCAAAGCCAAATCTATTTTACCAAACAAGCCCAGACGACTCTATTCTTTGATAAGAGCAGATGATGCCCGAGATATTTATCATTTTTTTTCCATGATATTAACCTGAAGGATGTTAGTAAGAATTTGGCGCATGTACCGGCCAAGAGAAGGAGAGAAATATATTGCAGATTGGAGTAGTTGACACATTGACCTGACCAAGACTCATAATTTTGTAAGATGGCTTTGATTTGTAACATGTTACGAATAGTGCAAGAGCAAAAAAAGGAGAATATCATCTGCAAAAAATAAGTGGGAAAATACAGAAGATTTACTATTGATCAAGATACTTGCGTAGTGCTTATTTTTCTCCATCAGGATAATATGTTTCGAAAGAACTTCCCCGCACAAAATGAAAAGGCAGGGTGAGAGAGGACAACACCCTGTCTAATACCTCGACCAGGAAAAAATTTTATCGTGGGTTCTCCCTGTGAGGCCATAGGCGTGAAGGACTTGGCGCACAATATTCCAACTCAAACGATCATAAGACTTCGACATATCGAGCTTTAGAGCAAATGCACTCTTACTCGAGGGAAAGGAAGAAATGGAATGGAATATCTCTTGAGCAGAGATTATATTGTCACAAATATCAAACGCATTCTGGGTGTGTCCTATGAGCTTATTGAGCACAGGTCGAATTCTGTTAGCAAGAAGTTTTGTGATAGTCTTGTAGATGACATTACAAAGTGAAATAGGGCGGAAATTAGCCGGAGAAGAAGGAATAGCAATTCTCATCTGTCCCAGGATTTAAGAAATGAGAGAAGAGAACTCCGTTTCGATTGGAAATCTGTAGATCCACTCAAGTTCCATTTTTGTCCTAAAATTTCCTTAAAATCGAGTTCCAAAGTCCAAGCTGCTTCAAAGTGTTGTGGATAGACACGACACGCTTCTTGGTACTAATATTCAACTTCAACAGAATGGGGCTATGATCACTATTTATACAGGGAAGGTGAAATACCCCTGCTTTTGGGTATAGAGATATCCAAGAAGTATCCACGAGAACTCTATCAAGACGTTCTGCAATGTTTTGCTGAGCTGTTCTTCGATTCGTCCAAGAAGCATTTAATTGGTGGTTTCTATTTAATGGGAACATTTTATTTAAGTGATGGTTCTATCTTTAGTGAATTCAATTTTTAACATAACTCGTGGTAACTTCTCAAGTAGAATCTTGTTGTGGTCTAATTTACTACAATATGAGAATAGATATGGAGAGATGATGATTATTATTATTATTGTGTATGTCAGGAGCAATCATTCAATGGGTTCTTTTTGTATTTATCCAATAGCCAAAAGACTTGCAATGGATAACTATGTGATCTTAACAAGTCTCTAAGAAATATTTATGTCTCTATTTAGTTGGCAGAATCTTATCATGTTAGTTATAATTAATTACAACACTTCATGAGTGTGCACAACTCAATAAACAATTTGTATCGGTCTTCACGAATGATTAACGTCAATCCTAATGGTTGATCGATATCAGTCTTCAGAAATAATTTACGCGAGTTTAGGGGATATACATATGTAAATATACTTCATAAAAAATGTAAAAATATCTAGGGGTGTGACAATCCCAATGTGGGTGTCTAGATAAAACTGTCTTAGGGTGCAAAAAATCAATGGAAAAAATATCCTTAAGTTACGGGAGAGAAATTAAGGACAAATGTATTCTTTTGGATATACCTCATGATTTTGACAATATATCAAACTACGAGTGTTGTAATGTAGAGAGCTTCTGCAGTCTGATGCCATGAACGATCTTCTGAAAAGATAACTTTTGTAGGGACTTGGCCACCATGTCGTCCAAGTTTGTCATGTTATCGGATTTGTTTTATTTTAATTTTGGCTTATTTTTAGCGTGATACCCTCATCTATTCCATTTTTTCAACCTGATATCCTAAAATTTTATATGCATCAACGTGATACCCTCCCTTAAAGAAAAAGAGACGAAATTACCTCGCCTATCCCCCCTCTCTCCCCCTGCCCCATCCCCCTCTTTCTTCATTGTTGTTGCTTTTGTTGCTGTCATCGATGCTTCGCACAAGCACAAAGAGAGGGGAGGGGGTTGGATGGTGCAACCGGGAAGGAGGGGGGGGGGTGCAACCGGGAAGGAGGGGGGGGGGGGGGGGGGGTTGTTGGGTGGGAAAGGGGTAGTTTTATCCTCTTTTGGGGTATAAAGTTTAAAATATTCAAAAGTTGATGGTATCAAGTTGTAAAGTAAAAAAATTTAGTGTATCAAGTTGAAAAACTGAAATAGTTGAGGGTATCAAGTTGCAATTCAGCCTTTATTGCTGTTGTTGATGATGTTAAAAGAAAAACTTTGATGCAATATGATATTTTCCTTGATGTAGTCTTTCTTCATCTAGTCAATATATGTGTCATTGTTTTCATATATTATCTTCGGACATCATTGATATAAGAGAATTCGCTTGTAGTTCGAATATGCTCAATGACGCTCACAATCATATACATTTCCGGGTGGGATCATAAATGAGGATGAGCTCGACATGATTTGAAGTAGTGTTGACCATGGCATGCTTTTTATACTACCAAGATATCGTAGTATCCCAAATTGTAAAAACATAAATACTTTGGGCTCTCACCATTGTTCTCCCTAAAAATTTGCAGACAAGATGTTTGATAAAGAGAATGCTTTTGTATTGATCTAGACGAATTTATATTTACAACTTTTCTCTAAGCTTTATATAAAGTAGACGCTACACAATTACAAAGATTCCAGAGAACCGTGTGGTGGGAATTTTTGAACTGAGTTGCAATTCAGCATGCAATCATTGTGCTCTGTTGACGATTTGAATCGAGTTGTGGGACTCTTGGAAGAAGAAGTCCTTTGGTGTTCTCGAGAATATTATTTGCTCGTTCAAAGCAACTCAATGAAGTTAGTATCTCCGTATGAGACTGTTGCGTTCTTGGAGGCCAAAGTGGAGAGCGTTCGGCCGGGTTTATTGGTGGTTGTGATCGCTAGGTGGCTGTGGGCACCTTTGAGTAGGCGAGCGGCTTGGGGCGAGCTAGAGGGTTGACAGCCTATATGGTTGAAAATTCGTGCTATTGAGGGCTTCGTGCTGACTGGAGCCATTATGATGATATTGGATAGGCCGTCGAAATTCCTTTACACTACGTTTGGGAAGGAGGAAAAATAGTGGGAGAAAAAAATTTGAGAGGAAAGTAAAGGAAAAATATGTTTGGTTAGATTGCAAGGTGGGAGGAAAAAATATATTTACATCTTGTCTGCAAATATATTGTAAATATAAATTCCGTCGAAATTCCTTTACACTACGTTTGATTGCAAGGTGGAAAATATGTGGAAAAGAAATTAATTCCATGGAATTATTTTCCTAGGAAAAAAATTCCATGGAATTTTAAAAAATTTCCATGGAAAAACTTAATTTGGGTGTTTGATTGCCATTATTTTCCACGGAAAATAGTTATTTTCCATGGAAAATGATATTTTTCTATGGGTTGGACAAGTTTCATTTTCCACCATTTTAGATGAAAATATGGAAAATGAGAGTTTTTTGGAAAATAATTCCATGAAAAATATAAGCTATCAAACACTACAATTGGTGGAAAATTTGTGATGGAAATATTTTCCATGGAAAAAAAAGCCCAATCAAACACAACCTTTGTTTGGAAAGGGGAGAAAGAAATAGGAGGAGAATCTGGAGGAAAAATTTTGGTAGGCCCCACCAAAAAATTTTCCTCCCAAAACCGGAAGGAAAATGCACGTGCTTGAGGAAATTGGGTAATATTTACCCAATTACCCCTCAATCAATTCTCTTTCTTTTTCTAGGTTGTCCGTTCATATTCTTTTTTCTTATTTTAAAAATCATGAAAAAGTTAAGGACAAATCAGTAATTTTATCTATCTCCCACAAACAAACAAAAGTTAATTTTTTTACTTTTCCTCTCCTCATTTTTCGGTCATCCAAACAAGAAGAGGTAAAGTTAACTTTCCTCTCCCTCAATTTTTCTTCCTCTCAAATTTTCCTCTCCCTCCCCTCCTATGTTCCCAAACATAGTGTTAAGGACCCGTTTGGTAAAATCCTATTTGGAGGTGGATTTTAGAATTTTATGGATTTAGAGCTAAATCTATGGAATTCTATGTTTGGTTGGAGATGGATTTGGATATAGAAAGTATAACCAAATCCAAAATTTGGATTTTGAAGAAATAAAGTTGAATTTTGGAGAAAAAAAATTAGTTATTTTTAATAATTTTGCAGTTCTATTAAATATTTAGTTAATACTAATTAATAATTAGTTATTTTTTATATATTAAATTTTATAATTAGTATTTTTTAAAATATTAAATTTATAGTTAATTAAAAATTAACTAATAGTTAATTAAAAATTATTCATTATTATTATTTTAAAATTTAATTTTTTTATAATTAATAGTTAGTTATTTATTAAAAAATAACTAATAGTTAGTTATCATAATTACAATCAACATTAATAATTTATTAATTAATAATTTTATTATTTAATATTTTATAATAATCTTAATTAATAATTTATAACTTTATTAATCATAATTATAATAATTTACTAATCATAACTATAATCTTAATTAATAATTTATTAATTAATATCTAGTTATAATCATTATTAATAATTTATTAGTCTTATTATAATCATAATTAATAACTTGTTAATTACTATTTTATTATTATTTTAATTAATAATATTTTAATCACAATTATAATCATAGTTAATAATTAATAATTTAATAATTAATATATTATAATAATTTTAATTAATAATTTATTAATCATCATTATAGTCTTAATTAATAATTTATTAATCATAACTATTATCATAATTATAATAATTATTAATTCTAACTATAATTATAATTATAAATTTTAATTAATAATTAATTTATTAATTAGTTTTTTTATTATAATCATAATTATAATCTTAATTATTAATTTATCTCATAATATTTTATTATAATCTTAATTAATTAATATATAAATTATAATCTTAATTAATTAATATTTTATTATAATTCAATGGCAATTTTTATTTTTTTATCCAAAAAATGGATTTGTATTTCAACCAAATCCAATGGACAAACCAAACAATGGATTTGATAAATGGGATTTGGAAATTCAAGATTTGGATTTGAATTTTGGATTTTCAAATCCAAATCCTATTTACCAAACAAGCCATGCGAGCCGCGGCATTTGATGTGCGTTTTCTCGGCGGATGCTTTTTGCGAGAAGGATGCCGCAAACCTGGATTTTGGTTTTGTGAAGACTGATGCGAACTAGGGGGTGAGCGTTTGGTTTATTCAGTTTCAACCGAATCAAAATAGTCAAAACCGAAATTCTAAATATCCAAAACCGAATAAACCGAAATTTTAATAATTCAAAATTGAATCGAAATTAGCCAAAATCAAAATCGACCCGAAATTAGCCAAAATCGTAACTGAACCGAACCGAATAATGATTTGGTTTGTTCAGTTGGACTATTTCTATTGTATAATAGATAGGGTCCAAAATTGAAATCGTGGTTAAATGATATTAAAAATTATAATTTTTATATACACATTTGTTGTATTTGCGTCCAAAGTTGATCTAGTTGTTAAATTAGCAAAATTTGGCTTCAAAATACATAAATAGAATTGTTGCTTTCAAAATATACACGATATATGCAATAATTACACAAGTCTTACTCGATTTTGAACCAGAAACAAATCGAACGGGTCGGTTCGATTCGTTTTTCGGTCCAAAACCGCATGCTCACCCCTACTGAGCATCATCCTGATGTTGTGTCACAGTATGGGGCTTGTCTATTCCTACCCTTCAATTCATATAAACTTGTAAGTTTTTTAGCCAACTTCGTTCTTTTTCTTTTTTTTATACGAAGACTTCACATTCTTTTGAGTGAGAGAAAGCACAGTATGAAAAAACAAGAAACTAAAAAGAAAAGAGAGCAGCATTTTTGTTCTTTACCATATATACATATATTTTTTACCTATCTCCAAAAAGGGGGATATCTATACATCTAGATATCTAGATGAATAAATATGTATCGCGCTCTAGACTATTAACGATTATGTATCCAAATCCGTCTCAATGAATTTGTATGAGGTATGAATATCTATCCGATACATTATTCACATGTCAGGAACCAGATTTGAACTGGTGACACGAGGATTTTCAGTCCTCTGCTCTACCAACTGAGCTATCCCGACCTTTTACCGCGCACCATCCTAGTCGAGTACTTCTATCTATGTAAAATTAACCAAAGCATTAACAAATTTGGCATAGTCCCTGTAATTTCTTGGTTTTAGATCTTCATTCAAAAAGAAGACTTTCTTTGTAAACGTAAGAATAATGATATGGACTGTGAATGATTCAATAATGGGATACATGTTTGGTGAATTAAGTGATAAAGTCTGCCGCAACGTTGTGTCACAGACTTAGTGTTTTAGGCTACACTTTGTCGCGTGCGGCGCACTATCTTTCTTATCGAAAGCTCGTGCATGCCTTCCCAAACCCGCTTAGCTAGAATGCTAAGAAAATTAAGAGTCCAGCAAAATTGGCAAAATTGAAAGAGTGGAGCAAATTAGAGTCGTAAATGCTTACAAGTTTTGGTGGTGATGAACAAATGAGACCTCCCCCTTATTTACTCTAGGACTTACATGAAAACATGAGGATCCTTCTGGAATCGACATATTTCAGAAATTATTTTAGGAACTAGATAAGAACAAAAAGCTTAGTGCATCCAGAAAGATCATGAAACATCTGTCTTGAGTCTGAAAGATTATTTAGATCATTCTGGAAGCTTCTTACCTTGGTCCTTAAAAGGCTACACAACTTTGCATCGGACAGGATGCAATTTTTTGGGGGTTACAGTCGGGTCTGAAATTAGAAATCAGGTTCTACAGGTTATTTTTGAGTAATTTTTCCGCTCAAGCCCTATTCCTTCAATCCTTCTTCCCTTGTCCGAAATTTCTAGGAGCAAGAGGAACAACCTGGAATAAATTCAAACTCTCAACCAACATGAATACAACACAACTGTAACATATAAAAAAAAGTGGCTGTAGGTGTAGTGGAAGCCCCACAGATTTTAGACAAAATGTGACAAAACATAAGAAGAAATTATCAAACAGGATTACACATCATAAACATGTAAACATTACATGTATATGTATAGGTAACATCTGCTGCCAAAAACCTAATTCTTACCAGTCAAGAACTTTAATTTGTATACTAAAAACATAAGATACTCTGAACAATGGTTTAAATAAAAACTAAAAGCATACAAGATTTAACAAATCATGGCCAAAACAGAAGATACTCTAGTAGATAGGAGGAACATTCATTGAAAGTAAGCATAGAGTTCACATCATAACACCATGGCAATGGCAAAAGGCTAAGTGGCCTCTGCAAAAACAAACTTAAAAGATCCAACATCACACATTAAGAGACATCAACACTGTAGGGATTCAAGGAAAACACCATCATAACAGATATGATACGAAAACCAGTAAAGGTGCAGCTCCTAGTACTCCTCGCCCTCGTCACCCTCCTCGCCCTCAGCAGACTCGGCACCAACCTCCTCGTAATCCTTCTCAAGAGCCGCAAGATCCTCCCGAGCCTCGGAGAACTCCCCCTCCTCCATACCCTCACCGACGTACCAGTGGACAAAGGCCCTCTTGGCATACATGAGATCAAACTTGTGGTCGATGCGGGAGAACACCTCGGCCACGCTGGTGGAGTTGGAGATCATACACACAGCCCTCTGCACCTTGGCAAGATCGCCACCAGGGACCACAGTTGGTGGCTGGTAGTTGATACCACACTTGAATCCAGTAGGGCACCAGTCGACAAACTGGATCGTGCGCTTGGTCTTGATGGTGGCTACGGCGGCATTCACGTCCTTGGGCACAACATCACCACGGTACATCAGGCAGCAAGCCATGTACTTGCCATGGCGAGGATCGCACTTGGCCATCATAGAAGAGGGCTCAAAGGCGCTGTTAGTGATCTCGGCAACGGATAGTTGCTCATGGTAGGCCTTCTCTGCCGAGATGACGGGGGCATAGGAGGAAAGCATGAAGTGGATTCTCGGGTATGGGACCAAGTTGGTCTGGAACTCAGTAACATCCACATTCAGGGCTCCGTCGAACCGGAGGGAGGCAGTCAGTGATGAAATGACCTGCATCAAAAGACCATGGTTGATCAGTACTCAATTCTCAAAGCATAAGACTCCAAATGGCAGTGTTAAATATGGTGGAAACAGTTCGAAACCTGAGACACAAGACGGTTGAGGTTGGTGTAGGTCGGGCGCTCAATGTCGAGAGAACGCCTGCAAATATCATAGATGGCCTCGTTGTCAAGGAGAACAGCAACATCAGTGTGCTCCAGGAGGGAGTGGGTGGAGAGGACACTGTTGTAGGGCTCCACAACAGAGGTGGACACCTGGGGTGACGGGTACACTGTAAAGCCGAGCTTAGACTTCTTGCCATAGTCGACAGAGAGCCGCTCAAGGAGGAGCGAGCCAAGACCGGAGCCAGTGCCACCACCAACAGCATTGAACACGAGGAAGCCTTGGAGGCCAGTGCAGTTGTCAGCAAGCTTCCTGATGCGATCAAGGCAGAGGTCGACAATCTCTTTGCCAATGGTGTAGTGGCCGCGGGCGAAGTTGTTGGCAGCGTCCTCCTTGCCGCTAATGAGCTGCTCTGGGTGGAAGAGCTGGCGGTAGGTGCCGGTCCTCACCTCATCAATCACAGTGGGCTCAAGATCAACAAACACTGCACGGGGGACATGCTTTCCTGCACCAGTCTCGCTGAAGAAGGTGTTGAAAGCATCATCGCCTCCGCCAACTGTCTTGTCGCTGGGCATTTGGCCATCAGGCTGAAACAGAGAGGTGAAGCTACAATTAACCAGTGAATACTCCCATATCTAATCCCAACTCTTTGAAGTAAATCAGAAATTGATCTTTGAAGTAACAAATTGAATTATACTATCCAATCCAATTAACAAACTTCCAAAGTACTACTGAGACTGATCTAATGTCCTTACACATTATAATCTATACAAAAAAACAACTGTTTTTAATCACAAACACATCGATGCGTAGCTCTAAGAAAAACAAAACTAGCATACAGTAAGTCAATTTAGCCCTAACATTTGCAGATCCAAACCAATATCCACATGATTAGAAATGTAAGATTATAACACCAATTAAGTAAATACATCCCAATCATTTGCAAATCTAAATAATATCTGGATGAACGGAAAATGTAGAATCATAATGCCAGATTTAAATTTAAAGTTTTCTTGAAGTTGCAAGAGTAAATTATCAAAGTGAATAAAAAACTCAATCAGAAAAATAAAAGTAATTTCTTAACACGCACATATAATCTCTTCAAAATGGGTAGATCTCTAGATATTAAGCCAAGTAAGAAGTCATAGATCCATCACATAATCATTTTTATCCATATATCTACACACACTGATCAGCTCCAATGGAGACATCAAATGGCATAACTACCATTTTGATGCTGCAAACCCCAAATTTAACAATCCAATGCAGGCTTCAAATTTGGTTCTCCAACCTCCTGGATGCACTATTGGCTCCAGAGAGATTTTCGTTCTTCGACCTCTCTCCAACTGTCATTTTGACGTCTCAAACCCCAAATTCACCACTCCAGTGGAGACATCAAATGTGGCATCAAATATGGTTACTCATTTGATTACATAGGTTGATGTAGCATTAATCAAATGGGTGTTTTGATGTTTTGGGTTGGAGATGTTTTTAATCAAATAGCCCCCAATTCCCCAGGATCAACTAATTCCTAAATAATAAAACATGAATGTAGGAGTTATTCATGAAATAATCTCAGGATTTAACAAGCAGCCCATGTTTTAATCCTAGATCTATAAGCATTGCATCTGCCAATTAACTAAAGAGGAAATATCAAGAAATAATCAGTGACCTAGATCTACTAGGTGTAGCCCAGTGAAAACAAATAATTTATATGATATACACATAATTTTTTAACACGAAGATCCACAAATAATATATTTTTTAAAAAAACTAAAATTCCAACAAAAAGAAATAAATTTCTGACAGATCTACTGTCAAATCAAGAAATAATCGCGTGATCTAGCGTTTACTTCTTCTAACCCAGGATCAGCGTGGATTTGATCAAAACAACTACAAATTTCCCCCAAACCCCAATTCTAGCCATAGATCTACAATCAAATCAAGAAATAACTGCAAGATCTAGCATTTAATCCTAGAATTACAATAAATTAAATTGGTCTAACTTCCTCAAAATTACAAACTACAAGATCTAACATATGTTCCGTCTTCTAACCCTAGAGCAGCATGCATTACATAAAAATAACTACAGACTTCCCCAAACACCAATTTTAGCCACAGATCTACAATCAAACCAAGAAAAGAAAAGAAAAAAAAAAAAAAAAAAAACAAGGCCTAGCACAACAAATTGATCAGAACAGCTAATTTTTTCATCAAAAACGCTAATTTTCGCCACAGATCTATAGAAAATCAAGGAAAAAAAATCACCAAACTCGGAAAAGAGAGGGGGAGAGAAATATACCTGGATCCCGTGCTCGAGGCAGTAGAGCTCCCAGCAGGCGTTTCCGACCTGGATGCCGGCCTGGCCGATGTGGATCGAGATGCACTCCCTCATTTTTCGATGGAGAACGGAGTCGAAAACCCTAAAGGAGGAAGAAGAAAGCTGAGAATTTTTTTTTGGAGGTGGGCGTGTATGAAGACGCCTTCCGATGAACTCTCCCTCACTCTCCTCCTCGCTACTGTTTATATAGTGAGGAAAAAGAAAATTTCTAGGGTTTGCTATTCTTAACCGTGGTTAGTTTTTTTTTTTTGTGACCGTGGTTAACTTTAGTATGTTTGAAATTTTAAACGGACGGCTGAGCGCAGTTCTTTCTTTCTATTTTGCCGCCGTCCGTTGTGGGGTTTTTTGAAATTTGGAAGGGGGGCCTTGATTTGTGTAGAATTACGGATGGTGCCCTTGGTGGTGGTCGTTGGCGTGTGCTTGTCGTGAAGTTTGGTGCGATTTTGCTGCACCGGTTGGTGCGATTCTGTCTTGCAGCTGCTAATCGTCTGTTGAAGGATCCTAATCCAGTGAATAGTGATGTATGGGTCAGTCAGTGGTAAGGTTATTCTATGTTGGTTAGAGAATTACTGAAAGAACGATGCTATGTTTTCCGTAGGTTTAGAATACAATCCTGGTCCGCAAGTCACGTGTCATCCTTTAATCGGATGAGAGGGGAGGGGGCACAGGAGGGCACAGAAGGCAACAAGAGAGCCTGCGGGGTGGTGACACGCGGTGTGCGGCACGCGCACGGTCACGCCCACGAGCCATTTATCATTTTTCTTATTGGAAACAAATTATTATGCGGAGCGGTTAGACACTTATACACTATGGCCAACTTTGGTTTGCGGAAAGAAAATGAAGAAAAAAATCCTGTCCTTTCTATAGACAAAAACCAAAGAACCTATAAAAAAAAAAAGTCGGTCTTTGCAAAGGGCTAGGTATTGTTGGAGTGGGTGGGGTTCCCACCTATGTGGAGAATACCCTAGAGAGCGACGAGCGCCATCCATGTGTCGGAGAAGCTTGGGAGTGCATGGATTTTATTTTGGTACATATATGGTAAGAAAATATATGATTTGATTTCCATATTTACTTTGATTATATATTTATGATTGGACCCTTCATATAGTAGCTTTCCGTATTATTGGGTTTCCAATTATGGTAAGCTAATTATGATTGGATTTCCATTAAATATATAATTGATTTATATTGAAAGTTTCCATATATATTAGTCTTCCATGTATGGGTTACCAAGGGCGTATAAAAGGGTGATGCATGCTAGTTGTAAAATTATCTCAAAACAAAGAGTGTTCTACAATCTGAGAGAGAGAGAGTAAGGACTATTGTGAAGGAGAGATTGCTTCGAATAATTTTTCGGCATCTCTTGTTCTTCGGAGTCCGCAATCAAAAAATTTCTTCTTTCAAGTGAGTTGTGGTGATCCGTGTTGGATCGGGAGGAGCTTGTAGAGGGTGTATTCTCTTTATTCCATTAGTGGAGGTTCTTCAGGGTTGGACTCTGATCGTCCCGTGGTTTTTCCCGCAAGGGTTTTCCACGTCAAAAATCTTTGTGTCTGCGATTGTGTTTGATGTTTTTTGGTTTGTGTGCTTTTGCTCGGTTCTCTCGCAGGACTTTCTGGTTTGGGGGAACGGTTTTCGCGCTTCGTTCCCAACAGAGTGGTATCAGAGCTTTGGGTTCAAAGAAGTGTCAGGAGTTGACAGTCAAACCAGGAAGCAGAGATGGACGCGAAGCCGGTGCGTATGGTGAACCTGAACGGTACCAACTACCATTATTGGCGGAATAAGATGAAGGATTTGTTGTTCGTCAAGAAGCTGCATCTTCCAGTATTTTGCATCCGAGAAGCCCAGTGACAAATCCGATGAGGACTGGAACTTCGAGCATATACAGGTGTGTGGGTACATGCGGCAGTTCGTTGACGAGAACGTGTACAACCACGTTGCCAATATTGAGCATGCGAAGACGTTGTGGGAGAAACTGGAATGTTTGTACGCGAAAAAGATCGGGGTAAACAAATTCTTCCTGATCCGGACGATGATGGATCTGCGGTACAAAGATGGTGCATCCATTACGGATCACATGAGTGAGTTCCAGGGCGTGGTGGACCAGCTATCCTCGATGGGAGTCAAGTTTGATGACGAGGTTCAAGGACTTTGGTTGCTATGTACATTGCTAGACTCGTGGGAGACCGTACGAGTATCTATGATCGCTTCTGCTCCGGAAGGCGTGGTCAGTCTGGAGTTTGCCAAGAGCGGGGTACTGAATGAAGAGATGCAGAGACGTTCTCAGGGCACTTCATCCACATCACATCCCTCAGAGGCACTAGTTTCGGAGAGCCGCGGAAGGGGCAAAAGCAGGGGTCCAGGTGGTGGCAGAGACAAGAGCAGGGGGAAGTCCAAGGGTCGGTACGAGGACTCGGAGTGTTACCATTGTGGCAAGAAGGGCCACATCAAGCAGAACTGTTTCGCTTGGAAGAGAGAGAAGAAGGACGACAAGGGGAAGCAAGATGAGAACACTACAGCGGCAGCTTCGATACATGGAGGCGATGTGATCGTCGTAGGTGATGAGGTTATCACAAACCTCGCCTGCGATGACAATTCTTGGCTGGTGGACTCAGGGACTTCAGCGCATGTATCTCACAACAGGGCACTATTTGCCACTTACACGATAGGCGACTGTGGAGTGTTGAAGATGGACAATGGAGATGTGTCAAAGGCGGTTGCCGTTGGAGATGTGCATTTAAGGACGAAGACGGGTGCAGTTCTTGTTCTCAAAAGATGTTCGTCATGTCTCTGATATCCGTTTCAACCTGGTGTCGGTTGGAAGGTTGGTTGATAAGGGATTCTTCAGTCTCTTCGGAAATAGTCAGTGGAAGCTTTCCAGAGGTTCGATGGTGATTGCCAGAGGAAGCAAGAAGTCCGGTATCTACTATATGGAGGGGAGCGCACAGGGGGCACAGGAGGTGAACGCAGTCAGTGATGCGTCTACCGAGTTGTGGCACAGGCGGCTCGACCATATCAGCGAGAAGGGGATGAGCTACTTGGTGAACAGGAAGGTGATTCCAGGGCTCAAGTCTACAAAGTTGGAGAAGTGCACGCACTGCTTAGCTGGAAAGCAAAATAGCGTGTCTTTCCAAAGTCACCCAAGTTCAAGGAAGCCGGCGTTGCTCGAGTTGATTCACTCGGATGTCTGCGGTCCTATGAAGGTAAAATCTATTGGTGGTGCTTCTTACTTTGTAACTTTTATTGATGACTGTTCCAGGAAGGTTTGGGTCTATGCCTTAAAGACCAAGGATCAGATGCTGCCTACTTTCAAAGAGTTTCAGGCCTCTGTTGAAAGAGAGACGGGCAAGAAGTTATTGTGTGTTCGGTCCGACAACGGCGGCGAATACATCGGTCCCTTTGATGCTTATTGCAAAGTGTGAAACCCAGTTTTGTGATGTGATTTAATATTATTATTATTATATTATTACTATTATTATTATTATTAATTGTGGGTTTAAAAATTAATTTCAAAATTAATAATCGGCTTTTTGGTTGTGACGAGACCCGAGCCCGGACCAGCTTCCCGAAATCCGACCCGATTTTAAACCCATTCTCTTTTATTTGAAAATTCTGATTTCCTTTATATATATATATATATATATATATATATATATATATATATATATATATATATATCCCCTTTGAGTTGGTCCACCCGTTGGACCAACTCTCCCCTTATTTCTCCACTACTCTTAGTCACCCCCCACACGTTCTCTCTAACTCCCCAACTCCAGCACACTAATCCCTCTCCCCACTCCTTATAATACCCCACCACAACTCTTCACACCTAACCCCACTCTCCCCTCCCTCTCACGAGAGCACAACAACTAACTCTTCTCCCCATTCTTAAGCAAACCCACCACCACCATTACTCATTCCCCCCCACTCCTCACAAACCCTCTCCCCGAGCCTTTCCGCTCGACGTCGGACCATCTGCCCCGACCCCGCGTGGCGCGCCTCCAGACAGTGCCCCCAACCCCGCGCAGACGCCCGCGGCTCCCTCCGGCCATCTTCCGGCCAACCCACGCCCCCATCCACCTCCGTGCGCCTCACCGGCGCCCCGCGACCGTCCGCGCCCCGCGGCCACCCCGATCCGCCCGTAGCCGGCTCCCCTCTCGGCCATCCGCGTCGATCCCGGCCCCCTCGCCCGCACTCCAGCGTCCCGACCTCCTTCCAGCGCACCCCCGCGTTGTGCCCTAGGTCTTCCGGCGTTTCCCTGAGCGTCGCCCCTTCGGCGCCAAGCCCTGTTTGGCCGTGCCCTAGCGTCGCCATCCAGAGCCCGTTCCCCGCTGATCTGTCCAGCGCTGTCCATGGGTTTCCGAGTTGTTGTCCGTTGTTCGGACGTTGTCCAGCACATTCCTTGCGACCCGGTCTACTGTCGGTGTTTCCTGTGCATTTTTCGAGCTGGTTTCTTGTTGTCCGCGCTTATTATTTCTTTAATTTGCATCTGAGAGCTCTAGCCGAGTAACCCAAGGTATAACTCCTCTGTCCCGTCCCATTTTCATTTGTCTGTGATGAAATTGGTCCCCGATTCCCTCCCGGGAATTCGGTTTTTAGCGACGTCGTAGCTTCGGATTTTTCTGAAAATATTCTGTGAGATTCGGCGTTTATTTCGGACTTTTCCGAAATATATTTTCGGGATTTTAGGCGTTGTGATTTCCGAATTCATTTCGGGAATTCCCGAAACTATATTGCGGGTTCCGATTTAAATTCGAAAATTATTCTGTGAATTTTAATTGTGGTGTAAAATGGTTTGGAATTGAATTCTGGTGTTCCCTGGTTTGGGACTTTTTATAAATGGTGTTTATGGCACATTTTCCAGTTTTTGGGTTGACCGAAAATAGAGAAAGTACTGCCGGATTTTTCTATAAAATTTAATTATATTTTTAAATGATTTTAAAATAGTTTTTTGGAAAAGATTATTATTTTGGATTTTGGGCGACGACCGTATTAGTCAATGGGCCCTGGCTAAGTGCAAACGAAACCGGTTTAGCCCGGACGTTGAGGCATTAGCCTATATGACGATTGGACCAATATCTGAGACTCACTATTAATTTAATTTATTTTAATTATTAGTTTTAATTATAATTAAATTGTAGGATAATTTTAGAACTAACAAATGCTTCTTCTTATTTCAATTTATGTAGAATAAATTGTAAGGGCATAAGCCCAGCTTTTCTATTTTTTATGTGGCCTGTAATTATTGTAGCATAGGTTTTCTTTCACTTTCTGGTTTTGCGGATTTTTTTAGCGTATGCGTAAATCTAAAATAAATATTATTTTGATATAGAAAATTAATGAAGTTTTTCTCACATTAAAATTTACAAGTTTGTAATATTTAAAAACAACGATTATGATTTCTCATTAAAACAAGAAACTTAGTTTTATATGTATAATTACGAAAATATAAAGTTTTAACCAATTAAATTGGTAACTATGAGTTTTTCTAAAATACAAGTTAAATTGATCTTTCCCTCGTTATTAATTACAACGCACCGATAATCGCATTTTGTTCGTGTTTAATAAATAAAGATTAAAATTGATTAGGACACAACTTAGAGATTGCAACTAGCATAGTTAGTTTGGTAACTCTGGAATCTGAATCAACTTCTCAAATGTAGGATTTCGAGGACGAGTCTCAATCCCATCTCGAAGTCTTCAACCCTTCAAGTCCAGTCCAATTTGAGGCAAGTACATTTTGTATTAGTTTACAATTATTTAATAATCGCTTTACTGCAAGTTTAAACCACGAAGCAACACGGAACTCTCTCTGAGAGCACTGACTGATTGACTGTTGGGTACTGGAGGAATAGTGTAATGTTTATGACCACATCCCAAGTGATAACTTAGAACTGTATTAGCTTACCCCTCATACACACGGGGATAAGCCATATCGTATCAATAGGATACAACTGTACAACCCAAGCCGGTCATATTCATTGCCTATTCAAATCACATTGTTTAACTGCTAGAAAACTGTTTACTTCAAATTGTTTAAAAGTGCATGATTCTATTATTATTTTAATTATCAAATTAGCATGAATTGTACTTTGCTCCCTCCTGACTGGAGATACATTTTTAGGGGATATTGAGGATGCTGAGCTGTTAATCAACAGATATTACGACCCGGTTCTGTACTCCGTGGTGCTGCCAGAGTCCCCTTTGGAGGACGCAGTGACTGAGGCCGATGAGCCGAATGCTTAGCTAGATTTTCTTTTCCAGTTTTGTTGTTTCTTTGAAAAATTCTGTTATTTGAATTCAGTTCTTTTAATTCCAGTTGTATTTATTTTAATGTTTAAATAAAATTGTTAGCACCCTGAATTTTGGGCTGATTTTTTTTATTTTATTTTATTTTCTGATTGATTGGTTTGATAAATAATTTATTCTGTATTTTTTTCCTTAAGTGTACTTTTCATGCCATTGATATTTGGAGTATCAGGGATGTTCAACTCTGGAAATCTTCTTCACGAGTTTTGGGGTGGACACGATTACCTTCATGACGGTATATAGTGTTCCATCCAAACTTGTTCTCTTGTGCTCTTTCTGCTTCGCTGAACTTCGGGTCGGTTTAGACCATTTGATTGATATTTATTTTTCCCACTCTTTTCCTTGATCCTTTTCAGCGCGTTACCATGACATTTAAATTTGGAGCGCAAGACCAGTCAGTTTCTTGAAACCAACTCCTAATTGATGATCTACTCGAGACGCTCGTCACCCATGACCTTTGTGTCCCACTCAGACACGTCATTTTGAGCTCCATTTGATTCGCACAACTTTTCCGACACGTGACCCGATTTTATTTCACTCCACGGCGTCACATTCATTTTCCAACTTGATTTGTGGGTCCCCTGTCGACCAAAACCTGTCAGCCCCAACTATGGACATGGCCCACATTGAGCCTACTACCCGTCCGCCACTTGTGTCCCATTTATTGGAATTCCCATGTGCTACTTATTTACACATGATCATCAACGTCTAATTTTAATTCGATTTTTGCATCATGTCCGATTTTAACCCAATCCGGCTCCACTGAGCCCAGTCCAGCTCCATGTTGCCCTCCATCGGGACACCCTCATATTTATTGTCCAAAAATATCAAGTACTCTTTTCATCTATTTTTTTTATTATTTAATAGGAAATTTTCATTGGTTAAATCCATTGGAATGACATTTTCCTCTAAGTAAATCCTAGCCTTTTGTTTCCCCAAACAAATCTCATCCATTAATTTTCCCCTTTCACACTCTCACAGCCTCCCCCTCTCATGCGAGCCGGCCCTAATCCCTAGGAAAAGCAATCACTTTTCCTCTCTCTCTCTCTCTTATCTCTTTCTCTCTCTCTCCCTTTCAAATTTTCCAAAACCAACAGCAGCTTATTACACCATCACCACAAAACCATGCATCAGCCACCACCAACACCTCAACCTCATCGGCCCGACCTTCCTCCTCCCTTGAATCACCACCACCGCCGTGGCTCCGGCCACCTTGGCCGAGCCCGAGCATCACTTTCCTCCTCCATTTTCTCACCATCTTCCTCATCTCCATTGAACAAGCCACAACCGCCACCATCATCTTCATTTCCGACCACCTCCACCCTCGTCGGGTGCGCCGCCGCCCGACCCACGTCGAGGCGCGCAGCCCCCCGCCGTCGCCTGGCCGGGCCGGCCACCGCAGCAGCGTGCACGCAGCACCGCGGCAGCGAGCGTGAACACAGCCGCGCACCCCCTTGCGCACGCGTGCGCGAGCTCCGATGCATCATCGTCGGCCACGCCCGACGTGGCCATGGCCTTCCCCCGTGGCCCACGAACTCCGGCGACCCCCCTGGGTTAGCCACCTCGCTCCCCGGCGCGACGTATAGGCGATTCGTGCGTTTTGAACGACGTCCCGTCGTGACGCGCGCAAAATAAAGTTCGTTTTGGCGTCCCGTCGCAGCAACTTCGTACGCGATTTTCCGGAGATTCGACCGTTGGATCGGTGATTTCTTCGCTCCGTCACAATCTCGGTATATCCACCTTCGCTCATGTCAATTTTCGTCCGTTAATTTTATCGTTTGATACATGAAAACCGGCCACCAATTTGACCGTTTAAATTGTATTAAATTTGGACAGTTTCGCGGAGCCAACTTCGTCAGCTTGTATCTCCTCCACCGCAGCTCCGTTTGGCGTGCTACCAGTTCCGGTGCAAAGCTGGTATAACCCTCTTGCTATCCCTCCAGTTTTGTTTTATTATGAGCTTGTTTGATTGGTTGAATTCGACGCCAAAGTTGGTCGTCCAAATTCGTAATTTCCAACTTGTAAAATTCTATTTTTGAACACGGGACTCCAGATTTCATTTCTGACACCACCATTAGACTTGTGGCGTCGTTCTGGCATGTTTTCATATAAAGTTTGTTAGATTTGGAGAACGTGGGCCCGGGCACGTATTTCGGTGCAAAGCGGGTCCCACATTCTGGGTCAACGGGACTTTTTGACGCCGGCTCATCGGAATCCAATTCCGGATGTACCGATGAGTTCGTATCGTCATTATGGACTCGTTGACATATAATTTGCTAGGTTTTGGTGGACATTGGGTCTGGCACGCATTTCGGTGCAAGTCGGATACCAATATTCGGGTCAACGGGTCATTTTGAGATCAGCTCATCGGAATCCAATTCCGGAGATACCGTTGAGTTTGTATCATCATTCTGGACTCGTTGACAGGTAGTTTGCTGAATTTTGAGAACTTTGGCTCCGGCACGTATTTCCGTGCAAACCGGAATTCCAAGTTCTGGTCAACGGGCCAAATTGAGTTCGGGTCAACGGAATCCAATTCTAGAGATACCGTTGGGTTCGTATCGACATTTTGGTTTCGTGGACATATAATTTGTTATATTTTGTAGACTTATTTTCTTGCACGTTTTTCGGTGCAAAACGGTTCCGACACGGACACCGTTTTGACCCAAAATTATCTTTTTGCCCTTGTGTCCAAATTGGACCGTTGGGTAGGCTATCCTAGCTAATTTGAGCATTCTGGACACGTTGGCGATGTCTATTTCATCGTCCGACAATGTTTGTTGATAGTTCTCTGAGTTTAACCTTTTTATAATTAATTAATAATTTATTCATATAATGTTCGTATTTCGGGATTAGTGCAACGAAACTGAGATCAGCCAATTCCAGTGATCTTACATCGCTGAAATTGACAAGTTGGATACGTGGATCACTATAATAAGATTATCAACCTTACCGATAATCTCCTTATCTCGATTTGCGTGTCGTAAGTTTCGACGTACAAATAACGAAGTACACTTTATATTAGATTAGATTTACCCTGTTTGACCAGAGTTGACCAGTTGACCCAAAGTCAACTGTAAGTCAACACTTGACCTAGTTTGACTAGATTATTGACCGGAGTCGACCTAGAGTTGTTTTGACTTAGAAGAACCTAGAATAATATAGATTGCCTGTAGGGATTCATTTATTTAACTTGAACACCTTGTAACCTGTATTGCTTTAAATAGGACTCTGTGGCTTCAGTGGGACCCTCCTTTACTTATCAGCTGTTCAGTTTATCGAGGCGAGTACATTCTCTGATCATTTCATATCTTACTTAGAATTATTTCCTGCAGTAGATTACTTTACTTGTACTGTCACGTTGGTCATACGGATTGGTACTATATGGATCCCTTCTTGAGATGTTATCCTTAGGGAGCATCGGGTACTCTATGTTTGTGCGTTTCACTTACATGGCATATCACTATGCTTCGTTGATTCTTCGATCACTTGTGACATATACTCTTATGATCACAGAGTCATCCTGGAATCCCTATCCCATTTATGGGTCTACTATGTATCACCTTCGGGGTCCATTATCTTCGGGGTCCATTACCTTCGGGGTCTGAACATAGTATCATAACATAACCTGGCTGGATCCTTGTGTATTGATTGGGGGTACGGGGGAGTAGAAGTGGACATGTGAATAATACACCAGTAGTATCTTCATTGAATCATTCCGTAGTATCTTCATTGAATCATCCCAGGCCATTTACATGTTCATATTGTACTCTGACTCACTAGTCACTGCTAGTTCTCTATGTACAGTAGCCTGGAGGTGCCTGCTAGCCTAGAGGAGACACATTAGAGGTTGTTTAGGTAGTTATTTCTTTTTGTCTGCAGTTGTATTTACTTTGTGGATTACTGTATCTTTATTTGAGTTTTAAGATGTACTTTCGGGTTCATGTATCTTAGACACTTAGACTTCTATCTCCTGTATTTATTTTGGATTTCATGTTTTATCTATCCTTATCATACTCTACCTTAGATGTGATTGAATTTGTATCTGCTATGTCACCCCCACTCGGGGAGTATAACTGCTTAACTTTATATTGTTAGATGTTGTGACCTAGGACATCGTTCTACCGCCGACACTGCGGCGTAGGCTGGGCGTCGTTACGTTCTCGTGCCCTAACTCTAGGGTGCGGGTCGTGACAAAAATTTTCAATTCCCGAATATTGAGTTGTGACAAATATAGATGTTGTTGTGGTTACCTGCTAATGGAACAGCTTACTGCCGCCGTCTCGACAACGGTGCAGGCTGGGCATGATCCGGTTCGACCTAATTATTTGGGATCGGGTCGTGACACAGAGAGCAGGGGATATGACACCAGAAGACTCCGCTAAAGACACCTCAGCTCAATGGTGTAGCGGAGCGCATGAACAGGACACTGATGGAGAGGGTGCAGTGTTTGATGTCAGAAGCAAACTTGCCGGGCAGTTATTGGGGTGAGGCTCTTCTCACAGCCGATTATGTTATTAATTTGTCTCCTAGTGCTCCTTTGCAGGATGATGTGCCTGACAAAGTATGGTACGACAAAGAGCCGTCATACAATCACCTGCGAGTGTTTGGATGTAAGGCCTTCGTGCATGTCACCCTCACTTTTTCCAGTTAGGGGTAAAATGGTAATTTTCCATTTTATAATATTTTTGGGAATTTTATTTCATGAATATTATTATTTAATTATTATAGGAGTCGGGTTCGAATTTCATCGCATTCCGAGTTAATTCGGGACCCCGGTGAATTTCGACTTGAGCTGTAATTAGCCTGTTACCTAACCATGGCCCACCACACTAAAAATTAGGGTTTAAGAGTTTGGACTAGTTCCCCATGAGTAATTTAGTTTAATTATGATTTTTATTTATTTTTAGCAACTTCCTAAACCTAATTTGAAAATTGTTTAATATTAGGCTTAGGGAGGGGCAAACTTGTAATTTATAAGTGCCCCTCACACCCCCACCATGCTTGGCCGGCCATGACAGCCCCCCCCCCCTCTCTTCCTTCTTCACTAAGTAACACTCCAACTCTCTCTCTCTCTTCCAAATTAATTTCTTTTCAAAAGCTTTCTTCTTCCTCTCCAACCTACAATTAGGTATGCATTAATCTCTCAATTTAATTCTCTTTTGCATATAGTTCATTCACATTAATTAGAGATATGACCATTCTCTTCCATTTGCCCACAAATTTGTAGGTTTTCCCTAGAAAAATAGGTTAAGGATTATTTAGGATTTAATCATTTTGTGAATGATATATATATATACATATATATATATATATATATATATATACATATATATATATATATATATATATATATATATATATATATATATATATATATATATATACATGTGTATTTATGTGTGTGTATTTATTTATGTATTTGTGTGTGTGTAGAGGAGGGTGATATTGTGTCATGGGGATGGTGGTGTTGTGAGAGTGGTGTGTGTGTGGTTGTGTTGTGTGAGGATGTGTGTGTGTTATATATATATATATATATGGATATGTATATATATATATATATATATATATATATATATATATATATATATATATATATATATATAGTTATATGAGTGTATTTATATATATACATGAGTGTATTTATGAGTGTATTTATATAAAAAAAAAAAAAAAAAAAATATATATATATATATAGTTATATGAGTGTATTTATATATATACATGGATGTGTGTACATGGATGTGTGTATATGGATGTGTGTGTGTTATATATATATTTAGAGGGATGGATAGATATCTAGATAGATTATATATAGATATCTAGTTATATATATATATATATATATATATATATATATATATATATATATATATATATATATATATATATATATATATATATATATATATATATATATATATATATGTAGTGTATTATATAGGGAGATAGAAGAGGAGAAGAAGAAGAAGATTAAACGCAGCAGCAGCAACAGCTTGCTGCAGCAGTAGCAGCAGCTACCTGCTGCAGGAAACAGCCCCCCCCCCCCCCAACCTTGGCTTTTAGGCCTATTTACACCCCCCTTTTTTACCTATACATATAGGTATATATATAGATATATATATATAAGTATTATATATGGTTAGAATCGTAGAGAAGAGTAGAAGGAGATTATGGAATGAGAAGTTAGAAAAGGATTAGAGGTTAGAAGGAAAGATTGGAAGAAGTTGGAAGAATAGGGAAAATGCTAGAATAGAAAAAGGGAAAAAACCGAGTTAGAGGGCGAAACGGAGTTCGGAGTATCCGATTGAGTTGAAACTTGGCGTGGGGCATGAATACGTGATTTAGATTTTGCGGGTAGGCTTTCGGGTGGAATTCGGGGTCGTAGGGCGCCCGTATCGCGCCGTATCGGTGCGTATCTTGAAATATTCAAGATTTTGACAACGGGCCGTATCGTGGACCGAATGTCCACGATACCTAGGTATTTTGGTAGATATTATATGTATAGGCTAGTATCATACTACCCTAGGAAAATCGGGTCAAAATACCAAGCGTAGGTAGGCTAACTGGATAGTTGCCGAAGCTAGAATTTTACCCTTTTTAAGGGTAAAATAGGATATTGGCCTACGGCCAAGATATGAGTTTCGAAGTCCAAGATGGACTTGGATATGGGTTGTAGAGGTTGGTAATAGTTAGAAATAGTCGCCTAGACCTAGTCTTGGCCCCGGTTGACCACGGTTGACTTTTTGGACCAAAAGTCAACTATGGGTCAACACTTTACCCAAATTAGTCCCGATTTCCATTAGACTTGTGTAGTTGACCAAAAGTCAACTATTAGTCACCATTGACCTAGGGTTGACCATGGTTGACCTAGAGTTGACCAGAGTTGACCAGTTGACCAAAAGTCAACTGTAGGCCAACTCTTGATCCCGTTTGACTTTCTTTGACTTATTTTGACCCGTAATGCTTGGTATGACCTAGGATTGACTTGGTTAGGCTTAGATTGACTTGATATAACTTGATTTAACCTAGATTGACTTGACAGGACTTAGTGTGACTCAGTGAGACCTAGTTTGACCTAGATTGCATATCATTCATTGTAATTCATTCCTAAACTTGTTTAAACCTAAATTAACTTACAGTATCTCATATTTAGGTCTTCTGATACCGCTCTGAGCATTGATATACCATACAGCTCAGGACAGTAGGCGAGTACATTCACTGATAGTTTTTATTGTCTTGATATCTGCTATATCCGATTCAGTCGTAGTGTCTTACTTGATTCTTAGTCACGATAGCTCACGGACTAGTACACATTGGATCATGACATGAGATGTTGTTCCTGGATTTCTGGGTATATGGGTATACTCCCTGTCTTGTTCCCTGTACTTGTATAGACACCGATTTCTAAGAGGATTTACTACCCTCTTACGAAATCACGTGCCATGACGTGTCATGTCCAGATCCATTGTACTATTCGGGGATGGGGAATTATTAGGGGCTATGTGATCCAAGCCACCCTGTCACTATTCATGTGCTCGTGCCACTCTTCCCTCACGAAGAGTGTAGCGAGATCCCTTGCCTTGTGCTCGTTATCCAGGTTGGTCGGCATGTCTCTCCGTTGAGGTCACCGCGGATTGCCGGGCCAAGTGGATAGCCTGTCCTGTCACTTATCCCAAGCCGATCACATATCGCTCTAATAATTTAAATCACATTTTATATTTATTTGTCTTATCGTATATCCTGTTCTGTTCTACATTCAGTATTTTCTCACCATGCCATGATATACAGTTACTCACATGCTCTACTTTCCTTTACATTGTACCTTGATTGGAGACTAAGTTCTGCTCGGGAGAAGAGTTACAACTCCGATCCTTGTTTGGTTTAAGGGTTGTAACTCGACTTCCGAACGGTTCCCAAGTCTTCATATATCTTTGTCTTGTAGTTCATTATGCTGTCTCTTATAGAATTTGTCAATTCATATGGAACTGCTGTTAGTATTTGTACTTGCTCATTTTCCTGACAGGATACCGTTATGATATATTACAGATGATTCTGATGCGGACTGCTCGACCTATTATGGGATCGAGTCAGATGGTGTAGCCTTAGATCGTGGCCTTATAGTGGAGCCACTAGATTTTGTACTTCCAGAGTAGTGTAGGTTAGCTAGGTTTGACTGGACTGCGATCCAGCTAGCTTATCAGACTGTAGTTTCTATATTCTATTTTGATACTCTGTGATGTATATATCTGGGCTTGTATTAGACTGTGGACTTATTTTACTCTTCATCTATCATATGTCTTTCCTCTGAGCTATCTACCTTAGTTTTATTCTGTGATTGAGACTGTATTATTATGTCACCTCCATTCGGAGAGTATATACTGTACAGGTACATTTTAACTGTTAGTCGTAGGTATTTACAGACGTTATATACAGCGTTCTACCGCCGATTCTGCGGCGTAGGCTGGACGTACCCACGTGCTCGTGCCCCTCATAAGGGTGCGGGTCGTGACACATTTTTGTGGTGGTCCACGCAGGTCCAGTGTCGCAATTAGTGCGATCTCGTAATGGTGCTCGACTTAGAGTACTAATTACGAGCCTGCGATTAGGACGTAGGACCTAGGACATGATAGGAGTTTCTCAATCACATCTAGGAAATTTCTGATCTTTTGATTATCATGATTATTCACCTTGTATTAAATTAACTGTCCTTCTTTGATAATCTACTAATGTGCCATATTGATCTCTTGTTTTAATTCGTCTCCAGGATGACGAAGACACATCCGCAGGCCTCTGGATCGAGTAGCTTGCCTGAGAGATCTGATCAGGCCGAGGAGGAGGTTCATGAGACTGCCCCCAGTGATTCTACTATTCCAGAGACCCAGGCAGTTGCGCAGGGAGGTCTACCACCTCCACCCCAGAGGGTTACGGCCGTTCTTCCAGAGATACTGTCGCCACTACCACCGATACCGACGGATACACATCACATGTTCCTTCTCCTTCAGCAGATGATGGAGACACAACGGGCCCAGACAGAGGCATCGCAGCGCCAGTCGGAGGCGTCACACCGACAGATGGAGATGCTGAGGCAGAGTATGGAGAACTCGCATCAGCTTGCCTTGGCAGCAGTAGAGAGAGTGGCACCGGGTACGGTGCAGGGCCCTACTGGCCAGCAGCCGAGCCAGCAGCAGTCCAAGCCGGGGACAGTGTTAGACTTTAGGAAGATGAGCTCCAGGGACTTCTCAGGCACGGAGGGCATCCTTTACGCAGACGACTGGCTAGAGGATGTAGAGCGGAGCATGGAGCTGGCAGAGCTTCCTAGAGCGCTTTGGGTTTCGGCCGCAGCCAGCCGATTCTTCGATATTGCGCTGACATGGTACCGCACGGATCCTCGTGCGTCGGTGAGAGGGCTGACTTGGGAGAACTTCCGGAGGCTCTTCAAGGAGAAGTTCTTCCCGGACGTGGCTCTTACAGTATTGGAGGGCCAGTTCGTGGGTCTAGTTCAGGAGAACTCGTCGGTGGACGAGTATGCAGCTGAGTTCTTCCGCCTTAGCAGGTTCGCTCCCGGTATGATCCAGGATGAGGGGCAGAAGGCTCGTAAGTTCCGCAGGGGACTTATTCATGCAGTGCGCACCCGCACCTCGGGTCGCCGTGATGCGACGTTCGATCAGATATTGATGGACGCACAGATCGCAGAGGAGGACTTCGGCCTCAAGCCGAAGAGGAGCGGAGATACTATGGGGGCGAGTTCCAGTACGGGACCGGCCAAGCGCCCCCACTTTCAGCAGCAGCAGCAGCAGAGGCCGTTTCAGCAGCAGCCTCTGTTACAGATCCAGCAGGCACCGGCGCGTGCCCAGCAGCACCAGGGACAGGGCCAGAGACCGACTATACCGTGCGGCTTCTGCAGGAAGCCGGGGCACACCAGGGAGGCTTGCAGGAAGAGGTTGGGCGTCTGTCTCTACTGTGGGGCGTCCGATCACCAGCTGAAGGATTGTCGCCTTCGCGGAGTCAGAGGAGGCCAGGACAGAGCACAGCCGGCTAGAGGACCAGCGATTCAGCAGAGGGGTCCTCCACTCCAGACCCAGCAGCAGCGTTTTGTCCAGCACCAGAGGGGAGCACCCGCAGGCAGGGTGTTCGCTTTGGCAGCAGAGGAGGAGACAGAGCCCGTGGGAGATGTTGTTGCAGGTCATGTTCTCCTAGATTCTTTTCCTGCTTTCGCCTTATTTGATTCTAGGGCGACCCATAGTTTTGTGTCTGTTTCTTTTGCTCTGAGACACAATATCATTGCTGAATATATGGGTAGGACTTGCAAGATTATGACCGAGGGAGGTATTATCCTGGTTAATAATATTTGCAAGGGGCGGAGAGTCACTCTGAGAGGCCGGGACTTGAGTGCGTGTCTGCTCGTAATGCCCCTACCGAGGTACGATATGGTACTCGGTATGGATTGGTTGAGCATGCACCATGCTAGCATCGATTGTAGAGGAGGCAGAGTTCTTTTTAGGACGCCGGGTGAGCCAGAGATCGAGTTTGCTCGAGGAGCAGCGGAGCCGGAGGCTGGATTCTGTAGAGCTTTGTTGGCGGGGCAGGATTTGCCACATCCGTTGATTGCTGAGTTCTCGGATGTCTTTCCCGAGGAGTTATCGGGGATGCTGCCAGACAGGGACATTGAGTTCTCCATAGACTTGGTGCTGGGCGCCGAGCCCATCTCACAGCATGTCTATAGGGTGAACAACAGCGAGTTGATAGAGCTGAAGAAGCAAGTCGACGAGCTGCAGGACAAAGGGTTCATCAGATCCAGTTCTTCGTCCTGGGGAGCGCCAGTCCTGTTCGTGCCGAAGAAGGACGGTACGTCCTGCATGTGCATTGATTACCGGGCGCTCAACAACCTCACTATCAAGAATAGGTACCCTTTGCCGAGGATCGACGACTTGTTCGATCAGCTGAGTGGGGCAAAGGTCTTTTCGAAGATAGATTTGAGGTCCGGGTATCACCAGCTGAAGGTGAGGCGGGATGACATTCCCAAGACGGCATTTCGGACTCGGTACGGCCAGTACGAGTTTACAGTGATGCCATTTGGGTTGACCAATGCTCCCGCGGTGTTCATGAACTTGATGAACAAGGTATTCCATCAGTACCTTGACAAGTTCGTGGTGGTCTTCATAGACGATATCTTGATCTATTCGAAGACGCAAAAGGAGCATGAGGAGCACATGAGAGTTGTGTTAGAGACTCTGATGAGGGAGCAACTCTACGGAAAGCTTTCGAAGTGTGAGTTCTTCTTAGACTAGGTGGAGTTCCTAGGTCATGTTGTGACCGAGCACGGAATTTCAGTAGACCAGAGGAAGATTTCGGCAGTGGAGTCTTGGTCTACGCCCAGTTCAGTTGTCGAGGTTCGGAGCTTTCTGGGTTTGGCTGGTTATTACCGGAAGTTCGTCCAGGACTTCTCGAGGATTGCAGAACCGATGACTAGACTCACCAGGAAGGACGTGGAGTTCGTCTGGACTGATGAGTGTCAGGCTGCATTCAATAAGCTGAAGAGGAGGTTGACTTCAGCTCCGATCCTGACTTTGCCATCTGGGTCAGGAGGGTTCTCGATCTTCAGCGATGCTTCCGGGAAGGGTTTAGGGTGTGTTCTTCCGCAGCACGGGAAGGTGATTGCCTATGCATCCAGGCAGTTGTGTCCTCATGAGAAGAACTATCCTACTCATGATCTGGAGTTGGCCGCGGTGATATTTGCTTTGAAGTTGTGGAAGCATTACCTGTACGGAGAGCGAGTTGAGATCTTCACAGATCACAAGAGCTTGAAGTACGTGTTCACTCAGAAGGAGTTGAACATGCGGCAGAGGCGGTGGTTAGAGCTGATGAAGGACTTTGATATATCCTTGCAGTACCATCCGGGAAAGGCCAACGTAGTTGCAGATGCCTTGGCAGGTATCCTGTTGCTATGTTCTTGACGACAGATCGTTATTTGTTGGCCGACCTGGATAGTTTGGGTATCGAGGTCATCATTCCGGGCATGGAGATCCAGATGTGGGGTTTGCAGATTCAGTCTGAGCTGATGGATAGAGTCAGGTCAGCGCAGTATGATGATGTTGCCCTGAGGAGCATCAGGGAGCAGGTGATGATGAGCTTGCTAGACGATTTCTCTGTAGCCGAAGACGGGTCGTTGCGGCACGGTACTAGACTGTGCGTTCCGCGTGGAGAGCTTCGGAAGGAGGTTCTTCAGGAGGCGCATCGCTCTCAGTATTCTATGCATCCTGGAGCCAACAAGATTTATAGGGACCTGAAAGAGCACGTATGGTGGTATGGCATGAAGCGCGAGGTAGCTCAGTTTGTATCTCGTTGTCTTGTGTGTCAGCAGGTGAAGGCCGAGAGGCAGAGACCAGGTGGATTGCTACAGCCGCTACCCATTCCCGAGTGGAAGTGGGAGCACATCACCATGGACTTTGTATCTGGACTTCCACGGTCGCCAGGAGGGAAGGACGCGGTTTGGGTCATAGTTGATAGATTGACCAAATCGGCCCACTTTTTGCCTTTCAAAGTGGGTTTGTCTACGGAGAGGCTGGCTGAGCTGTATGTTCGTCAGATTGTGAGATTGTACGGAGTTCCGGTGAGCATAGTTTCAGATCGGGATAGCCGATTCACTTCCCACTTCTGGAGGAGTTTGCAGGCTAGCTTGGGCACCTCGCTCAAGTTTAGTACTGCTTATCATCCTCAGACAGACGGGCAGTCGGAGAGGACCATCCAGACTCTGGAGGATATGCTTCGCACATGTGTGCTAGATCTCGGGGGTTCTTGGGAGGACCATCTTCACCTGGTAGAGTTTGCTTACAACAACAGCTACCAGGCCAGTATAGAGATGTCACCATTTGAGGCTCTATATGGACGAAAATGCCGTACTCCTTTGTCTTGGGACGATATTGGCGAGCGGGCGCTTCTTGGGCCGGAGATGGTTGTGGATGCGGCCGAGAAGGTCAGATTGATTAGAGACAGACTCCGGGTGGCTCAGGATAGGCAGCGACATTGGGCCGATAGTCACCGGAGACCGTTAGAGTTCGAGGTTAGTTTCAGTTCTTGTCATGCTTGTTGTGATTGTTTGTTAGTTGTGTGTTGAGTTTTTGTCTTGTGTCTAGGTTGGTGACATGGTATTTCTGAGGATATCCCCGACACGTGGCACTATTTGCTTTGGCGACGGTGGGAAGCTCAGTCCGCGCTACATCGAACCTTTCACCATCTTAGAGAGGATCGGTGCAGTAGCCTATCGACTGGACTTGCCTACCAGGCTCGAGGGAGTGCACAACGTGTTTCATGTATCCCAGCTGAGGCGGTACGTGGCAGATCCTAGCCACGTATTGGACCATTCAGCGATACAGGTGGGACCTACTCTCAGCTATCCAGAGCAGCCAGTGAAGATTCTGGATCGCAGGGAGAAGGTGCTCCGGAACCAGGTCATACCCTTGGTTCGGGTTGCGTGGAGACATCACTCTCCAGGTGAGTCTACCTGGGAGAGGAAGGACGACATGCGGGAGCGTTTCCTTTATCTTTTCGCGCCCTGAGGTATAAATTTATTTTCTTTAATTCTGTTTGTGATTTCCTGTGCTTGTTGTCTTCAATTTCGAGGACGAAATTTTTTTTAAGGTGGATAGACTTGTCACCCTCACTTTTTCCAGTTAGGGGTAAAATGGTAATTTTCCATTTTATAATATTTTTGGGAATTTTATTTCATGAATATTATTATTTAATTATTATAGGAGGCGGGTTCGAATTTTATCGCATTCCGAGTTAATTCGGGACCCCGGTGAATTTCGACTTGAGCTGTAATTAGCCTGTTAGCTAACCATGGCCCACCGCACTAAAAATTAGGGTTTAAGAGTTTGGACTAGTTTCCCATGAGTAATTTAGTTTAATTATGATTTTTATTTATTTTTAGCAACTTCCTAAATCTAATTTGGAAATTGTTTAATATTAGGCTTAGGGAGGGGCAAACTTGTAATTTACAAGTGCCCCTCACACCCCCACCATGCTTGGCCGGCCATGACAGCCCCCCCCCCCCCCCCCCTCTCTTCCTTCTTCACTAAGTAACACTCCAACTCTCTCTCTCTTCCAAATTAATTTCTTTTCAAAAGCTTTCTTCTTCCTCTCCAACCTACAATTAGGTATGCATTAATCTCTCAATTTAATTCTCTTTTGCATATAGTTCATTCACATTAATTAGAGATATGACCATTCTCTTCCATTTGCCCACAAATTTGTAGGTTTTCCCTAGAAAAATAGTTAAGAATTATTTAGGATTTAATCATTTTGTGAATGATATATATATATATATATATATAATATATATATATATATATATATATATATATATATATATATATATATTTTTATATATATATATATATATATATATATATATATATATATATATATATATATATACATGTGTATTTATGTGTGTGTATTTATTTATGTATTTGTGTGTGTGTAGAGGAGGGTGATATTGTGTCATGGGGATGGTGGTGTTGTGAGAGTGGTGTGTGTGTGGGTTGTGTTGTGTGAGGATGTGTGTGTGTTTGTGTGTGTTGTTATATATATATATATATATATATATATATATATATATATATATATATATATATATATATATATATATATATATATATATATAATATATATATATATATATATATAGTTATATGAGTGTATTTATATATATACATGGATGTGTGTATATGGATGTGTGTGTGTTATATATATATTTAGAGGGATGGATAGATATCTAGATAGATTATATATAGATATCTAGTTATATATATATATATATATATATAGATAGATATATATATATATATATATATAGAGAGATATATATATATATAGATATATATATATATATATGTAGTGTATTATATAGGGTGATAGAAGAGGAGAAGAAGAAGAAGATTAAACGCAGCAGCAGCAGCAGCTTGCTGCAGCAGTAGCAGCAGCTACCTGCTGCAGGAAACAGCCCCCCCCCCCCCCCCCCCCCCCACCTTGGCTTTTAGGCCTATTTACACCCCCCTTTTTCACCTATACATATAGGTATATATATAGATATATATATAAGTATTATATATGGTTAGAATCGTAGAGAAGAGTTGAAGGAGATTATGGAATGAGAAGTTAGAAAAGGATTAGAGGTTAGAAGGAAGATTGGAAGAAGTTGGAAGAATAGGGAAAATGCTAGAATAGAAAAAGGGAAAAACCGAGTTAGAGGGCGAAACGGAGTTCGGAGTATCCGATTGAGTTGAAACTTGGCGTGGGGCATGAATACGTGATTTAAATTTTGTGGGTAGGCTTCCGGGTGGAATTCGGGGTCGTAGGGCGCCCGTATCGCGCCGTATCGGTGCGTATCTTAAAATATTCAAGATTTTGACAACGGGCCGTATCGTGGACCGAATGTCCACGATACCTAGGTATTTTGGTAGATATTATATGTATAGGCTAGTATCATACTACCCTAGGGAGATCGGGTCAAAATACCAAGCGTAGGTAGGCTAACTGGATAGTTGCCGAAGCTAGAATTTTACCCTTTTTAAGGGTAAAATAGGATATTAGCCTACGGCCAAGATATGAGTTTCGAAGTCCAAGATGGACTTGGATATGGGTTGTAGAGGTTGGTAATAGTTAGAAATAGTCGCCTAGACCTAGTCTTGGCCCCGGTTGACCACGGTTGACTTTTTGGACCAAAAGTCAACTATGGGTCAACACTTTACCCAAATTAGTCCCGATTTCCATTAGACTTGTGTAGTTGACCAAAAGTCAACTATTAGTCACCATTGACCTAGGGTTGACCATGGTTGACCTAGAGTTGATCAGAGTTGACCAGTTGACCAAAAGTCAACTGTAGGCCAACTCTTGATCCCGTTTGACTTTCTTCGACTTGTTTTGACCCGTGATGCTTGGTATGACCTAGGATTGACTTGGTTAGGCTTAGATTGACTTGATATAACTTGATTTGACCTAGATTGACTTGACAGGACTTAGTGTGACTCAGTGAGACCTAGTTTGACCTAGATTGCATATCATTCATTGTAATTCATTCCTAAACTTGTTTAAACCTAAATTAACTTACAGTATCTCATATTTAGGTCTTCTGATACCGCTCTGAGCATTGATATACCATACAGCTCAGGACAGCAGGCGAGTACATTCACTGATAGTTTTCATTGTCTTGATATCTGCTATATCTGATTCAGTCGTAGTGTCTTACTTGATTCTTAGTCACGATAGCTCACGGACTAGTACACATTGGATCATGACATGAGATGTTATTCCTGGATTTCTGGGTATATGGGTACACTCCCTGTCTTGTTCCCTGTACTTGTATAGACACCGATTTCTAAGAGGATTTGCTATCCTCTTACGAAATCACGTGCCATGACGTGTCATGTCCAGATCCATTGTACTATTCGGGGATAGGGAATTATTAGGGGCTATGTGATCCAAGCCACCCTATCACTATTCATGTGCTCGCGCCACTCTTCCCTCACGAAGAGTGTAGCGAGATCCCTTGCCTTGTGCTCGTTATCCAGGTTAGCCGGCATGTCTCTCCGTTGAGGTCATCGCGGATTGCCGGGCCAAGTGGATAGCCTGTCCTGTCACTTATCCCAAGCCGATCACATATCGCTCTAATAATTCAAATCACATTTTATATTTATTTGTCTTATCGTATATCCTGTTCTGTTCTACATTCAGTATTTTCTCACCATGCCATGATATACAGTTACTCACATGCTCTACTTTCCTTTACGTTGTACCTTGATTGGAGACTAAGTTCTGCTCGGGAGAAGAGTTACAACCCCGGTCCTTGTTTGGTTTAAGGGTTGTAACTCGACTTCCGAACGGTTCCCAAGTCTTCATATATCTTTGTCTTGTAGTTCATTATGCTGTCTCTTATAGAATTTGTCAATTCACATGGAACTGTTGTTAGTGTTTGTACTTGCTTATTTTCCTGACAGGATACCGTTATGATATATTACAGATGATTCTGATGCGGACTGCTCGACCTATTATGGGATCGAGTCAGATGGTGTAGCCTTAGATCGTGGCCTTATAGTGGAGCCACTAGATTTTGTACTTCCAGAGTAGTGTAGGTTAGCTAGGTTTGACTGGACTGCGATCCAGCTAGCTTATCAGACTGTAGTTTTTATATTCTATTTTGATACTCTGTGATGTATATATCTGGGCTTGTATTAGACTGTGGACTTATTTTACTCTTCATCTATCATATGTCTTTCCTCTGAGCTATCTACCTTAGTTTTATTCTGTGATTGAGACTGTATTATTATGTCACCTCCATTCGGAGAGTATATACTGTACAGGTACATTTTAACTGTTAGTCGTAGGTATTTACAGACGTTATATACAGCGTTCTACCGCCGATTCTGCGGCGTAGGCTGGACGTACCCACGTGCTCGTGCCCCTCATAAGAGTGCGGGTCGTGACAATGCATGTACCGAAGGACGAGAGGACCAAACTTGAGCCGAAGTCGAGGCGATGCGTCTTTGTCGGCTACGGTCGGGATGAGTTTGGATATAGACTCTACGACCCGGTGGGAAGAAAGCTCTACAGAAGCAGGAACGTGGTGTTCGTCGAGGATCAGACCATGACCAACACTCGGGATTCCGAGACGCCTTTTGAGGCTGAGGAATTGCCTGAGTTAGAGTCATTTCGCTTCGAGCAGTTTCCAGAGGACATCGTAGAGGATCCCATTATGGGGGAGCCAGTACATGGAGTTGCTCCCAACCTTGATCATCAGCCTGCTGTTGGTGGTCAGGGTGTCCCTCAGGAGGATGAGCATGCCGGGGTGGCAGTTCCTGAAGGGGAGGAGGCTGTTGGTATACAGCCAGCACCAGTGGCTCCACTGAGAAGGAGCGACAGAGATCGTCGACCATCTACGAGATATTCACCGGATGAGTATGTGCTATTGACTGACGGGGGAGAGTCTAAAAGCTTTGCAGAGGCTATGAAAGACGAACACAGGCAGGAGTGGATGGAGGCCATGCAGGAGGAGATGAGTTCCTTGCACACTAATTCCACTTATGATCTGGTGCGGTTGCCAAAGGGCAAGAAGGCTTTGAAGAATCGATGGGTGTTTAGAGTGAAGCAGACGGATGGTGCTACTCGCCCTCGATACAAAGCGAGGCTGGTAGTCAAAGGCTACGGTCAGCAGAAAGGCGTGGATTATGATGAGATCTTTTCGCCTGTCGTCAAGCATTCGTTTATTCGGGTGGTGCTTGTCACGACCCGTACCCGCTTTACGGATACGAGACGTATCCAAGCCAGCCTACGCCGCAGAGTCGGCGGTAGAACGCTGTCAAGCCCGCAAGAAATAAATGCTCAAAATATAACATTTGTTGCTCATTCACAATTCTAAATTTATTACAACATTTACAAGAATTATATTTAAAGAAAATACAAGACTTTATATTTAATGGAATTGATACAATGCTATCTTCTATTTCTAGGTCGATTTCAGCATACCCAAGCCTTCCCCAGTGCTAAGAATGATCGCGGCTAAACTTGTAAATGTTGGTTTCCAGTCAGGAATGGAACAAGTACACAAACCGACGATAATACAAAACACAATAAAATTAACAAGACATGAAAATAGCATATGGAATATGAAAGCTAGTAAGAAACTGATGACATAGCACGATAGAGCAGTAAACAAGAAAAAAACTAATAAAAGACATCTACTTAGGTGGTGTGAAATATCCTTTCGACATGTGAACGGCTATGGGGTAAAATTCGACACACTATACGTGTCGTGTGCAGCGGCTATCGTTCAAGAATAGACATTTTGGGGATATTTCTGGGTAGTCCACATGTTTACTAAGATATTTTCCCTCTCGACTACTCCGTGTGACGAGCGTGTCAACAAGCAGCAAGATATATGTATAGACATGAAATAAAAAGACTATTATGAATCGGAAAGCAATCAGAAAGTGCACTTGCCTGAGGTCCTTAGCTGGAGAAACCAATAACACTATACCACTCAATGAGCCACAATCAGTCAACACATGTACAAGTCTCCGGATGCTGAAATAAACATTACTAACATTCTCAAAATAGTCAAATTACCTAGGATTGCATGTCCTTAAGTCCAATTCTGGACACAGGGGCAAAACGGTAATTTCGGACAAAAATGATGTCCGCCGTTGGATCCGCTTTACACCAAAAAGTGCGCCAAAGTCTATGGTCTCTAAAGTCGTCAAATTATATGTCAACATGTCCAGTTTTTCGATACGAACCCAACCGTATGTCCAAAGTTGGATTCCGGTGGGCCGTGCACAAAATCGCCCGTTGAGTCCAAATAGTCTGTTAGCCTTGGGTCGATATTAAGTTGTCAAAATTACGCAAAATAAGAACATATGACTAGTCACGATTATGATTGATCTAATCTAATATAGAACTTTAAAAGAAAGTTATTAATAATATTTTAGAAATACTCATTATTAAAACCTTTTGAAAATATTCCCCCCATAAGGATTACTATTTAAAATAGGAATAAAATTCAGTAAACTGTCTATTTTATACAAGTACCAAAATATAAAGTATTTATATATTAGAATAGTCTATTTCTTATAAACCATGAATATATATATATACAAATCCAGTTTAATATATATCTTAAAAGTCCAAAAATATAATTGGCTCAAATCATTTACGAATCTCTTTCATCAAACAATTAACCTCAAGTCCAAATACAACGCACTTATAGAGCCCAAGCACAAAATAGTTTTCTCTAAATAAAACCCAATCATAAACAAAATAATAATAATAACAACAAAATAAAAAATAATAAAATAATAAAATACAAGAGCCCAATACTAGAGCCTAACCCCTTTAAACAATTTGAACCAAAAGTAACAACTAAAATATTTATGAAACGAAATCCAAGTAGCCTAAGTCCCTTCAATTAAAATCGGGCTCAAGTCCTGTTGTTCCCGTAAGTAAAGTAAAATAATAAACGTTTAATAATAACTATAATACTAATAATAAGAATAAACATAACAGTACACTTATAATTACTGTATATACCAACCCTCCCATTTATAATTACTATAAATTTATAATCTGCTCTGCCCAATATGAAAGCAACACAAAACCCAGAAGAAAAATAAAGAAAGAGAAAGGGGAAAGACACATTTGGTCCTCTACACATTTTCTAATCAAACAATAGAGGGAAAGGGGTCTGCTTCTCTTTCCATTGCTTACTTCTTTATATCATTAATATGCAGAAGAAAACTTAACACCATTACACAACAAAATCGAGAAAGAGGGGAATCATGAGCTGTTGGCTCATTCTTCAATTCAGTCAATTAAAAATGCAAAAGGGGGAGAAGCTCACCGAGCTTGGGAGGGCGATCTCGCTGAGGTCGGCGGCGGAGGGGTCTCGTGAGCGGCTCCAGTGGGTGGAAACGCCGGAGAGTGGAGGAGGAAGCGGCACGGCCGGTCGCAGCGAACGTCGTTCGCCTAGGCGCTGTCCGTGGAGGAGCGCGGTGGGGGTGGACTCCTCGCCAGGCGCGGTCGGCCAAGTACGATAGGTTGCGGCAAAGACCGCGGAGGAAGGCACGGTGGACGAGACTTACGGAAGATGCGGTGGTGTTCCGCCGCGGAGTCGTCGACGAGGGTTTCACGGAAGCGGTCCACCGAGCTCGGCGGTGAGCGTTCGTGGGCTGATGGCGGCGCTCAGGTCTGGATGGGGTCGAGGGTTTTCGGTCGAGACGACCGCGGAGGGGAGCAACTGCCGGTCCTCGACGAGTGCTGCGGTGACCGCTACAGCAGTGCCAGATCTGGCGGATGCGGCCATGGCAAGTCGGCGACCCTCAGGTTATGGCCGACGTGGCGAGGCTCCGCTGGGAGGAACGCGGTCGGTTCGACGCCACTGGGGAAGCCACGGCGGAGGTTAGGGTGTTGTATTTTTGTTTTGATTTCTGCTTTGTGTTGCGTCTGGATTGTTGGACGTGTGATCCTTCTTCCATTCCCGTGCTCGCGTTCGATTCGGACATGAGGATGTATTCTGATGTAATGAACTAGTGGAGAATGGTGGATGTTGACACCAGAAACGGATGCTCGGGGTCGGACCCGAGGTTGGACACGAGTGATGGTGTGGCTTGTTGTGTTGGCTATAACTCGGTTACAGTGGCAATGTTGAGGAGGACATAGAGGTGGTGATGGGTGGTGGTACTTGGGACCCCGGCGTGGTGAACGTCTGGTCTGCGTGAGGGGTGGCACTGGCGGTCGATGGGGGTCACCATGGTGATGGACATTGACATAACATATGCTCATATATATTCGGGGCCTTTCTAATTGATTACTTAGAAAACATGAAACCCTAACTGTAGCTCCCCTTCCCGGAATTTCAAAATATTTTTATTTATTTATTTTGATTTAAAGGGTTTTTTACAAATTTTACAAATATTTATTTAGTTAATTATTCGGTAGATGACTTTAGCCATAGTTTAGTTTTGACGTACTAGACGACTAGGATTTGTGGCACGGAAGATTAGCAGTGTGCCTTGAATAGTGTACTAGCCATGCCGGGGAAACCTAGCCATAGGGATGTCATAACTAGGAAACCAGGCCAAGTTGCGACCTAACCCTAAAGACGTTTTAATTATTTATTGTTATTTATTGACTTGTAGAAGACCCGGTGTACCGAACTAGTCTGGACCGGACCCGAACCAAGTCCAAGCCCACGTAGTCGGGTAGTATGTTCAGAGACGACCATATAGATGTATATTGTCTTGGCTTTTACTTTAGTGATTTAGAAAACTTTTTGAGACGATTTTATATAGGTATATTTTTATATCATAAAATATTCTTGCTATTAGGTTCTATTCTTATAAATGTGATAATATTCCTGTAGAGTGATAATTAGATTTTGGCAATTACATAGGCAATATATATATATATATATATATATATATATATATTATATATATATATATAGATATATCATATATATATATATA
>JANAVB010034016.1:1151888-1351220 GCA_029216955.1 Iris pallida | reverse complement strand
TATATATAGATATATATATTATATATAATATATATATATAATATATATATATATATATTATATGATATAGATAGATATTGGTTTATATATTGATTACTATATGGTAATATATGGACTGTAGATATAAATCATAGGAATACATATATTTGATTATATTTAGTATTTACTAACGAATTACACATATACTTGTTATATATATAGATATGGATATATATATAATGTACATGAAGTGTATATTATATATATATATATATATATATAATATATATATATATCTATATATATATATATATATATATATCTATATAGTATATATATATATATATATATATATATATATATATATATATATATATATATATAGATATACGTGTATGTATAGAAATATACATGTATGCATGTGAATATATATGCATACATATATATAGGTATATATATATATGCATACCTATGTAAATAGGTATTTCTATTTTGTAGATATAAAATGATGAATAGGAAAGCCCAGCAACCAACTAAATTTCCCAAATAGAACACCGGCCCAGCCCAGCCCAAGCCCAGTCGGGCCAGGCCAGGCCACACCTTCCTGTGTGTAACCCGCACATGGAAATCCCAAAGCAGTGAGCAGCTCCCAGGCCAAGCCTGAGCACCCACAGCCTACCTCCTCTCCAAAGCCCAGCTGAACCCCTGAGCCCCTAAGCCCCTAATCCCCTCAGTCGGATCCAAAGCACCCGGCCCATCCCAATGGCCAACCGAGCTCTTCTTTCCCCGAGTCCCTGACCCTGTTTATAAACAACAGGTATTCATAAATAGAAAACCGAGTGGGAGTTAGAAAACTTCACGAAAACCCTAGCGCGCCTCCACCCTGGTGACCCCGAGGACCAGGCGCAGCCGCGCGCCACCGAAGGGCCACCGCCGGTCGGCCAAGTCGTCAGGAAACACGCGCGCGCACAGGCGTGGTGCAGCAGCAATGGCAGTGAGAGCCCCAACTTCCTGGTGAGAATTCTCCCCCGACTCTCCGTCTTTTTCCAAACCGAAACAGGCATTAGAAACCCAACCTATAGGTCTTCGACACCAATGGATCGTTTCGAACTTAACAGAATCAAAATTGATATAAAATCGACGCCGAAAATGCCAAAAAATTGTTAGGGGACAGGACAGAAAGTCAGTCTTCGGACCCCCTTTGGAAGGCAGTTTCCGGCGAAACCACCGACAGTTTTAAAATCCACTAGAAGGGATTTCTTGACAACCTAACCGTGATCAAAACATAGTAATTGGTTTATTTTTTCATCTATTTTATTCTGTTTAAATCGGGATGGAAGTTGACCAAAAATCATTTTCTAAAATAGTAAATAAATCATAAAATTGTCCGATACCACGTCCGTCCCGCCATTCCGGGCGACGTGGTCGCGAATCGAAAGCATCGAAAGCTGCGTAACGGTTTCGTGGTCGTGTGGGCTTTGACGGAATTCAAATTGGTCACGTGTGCGCGACGAATTTGATGCGTATCCGTCGAAATTCACCGTATCGTACACTTTATAAATTCTCCAATTACTTTGTGCACGCTCGTCAGATCGAGACAAAACTTGCGCCAACAGGACCGTATCATTTTTTTGGTCCTGTATGCCAAGTTTGGTCCAATTCTGAGACAGTTGAATCCGACGTCGTTTTGCGGGCCCCACGGTCCCACTCAACGGACGATTTTGTGCACGGCCCGCCGGAATCCAACTCTGGACATACGGTTGGGTTCGTATCAGAAAACCGGATCCGTAGACATATAGTTTGACGACTTTAGAGACCTTTGACTTTGGCACGCTTTTCGGTGCAAAGCCGGTCCAACGGCGGATATCGTTTTTGCTCGAAATTACCGTTTTGCCTCTGTGTCCAGAATTGGACTTAAGGACAGGCAATCCTAGCTAATTTGACTATTCTGAGACTGTTGGCATTGTCTGTTTCAGTTTTCGGAGACAGTTGTGATGACTTGGACTTCGTGGCTTATCAGTTGACTATATATTTGTTGGATTTGCGTGCAACCTCCAGGCAAGTATACCTTGCCTCCCTCTACAGTTTTATTTACATGCATTCTATTTCAGTTTCCAGCTTTTGGATTATTTATGGACATGTGCTTTTTCGTGTTATTTTCTGTGGAGTTGTTTTATTGTTTATAGCCATGTTCATGTTTTCGGCCTTGTGTTCGCATTTGGAGTTTCTCGTCAGTACCTTGCTTGAGTCATGTCATAGGACGAGTACGTGTAGTGAACTGCTAAATCCTTGACATTCTTTCCTTGGCACCAGAGAGTCCACAAACGGGACGAGGGTGTTTTTCTTGATCTGTTTACATCCGTGAGTCCACACTAGGGACTAGGATGTCGATTATTGCACCAGAGAGTCCATAATCGGGACGAGGATGTAGACTTGACTTGACTTGCACCAGAGAGTCCACACTCGGAACGAGGGTGTTTACATCAGAGAGTCCACACACGGGACGAGGAAGTAGTATTTGCACCAGAGAGTCCACACTCGGGACGAGGGTGCCTTGCCGTGAACTAACCAGAGAGTCCACACTCGGGACGAGGGTTAGTACTAACCAGAGAGTTCACACTTGGGATGAGGGTTAGTGTTCGTTCAAACCAGTGAGTCCACACTCGGGACGAGGGTTTGGTTCTTCCATTGTACAGTATAATTTATATGCATGTTCACCATCTCGCTGCTATTTTTCCTTACATTCGTGATTGCTTTATTTCATGTCTAGTACACTTTTCCTGTTATAGTTTCACTTTACATGTTTCTAGTTGCCTGTACATTCTTGTTCTCTCTGTCATGATATTTCTATCTGTTACACTGTGTTAGCCTCATATGTATACCTTGCTAGAGTCGTCTAGTCCTACACCACGACTTTCTCGACTTGATTATAACTTGACTTGCACCAGAGAGTCCACACTCGGGACGAGGGTGTTTACATCAGAGAGTCCACACACGGGACAAGGATGTAGTACTTGTACCAGAGAGTCCACACTCGGATGAGGGTGTTTACATCAGAGAGTCCACACACGGGACGAGGATGTAGTATTTGCACCAGAGAGTCCACACTCGGGACGAGGGTGCCTTGCCGTGAACTAACCAGAGAGTCCACACTCGGGACGAGGGTTAGTACTAACCAGAGAGTCCACACTCGGGACGAGGGTTAGTGTTTAGTTCAAACCAGTGAGTCCACACTCGGGACGAGGGTTTGGTTTCTTCTATTGATTATCGTGTTTCGTTCATCCGACAGTTCATTTATACGTAGTTGTTCTAGTGTTCGTATTCGTGTTCGTGTTTGTGTTCGTAGTTATTTGTCTTGACCTTGTTCTTTCTTGTTTATTTTTTGCGCATGATAAAACTGTTAGATAGGCATGTATATTATGTATCTTGCTATGTCCTCTGAGGACCTGATGATCTCTTCAGGTTTAGCGGTTGCATGGAGTTAGCTAGTAGTTCTGGATGACAGACGTGATGATACATTGCGGGATTCAGGTATTGTTATTGAGTTTATTATCCGCTCGTGCTTTTCATTCCATTTCATGAGATATCATGTTCATTGTTTTAGTTGTAGACTCTTGTTATATTCCTTAGAGTCTTATCGGACATTTATGCTAGTGGGCTGCAGACCACGACCCATAGTGTTCATTCATGTTTCATATTCTTCTTGTGGATTGAGATATAGATTGCATTGCCATGATTTGGCAGTAAACCATAGCCTTGACAGCGTTTACGTATTCGAGATGGGCTGGAGTCCGCTCGATGTATCCGGAAAAGCGGGTACGGGTCATGACACTAACTATTTCCATAATGTGATAAGAGAAAATCTGTTTGTCCAAACTTGAATGGTTAGTCTTATCTATAGTAGGGATAGAGATTTGAGGTTTCGGAAGTAACGTGATATACGCATATCTACTTTATTATAGGCAATCTATATATGCATATATAATTCCCCTCCATTTAATTTAAAGAAATAAACCTTTACAAACATTTCGATCTTAATCGAAATCCTATAAGTGAAATATAATTTAAATGAGTATTTCTTATCATCAACTAGTTTAAGCTTTAATCAAATATTTGATCACTACTTTAATTCAAAATAACATTTAATTCAAATCAACCTTATCAATTTCTAAAATATATTATTATAAATCAATCTTATTTTTGATAGATAGGTATCATAGCAATTTAAATATACCGGTATAATTAGAATAAAAATATATGTATTCATTTATTAAATCAAAATCCTATTCAACCAAAATTTTGACGAAAAACCTTTTATCGATCAAATAAATATGCCTTTTCGAATCACCTTTGAAGCCCATAATTTTGGAAGCCCAGAAATACCTGACAGCACCTTTATGATGCCAATAATAAAATTCAAGACAAAATATTTTTATTACTGGTACTTAGTATAGTCAAACAATATATTTTAAAACTAGTTCTTGATAAGAGGATTAATCATAGAATATTATTTAGAAGGTTTCGACGAAAAAATTACTTTTTAAACATAATAAATAATTAAAAATAAAATCATGAAAATACGAGAAGAGAAGTTACAGTGCTAGCATTAGCAGCCAGTCTCGACTTGGAGGTCGAGCAGATGGACGTGAAGACGACATTCCTCCACGGTGTTCTTGAGGAGGAGTTGTACATGGAGCAACCAGAGAGATTCTGTGAGAAGGGCAAGTCACATTTGGTCTGCTGTTTAAGAAAGAGCTTGTATGGTCTAAAGTAGGCTCCGAGACAGTGGTACAAGAAGTTCGAGTCATTTATGGGGGAGCATGGTTATGCACGGACGATGTCAGACCATTGTGCATTTGTGAGGTATTTTGCCGAGGATAATTTTATTATTTTATTGCTCTATGTAGATGATATGCTATTAGTGGGTCGGAATGCCACTAGGATAGCGGAGTTGAAGCGCCAACTGGGCACGGCCTTCTCTATGAAGGATTTGGGCACAGCGAAGACTATTCTTGGGATGGAGATCAGCCGAGAGAGAGAGTCCAAGCTGCTATATTTGTCCCAAAAGAAGTACATTCACCGGGTACTTCAGCGTTTCGGTATGGACGGGTCAAAGAAAGTGAGTTGCCCCCTTGCGGCTCACTTTAAGCTCACTGAGGAGTAGTGTCCATCTACCGAGGACGAAAAGGAAGATATGGAGCAGGTTCCATATGCCTCAGATATGGGAAGTCTTATGTATGCTATGGTGTGTACGAGGCCAGACATTGCTCGTGCATTTGGCACAGTTAGCAGGTATCTTTTAAATCCTGGAAGGGTACATTGGAGTGCGGTCAAGTGGATTCTACGATACCTTCAGGGCATTGCCGATTGGAGACTTTCTTTTGGTGGTGACGAGCCGAAGCTGGTTGGGTATACTTACGCTGATATAGCTGGAGATGTAGACACGAGGCGATCGACTTCGGGCTATGTGATGATGTTTGCTGGAGGAGCGGTATCGTGGCAGTCGCGGTTGCAGAAGTGTGTTGCCTTGTCGACGACAGAGGCAAAGTACATTGCGGCGACGGAGGCTTGCAAGGAGTTGCTGTGGATGTAGAAGCTGCTGCAGGAAATAGGACTGAAGCAAGAGCAGTATACTTTGTTTTGCGACAGTCAAAGTGCTATTCACCTTGTGAAGAACCAGACATTTTATAGTCGGTCTAAGCACATCGAGACTCGGTATCATTGGATACGGGATGTGGTTGAGAAGAAGGATGCGACGCTTGAGAAGGTTCATACTGATGACAATGGAGCGGACATGCTCACGAAGGTTCTTCCGAGGGGAAAGTTTGAGTACTGCAGGTAGATCGTCGGGTTGACAACCTCCTCCACATAGTTGTGAAGGGGAAGATTTGTTGGAGTGGGTGGGGTTCCCACCTATGTGGAGAATACCCCAGAGAGCGACGAGCGCCATCCGTGTGTCAGAGAAGCTTGGGGAGTGCATGGATTTTATTTTGGTACATATATGGTAAGGAAATATATGATTGGATTTTCATATTTACTTTGATTATATATTTATGATTGGACCCTTCATATAGTAGCTTTCCATATTATTGGGTTTCCAATTATGGTAAGCTGATTATGATTGGATTTCCATTAAATATATGATTGATTTTTTTTGGAAGTTTCCATATATATTAGCCTTCCATGTATGAGTTACCAAGGGCTTATAAAAGGGTGATGCATGCTAGTTGTAAAATTATCTCAAAACAAAGAGTGCTTTACAATCTTTGAGAGAGAGAGAGAGAGAGTAAGGGCTATTGTGAAGGAGAGATTGCTTCGAATAATTTTTCGGCATCTCTTGTTCTTCGGAGTCCGCAATCAATTTTTTTTTCTTTCAAGTGAGTTGTGGTGATCCGTGTTGGATCGGGAGAAGCTTGTAGAGGGTGTATTCTCTTTATTCCATTAGTGGAGGTTCTTCAGGGTTGGACTCCGATCGTCCCGTGGTTTTTCCCGCAAGGGTTTTCCACGTTAAAAATCTTTGTGTCTGCGATTGTGTTTGGCGTTTTTTGGTTTGTGTGCTTTTGCTCGGTTCTCTCGCATGACTTTCTGATTTGGGGGAACGGTTTTCGCGCTTCGTTCCCAACAGGTATATAATCAAAATATATCTTTTGAGAATAGATAGTCTAGTCCTAAATTTCTATAATAAATAAGTTAATTGAATTCTTGGGATGGATAGAGAAATCATTTCTTCCTTTTTTTTTTCTTTTTCTTTGGGAACTTTTTTTTTTGTTCATTTTCTTTGGCATACACACTAAATGAATAACTTTTTCTTTCACAATGTTCCACCTAAGGACCCATTTGAATTATACTAATATATATCCAATATTCTATTCGGTGAGAAATACGACTGGACATTAGTTCAAACTTAATGAGAGTGTGAATAAATGTTATCTAACAAACTATTATCCAAGCTAAGTCCAGGCCATCTCGATTCTCAAATGGAGGTTGCTATCTTCCTAATTTCTAGTTATGGTAGAAATTTATTTTAGAAAAATTTCTCCCAATCATGATTTATATTGTAATTTCTATCATATGTAACGGTGACGTAGGATTGAGAGTTTCTACTTAGACATTCTCCATCTCTCATACCAATTAATATTAGGCCCACGTTATCAAATTGATCCTTATCTCCTGCCAAATAGGATAAAAATGAAGAACTATTGGAGAGTAATTTTTTTTATATGTTTGCAATTTCTATATAGAAACTTAACCAACTCGGATATAAATTGTCAATGACCCTCTAGCCTAGTGGTAAAGGTGAGACATGTGGTCCGAGTGGTTAGGAGATCGATTTTCGATGGGAGCGCGATGGCCTAAGACAAAATTTGGCATTGATTATTGTGGTCGCATTTTTTTTGTTATTTTAAAATGGCCGTAGCTAGCTAGTTCATTTATCTAACAACTTTTGAGAAACAGGTTTTCTGCTTTAAAAAGTTGTTCTATATTTTGTTTTTGTTTTTTTAAACAATAACAATGCCAAACCAAGTCTAAGGCTGAAACTTGTACATTATTTTGGCAATGGGTAAGGTGCAAAAAATTTCTCGTTAAATATATGCCATTTGCGTAGAAAGATATTTTAGAATTTTTTGGCAGTTTGTCCCTCCTTAGATTACAAATCCGCTTGATAATGCCCCTCCAGCCAAATTTTAAAAATTTTATACCTAAAATGTCCCTGCCCCCTCTAACCCCCCCCCACCCCCAGCGGCGACGGCCAGCCCCCCCGATCCCCCCTCGTCGGTGAGCCCCAGCCCCCCGACCACCCCCCGATCCCCCCCTCGTCGGCGAGCCCCCAAATCCACCCTCCACGTCGGCGAGTGAATTTGTTGGAGTGGGAGGGGTTCCCAACCTATGTGGAGAAGACCCCGGAGTGCGACGAGCGCCGTCCGATGTCGGAGAAGCTCGGGAAGTAGGCGACGGAGTTGCTGCTGCTGCTGCTGGAGCTGCTGGAAGCAGGGGATCCGAGTTCGGGCCGAACTCGATCCCATGGCGAGTTCGGGCCGAACTCGGTCTGGCCGTTCCAGGGTTTGGCTAGTAGGTGCTGGTTGCCCCACACAGAGTTCTGGCCGAACTCTGTGTCGTCGGGGGATGAAGCGGATTTCTGGATGAGTTTTCATCATTGGATCTAATCCAACGGTCCAGGTTGGTTGCGGGATTAGGAAGATATATTGAGTTTTCTCAACCCTAATTCAGAGGTGCAACATATCGCAAGTAACACAAGTTTGAGAGAGAAGGAGGCAAGAGTGCCATTACAACTTCGGAGAAGAAGGCGGAGGATTGAAGGTCGTTTTTCGAAGGAAATCGTGTTTCGGGTAATCTCTACTCGTCGTTCTCGCTCTTCGTAGCCTTGTAATCATTGTTCTTATCTCTGAGTGTTGTGGGGATCCGATTTGGATCGGGAGGAGTTTGTAGAGGGTGTAATTCTTCTATTCCATTAGTGGAGGCTTCTCAGGGTTGGACTCCGATCGTCCCGTGGTTTTTTCCCGCAAGGGTGTCCACGTCAAAAATTCTCTGTGTCTGCGTGGATTGTTTTTGTGTGATTGTTTTTGGGTTCGTGCGTTGTATTGCTCGGTCCTCTCACAGGTACTCTCCGGTTTGGGGAAAGGTTTCCGCGTTTCTTTTCCAATAGAGTGGTATCAGAGCTTTGGGTTCAAAGGGTATCAGGAGTTGACAGAGGAACCAGAGAGGAGAGATGGACGCGAAGCCGGTGCGCATGGTGAACCTTAATGGCACAAACTATCATTATTGGCGGAGCAAGATGAATGATTTGCTGTTCGTCAAGAAGCTACATCTGCCCGTATTTGCATCCGAGAAGCCCAGTGATAAATCCGAGGAGGACTGGAAATTCGAGCATATACAGGTGTGCGGATACATCAGGCAGTTCGTTGACGAGAACGTATACAACCACGTTGCCAATATTGAGCACGCGAAGACGTTATGGGATAAGCTGGAATCTTTGTACGCGAAGAAGACCGGGGTAAACAAGTTGTTCCTGATCCGGACGATGATGGGTCTGCGGTACAAAGATGGGACGTCTATTACGGATCACTTGAGTGAGTTCCAGGGCGTGGTTGACCAGCTATCTTCTATATGAGTCAAGTTCGACGACGAAGTTCAGGGACTGTGGCTGCTGTGTACATTGCCAGACTCGTGGGAGACCGTACGAGTATCTATGATCGCTTCTGCTCCAGAGGGCGTGGTCAGTCTGGAGTTTGCCAAGAGCGGGGTATTGAATGAAGAGATGCGGAGACGTTCTCTGGGCACTTCATCCACATCCCACCACTCAGAGGCACTTGTTTCAGAGAGCCGCGGAAGGGGCAAAAGCAGGGGTCCAGGTGGTGGCAGAGACAAGAGCAGGGGGAAGTCCAAGGGTCGTTACGAGAACTCAGAGTGTTACCATTGCGGTAAGAAGGGCCATATCAAGCGGAATTGTTTCGCTTGGAAGAGAGAGAAGAAGGGCGACAAGGAGAAGCAAGAAGAGAACACTACAGCGGCGGCCTCGGTGCATGGAGGCGATGTGATCGTCGTAGGTGATGAGGTCATTACTAACCTCGCCTGCGATGACAATTCTTGGCTGGTGGACTCAGGGGCTTCAGCACATGTATCTCACAATAGGGCACTGTTTGCCACTTACACGACAGGCGACTGTGGCGTGTTGAAGATGGGCAACGGAGATGTGTCGAAGGCGGTTGCCGTTGGAGATATGCATTTGAGAACGAAGACGGGTGCGGTTCTTGTTCTCAAGGATGTTCGTCATGTCCCTGATATGCGTTTCAACCTGGTGTCGGTTGGAAGGTTGGATGACGAGGGATTCTTCAGTCTCTTCGGGAACAGTCAGTAGAAGCTTTCCAGAGGTTCGATGGTGATTGCCAGAGGAAGCAAGAAGTCCGGTCTCTACTATATGGAGGGAAGCGCAGAGGGGGCACAGGAGGTGAACGCAGTCAGTGATGCGTCTACCGAGTTGTGGCACAGGCGGCTCGGCCATATCAGCGAGAAGGGGATGAGCTACTTGGTGAACAGGAAAGTGATTCCGGGGCTCAAGTCTACAAAGTTGGAGAAATGCACGCACTGTTTAGCTGGGAAGCAAAATAGGGTGTCTTTCCAAAGTCACCCAAGTTCGAGGAAGCCGGCGTTGCTCGAGTTGATTCACTCGGATGTCTGCGGTCCTATGAAGGTAAAATCTCTTGGTGGTGCTTCTTACTTTGTGACTTTTATTGATGACTGTTCCAGGAAGGTTTGGGTCTATGCCTTAAAGACCAAGGATCAGGTGCTGTCTACTTTCAAGGAGTTTCAGGCCTCTGTTGAAAGGGAGACGGGCAAGAAGTTGTTGTGTGTTCGGTCCGACAATGGCGGCGAATACATCGGTCCCTTTGATGCGTATTGCAGAGAGCAAGGGATACGACACCAGAATACTCCGCCAAAGACACCTCAGCTCAATGGTGTAGCGGAGCGCATGAATAGGACACTGATGGAGAGGGTGCGGTGTTTGCTGTCAGAAGCAAACTTGTCGGGCAGTTATTGGGGTGAGGCTCTTCTCACAGCTGCTTATATTATTAATTTGTCTCCTAGTGCTCCTTTGCAGGGTGATGTGCCTGATAAAGTATGGTACGGAAAAGAGCCGTCATACAATCACCTGCGGGCGTTTGGTTGTAAAGCCTTCGTGCATGTACCGAAGGACGAGAGGACCAAACTTGAGCCGAAGACGAGGCGATACGTCTTTGTCGGCTATGGTCGGGATGAGTTTGGCTATAGACTCTACGACCCAGTGGAAGGAAAGCTCTACAGAAGCAGGGACGTGGTGTTCGTCGAGGATCAGACCATGACCAACACTCAGGATTCCGAGATGCCTTCTGAGGCTGAGGAATTGTCTGAGTTAGAGTCATTTCGCTTCGAGCAGTTTCCAGAGGACATCGCAGAGGATCCAGTTATGGGGGAGCCGGTACATGGAGTTGCTCCCAACCTTGATTATCAGCCTGCTGATGGTGGTCAGGGTGTCCCTCAGGAGGATGAGCATGCCGGAGAGGTAGTTCCTGAAGGGGCGGAGGCTGTCGGTATACAGCCAGCACCAGTGGCTCCACTGAGAAGGAGTGACAGGGATCGTCGACCATCTACGAGATACTTACCGGATGAGTATGTGCTATTGACTGACGGGGGGGAGCCCGAAAGTTTCGCAGAGGCTATGGAAGACGAACACAGGCAGGAGTGGATGGTGGCTATACAGGAGGAGATGAGTTCCTTGCACACCAATTCCACTTATGATCTGGTGCGGTTGCTAAAGGGCAAGAAGGCTTTGAAGAATCGATGGGTGTTCAGAGTGAAGCAGACGAACGATGCTACTCGCCCTCGATACAAAGCGAGGCTGGTAGTCAAAGGCTACGGTCAGCGGAAAGGCGTGGATTATGATGAAATCTTTTCGCCTGTCGTCAAGCATTCGTCTATCCGGGTGGTGCTAGCATTAGCAGCCAGTTTCGACTTGGAGGTCGAGCAGATGGACGTGAAGACGGCATTCCTCCACCGTGATCTTGAGGAGGAGTTGTACATGGAGCAGCCGAAGGGATTCTGCGAGAAGGGCAAGTCACATTTGGTCTGCCGGTTGAGGAAGAGCTTGTATGGTCTGAAGCAGGCTCCGAGGCAGTGGTACAAGAAGTTCGAGTCGTTTATGGGGGAGCATGGTTATGCACGGACGACGTCGGACCATTGTGCATTTGTGAGGTATTTTGCCGATGATAATTTTATCATCTTATTGCTCTATGTTGATGATATGCTATTAGTGGGTCGGAATGCCACTAGGATAGCGGAGTTGAAGCGCCAGCTGGGCGCGGCCTTCTCTATGAAGAATTTGGGCGTAGCGAAGACTATTCTTGGGATGGAGATCAGCCGAGAGAGAGAGAGTCCAAGCTGCTACACTTGTCCCAAATGAAGTACATTTACCGGGTACTTCAGCGTTTCGGGATGGACGGGTCGAAGAAAGTGAGTTCCCCCCTCGCGGCTCACTTTAAGCTCACTGAGGAACGGTGTCCATCTACCGAGGACGAAAAGGAAGATATGGAGCGGGTTCTATATGCCTCAGCTGTGGGAAGCCTGATATATGCTATGGTGTGTACGAGGCCAGATATTGCTTATGCAGTTGGTACGGTTAGCATGTATCTTTCAAATCCTGGAAGGGTACATTGGAGTGCGGTCAAGTGGATTCTACGTTATCTTCAGGGCACTGCTGGTTGAAGACTTTCCTTTGGTGGTGACGAGCCGAAGCTGGTTGGGTATACCGACGCTGATATGGTTGGAGATGTAGACACGAGGCGATCGACTTCGGGCTACGTGATGATGTCTGCGGGAGGAGCAGTATCGTGGCAGTCGCGGTTACAGAAGTGTGTTGCCTTGTCGACGACAGAGGCAGAGTATATTGCGGCGACGGAGGCTTGCAAGGAGCTGTTGTGGATGAAGAAGCTGCTACAGGAAATAGGACTGAAGTAAGAGCAGTATACTTTGCTTTGCGACAGTCAGAGTGCGATCCACCTTGTGAAGAATCAGACGTTTCATAGCCGGTCCAAGCACATCGAGACCCGGTATCATTGGATACGGGATGTGGTTGAGAAGAAGGACGCGGAGCTTGAGAAGGTACATACAGACAACAACGGAGCTGATATATTCACGAAGATTCTACCAAGGGAGAAGTTTGAGTACTGCAGGCAGATCGTCGGGATGACGACGTCCTTCCCATAGTTGTGAAGGGGGAGATTTGTTGGAGTGGAAGGGGTTCCCAACCTATGTAGAGAAGACCCCGGAGTGCGACGAGCGCCGTCCGATGTCGGAGAAGCTCGGGAAGTAGGCGACGGAGTTGCTGCTGCTGCTGCTGGAGCTGCTGGAAGCAGGGGATCCGAGTTCGGGCCGAACTCGGTCCCATGGCGAGTTCGGGCCGAACTCGGTCTGGCCGTTCCAGGGTTTGGCCAGTAGGTGCTGGTTGCCCCACACAGAGTTCTGGCCGAACTCTGTGTCGTCGGGGGCTGAAGCGGATTTCTGGATGAGTTTTCATCATTGGATCTAATCCAACGGTCCAGGTTGGTTGCGGGATTAGGGAGATATATTGAGGTTTCTCAACCCTAATTCAGAGGTGCAACATATCGCAAGTAACACAAGTTTGAGAGAGAAGGAGGCAAGAGTGCCATTACAACTTCGGAGAAGAAGGCGGAGGATTGAAGGTCGTTTTTCGAAGGAGATCGTGTTTCGGGTAATCTCTACTCGTCGTTCTCGCTCTTCGTAGCCTTGTAATCATTGTTCTTATCTCTGAGTGTTGTGGGGATCCGATTTGGATCGGGAGGAGTTTGTAGAGGGTGTAATTCTTCTATTCCATTAGTGGAGGCTTCTCAGGGTTGGACTCCGATCGTCCCGTAGTTTTTTCCCGCAAGGGTTTCCACGTTAAAAATTCTCTGTGTCTGCGTGGATTGTTTTTATGTGATTGTTTTTGGGTTCGTGCGTTGTATTGCTCGGTCCTCTCGCAGGTACTCTCTGGTTTGGGGAAAGGTTTCCGCGTTTCTTTTCCAACAGAGTGGTATCAGAGCTTTGGGTTCAAAGGGTGTCAGGAGTTGACAAAGGAACCAAAGAGGAGAGATGGACGCGAAGTCGGTGTGTATGGTGAACCTTAATGGCACAAACTATCATTATTGGCGGAGCAAGATGAAGGATTTGCTGTTCGTCAAGAAACTGCATCTGCCCGTATTTGCATCCGAGAAGCCCAGTGATAAATCCGAGGAGGACTGGAAATTCGAGCATATACAGGTGTGCGGATACATCAGGCAGTTCGTTGACGAGAACGTGTACAACCACGTTGCCAATATTGAGCACGCGAAGACGTTATGGGATAAGCTGGAATCTTTGTACGCGAAGAAGAGCGGGGTAAACAAGTTGTTCCTGATCCGGACGATGATGGGTCTGCGGTACAAAGATGGGACGTCTATTACGGATCACTTGAGTGAGTTCCAGGGCGTGGTTGACCAGCTATCTTCTATGGGAGTCAAGTTCGACAACGAAGTTCAGGGACTGTGGCTGCTGTGTACATTGCCAGACTCGTGGGAGACCGTACGAGTATCTATGATCGCTTCTGCTCCAGAGGGCATGGTCAGTCTGGAGTTTGCCAAGAGCGGGGTGTTGAATGAAGAGATACGGAGACGTTCTCAGGGCACTTCATCCACATCCCACCACTCAGAGGCACTTGTTTCAGAGAGCCGCGGAAGGGGCAAAAGCAGGGGTCCAGGTGGTGGCAGAGACAAGAGCAGGGGAAAGTCCATGGGTCGTTACGAGGACTCAGAGTGTTACCATTGCGGTAAGAAGGGCCATATCAAGCGAAATTGTTTCGCTTGAAAGAGAGAGAAGAAGGGCGACAAGGGGAAACAAGAAGAGAACACTACAGCGGCGACCTCGGTGCATGGAGGCGATGTGATCGTCGTAGGTGATGAGGTCATTACTAACCTCGCCTGCGATGACAATTCTTGGCTGGTGGACTCAGGGGCTTCAGCACATGTATCTCACAATAGGGTACTGTTTGCCACTTACATGACAGGCGACTGTGGCGTATTGAAGATGGGCAACGGAGATGTGTCGAAGGCGGTTGCCGTTGGAGATGTGCATTTGAGAACGAAGACGGGTGCGGTTCTTTTTCTCAAGGATGTTCGTCATGTCCCTGATATCCGTTTCAACCTGGTGTCGGTTGGAAGGTTGGATGACGAGGGATTCTTCAGTCTCTTCGGGAACAGTCAGTGGAAGGTTTGCAGGAAGAGCGGTGTCGTGGCAGTCGCGGTTGCAGAAGTGTGTTGCCTTGTCGACGACGGAGGCGGAATACATTGCGGCGATGGAGGCTTGCAAGGAGCTGTTGTGGATGAAGAAGCTGTTGCAGGAAATGGGACTGAAGCAAGAGCAGTATACTTTGCTTTGCGACAGTCAGAGTGCTATTCACCTTGTGAAGAATCAGACGTTTCATAGCCGGTCCAAGCACATCGAGACTCGGTATCATTGGATACGCGATGTGGTTGAGAAGAAGGACGTGGAGCTTGAGAAGGTGCATACAGACGACAACGGAGCTGATATGTTCACGAAGATTCTACCAAGGGAGAAGTTTGAGTACTGCAGGCAGATCGTCGGGATGACGACGTTCTCCCCATAGTTGTGAAGGGGGAGATTTGTTGGAGTGGGTGGGGTTCCCAACCTATGTGGAGAAGACCCCGGAGTGCGACGAGCGCCGTCCGATGTCGGAGAAGCTCGGGAAGTAGGCGACGGAGTTGCTGCTGTTGCTGCTGGAGCTGCTGGAAGCAGGGGATCCGAGTTCGGGCCGAACTCGGTCCCTTGGCGAGTTCGGGCCGAACTCGGCTGGCCGTTCCAGGGTTTGGCCAGTAGGTGCTGGTTGCCCCACACAGAGTTCTGGCCGATCTCTGTGTCGTCGGGGGCTGAAGCGATTTTCAGGATGAGTTTTCATCATTGGATCTAATCCAACGGTCCAGGTTGGTTGCGGGATTAGGGAAATATATTGAGTTTTCTCAACCCTAATTCATTATCGTAGGATCGCAACGTAACACAACTTTTGGAGAGAGAAGGAGGCAAGAGTGCCATTGCAACTTCGGAGAAGAAGACGGAGGATTGAAGGTCGCTGTTCGAAGGAGATCATGTTTCGGGTAATCTCTACTCGTCGTTCTCGCTCTTCGTAGCCTTGTAATCATTGTTCTTATCTCTGAGTGTTGTGGGGATCCGATTTGGATCGGGAGGAGTTTGTAGAGGGTGTAATTCTTCTATTCCATTAGTGGAGGCTTCTCAGGGTTGGACTCCGATCGTCCCGTGGTTTTTTCCCGCAAGGGTTTCCACGTCAAAAATTCTCTGTGTCTGCGTGGATTATTTTTGTGCGATTGTTTTTGGGTTCGTGCGTTGTATTGCTCGGTCCTCTCGCAGGTACTCTCCGGTTTGGGGAAAGGTTTCCGCGTTTCTTTCCCAACAGAGTGGTATCAGAGCTTTGGGTTCAAAGGGTGTCAGGAGTTGACAGAGGAACCAGAGAGGAGAGATGGACGCGAAGCCGGTGCGCAAGGTGAACCTTAATGGCACAAACTATCATTATTGGCGGAGCAAGATGAAGGATTTGCTATTTGTCAAGAAGCTACATCTACCTGTGTTTGCAACCGAGAGGCCCAGTGATAAATCCGAGGAGGACAGGAAGTTCGAGCACATACAGGTGTGTGGGTACATACGACAGTTTGTTGATGAGAACGTGTACAACCACGTTGCCAATAATGAGCACGTGAAGACGTTGTGGGATAAGCTGGAATCCTTGTATACGAAGAAGACCGGGGTAAACAAGTTATTCCTGATCCGAACGATGATGGGTCTGCGGTACAAGGATGGGGCGTCTATTACGGATCACTTGAGTGATTTTCAGGGCGTGGTTGACCAGCTATCTTCTATGGGAGTCAAGTTCGACGACGAAGTTCAGGGACTGTGGCTGCTGTGTACATTGCCAGACTCGTGGGAGACCGTACGAGTATCTATGATCGCTTCTGCTCCAGAGGGCGTGGTCAGTCTGGAGTTTGCCAAGAGCGGGGTGTTGAATGAAGAGATGCGGAGACGTTCTCAGGGCACTTCATCCACATTCCACCACTCAGAGGCACTTGTTTCAGAGAGCCGTGGAAGGGGCAAAAGCAGGGGTCCAGGTGGTGGCAGAGACAAGAGCAGAGGGAAGTCCAAGGGTCGTTACGAGGACTCGGAGTGTTACCATTGCGGTAAGAAGGGCCATATCAAGCAGAATTGTTTCGCTTGGAAGAGAGGGAAGAAGGGCGACAAGGGGAAGCAAGAAGAGAACACTACAGCGGCGGCCTCGGTGCATGGAGGCGATGTGATCGTCGTAGGTGATGAGGTCATTACTAACCTCGCCTGCGATGACAATTCTTGGCTGGTGGACTCAGGGGCTTCAGCACATGTATCTCACAATAGGGCACTGTTTGCCACTTACACGATAGGCGACTGTGGCGTGTTGAAGATGGGCAACGGAGATGTGTCGAAGGCGGTTGCCGTTGGAGATGTGCATTTGAGAACGAAGACGGGTGCGGTTCTTGTTCTCAAGGATGTTCGTCATGTCCCTGATATTCGTTTCAACCTGGTGTCGGTTGGAAGGTTGGATGACGAGAGATTCTTCAGTCTCTTCGGAAACAATCAGTGGAAGCTTTCCAGAGGTTCGATGGTGATTGTCAGAGGAAGCAAGAAGTCCGGTCTCTACTATATGGAGGGGAGCGCAGATGGGGCACAGGAGGTGAACGCAGTCAGTGATGCGTCTACCGAGTTGTGGCACAGGCGGCTCGGCCATATCAGCGAGAAGGGGATGAGCTACTTGGTGAACAAGAAAGTGATTCCGGGGCTCAAGTCTACAAAGTTGGAGAAATGCACGCACTTTTAGCTGGAAAGCAAAATATGGTGTCTTTCCAAAGTCACCCAAGTTCGAGGAAGCCGGCGTTGCTCGAGTTGATTCACTCGGATGTCTGCGGTCCTATGAAGGTAAAATCTCTTGGTGGTGCTTCTTACTTTGTGACTTTTATTGATGACTGTTCCAGGAAGGTTTGGGTCTATGCCTTAAAGACCAAGGATCAGGTGCTACCTACTTTCAAGGAGTTTTAGGCCTCTGTTGAAAGGGAGACGGGCAAGAAGTTATTGTGTGTTCGGTCCGACAATGGCGGCAAATACATCGGTCCCTTTGATGCGTATTGCAGAGAGCAAGGGATACGACACCAGAAGACTCTGCCAAAGACACCTCAGCTCAATGGTGTAGCGGAGCGCATGAACAAGACACTGATGGAGAGGGTGTGGTGTTTGCTGTCAGAAGCAAACTTGCCGGGCAGTTATTGGGGTGAGGCTCTTCTCACAGCTGCTTATATTATTAATTTGTCTTCTAGTACTCCTTTGCAGGGTGATGTGCCTAATAAAGTATGGTACGGCAAAGAGCCGTCATACAATCACCTGCGGGCGTTTGGTTGTAAAGCCTTCGTGCATGTACCGAAGGACGAGAGGACCAAACTTGAGCCGAAGACGAGGCGATGCGTCTTTATCGGCTATGGTCGGGATGAGTTTGGCTATAGACTCTACGACCCAGTGGAAGAAAAGCTCTACAGAAGCAGGAACGTTGTATTCGTCGAGGATCAGACCATGACCAACACTCAGGATTCCGAGACGCCTTCTGAGGCTGAGGAATTGCCTGAGTTAGAGTCATTTCGCTTCGAGCAGTTTCCAGAGGACATCGCAGAGGATCCAGTTATGGGGGAGCCGGTACATGGAGTTGCTCCCAACCTTGATCATCAGCCTGCTGATGGTGGTCAGGGTGTCCCTCAGGAGGATGAGCATGCCGAAGAGGTAGTTCCTGAAGGGGCGGAGGCTGTCGGTATACAGCCAGCACCAGTGGCTCCACTGAGAAGGAGTGACAGGGATCGTCGACCATCTAAGAGATACTCACCGGATGAGTATGTGCTATTGACTGACGGGGGGGAGCCCGAAAGTTTCGCAGAGGCTATGGAAGACAAACACAGGCAGGAGTGGATGGTGGCTATGCAGGAGGAGATGAGTTCCTTGCACACCAATTCCACTTATGATCTGGTACGGTTGCCAAAGGGCAAGAAGGCTTTGAAGAATCGATGGGTGTTCAGAGTGAAGCAGACGGAAGATGCTACTCGCCCTCGATACAAAGCGAGGCTGGTAGTCAAAGGCTACGGTCAGCGGAAAGGCGTGGATTATGATGAAATTTTTTTGCCTGTCGTCAAGCATTCGTCTATCCGGGTGGTGCTAGCATTAGCAGCCAGTTTTGACTTGGAGGTCGAGCAGATGGACGTGAAGACGGCATTCCTCCACGATGATCTTGAGGAGGAGTTGTACATGGAGCAGCCGGAGGGATTCTGTGAGAAGGGCAAGTCATATTTGGTCTGCCGGTTGAGGAAGAGCTTGTATGGTCTGAAGCAGGCTCCGAGGCAGTGGTACAGGAAGTTTGAGTCGTTTATGGGGGAGCATGGTTATGCACGAACGACGTCGGACCATTGTGCATTTGTGAGGTATTTTGCCGATGATAATTTTATCATCTTATTGCTCTATGTTGATGATATGCTATTAGTAGGTCAGAATGCCACTAGGATAGCGGAGTTGAAGCGCCAGCTGGGCGCGGCCTTCTCTATGAAGGATTTGGGCGCAGCGAAGACTATTCTTGGGATGGAGATCAGCCGAGAGAGAGAGAGAGTCCAAGCTGCTACACTTGTCCCAAAAGAAGTACATTCACCGGGTACTTCAGCGTTTCGGGATGGACGGGTCGAAGAAAGTGAGTTCCCACCTCGCGGCTCACTTTAAGCTCACTGAGGAACAGTGTCTATCTACCGAGGACGAAAAGGAAGATATGGAGCGGGTTTCATATGCCTCAGCTGTGGAAAGCCTGATGTATGCTATGGTGTGTACGAGGCCAGATATTGCTCATGCAGTTGGTACGGTTAGCAGGTATCTTTCAAATCCTGGAAGGGTATATTGGAGTGCGGTCAAGTGGATTCTACGTTATCTTCAGGGCACTGCTGGTTGGAGACTTTCCTTTGGTGGTGACGAGCCGAAGCTGGTTGGGTATACCGATGCTGATATGGCTGGAGATGTAGACACGAGACGATCGACTTCGGGCTACGTGATGATGTTTGCAGGAGGAGCGGTGTCGTGGCAGTCGCGGTTGCAGAAGTGTGTTGCCTTGTCGACGACGGAGGCAGAATACATTGCGGCGACGGAGGCTTGCAAGGAGCTGTTGTGGATGAAGAAGCTGCTGCAGGAAATAGGACTGAAGCAAGAGCAGTATACTTTGCTTTGCGACAGTCAGAGTGCTATCCACCTTGTGAAGAATCAGACGTTTCATAGCCGGTCCAAGCACATCGAGACTCGGTATCATTGGATACGCGATGTGGTTGAGAAGAAGGACGCGGAGCTTGAGAAGGTGTATACAGACGACAATGGAGCTGATATGTTCACGAAAATTCTACCAAGGGGGAAGTTTGAGTACTGCAGGCAGGTCGTCGGGATGACGACGTCTTCCCCATAGTTATGAAGGGGGAGATTTGTTGGAGTGGGAGGGGTTCCCAACCTATGTGGAGAAGACCCCGGAGTGCGACGAGCGCCGTTCGTGTGTCGAAGAAGCTCGGGAAGTAGGCGACGAAGTTGCTACTGTTGCTGCTGGAGCTGCTGGAAGCAGGGGATCCGAGTTCGGCCCGAACTCGGTCCCAGGCCGAGTTCTGGCCGAACTCGGTCTGGCCGTTCCAGGGTTTGGCCAGTAGGTGCTGGTTGCCCCACACAGAGTTCTGGCCCCTTTGCAGGGTACAGAGTGGTATCAGAGCTTTGGGTTCAAATGGTGTCAGGAGTTGACAGAGGAACCAGAGAGGAGAGATGGACGCGAAGCCGGTGCGCATGGTGAACCTTAATGGCACAAACTATCATTATTGGCGGAGCAAGATGAAGGATTTGCTATTTGTCAAGAAGCTGCATCTACCTGTATTTGCAACCGAGAGGCCCAGTGATAAATCCGAGGAGGACTGGAAGTTCGAGCACATACAGGTGTATGGGTACATACGGCAGTTTGTTGATGAGAACGTGTACAACCACGTTGCCAATATTGAGCACGCGAACATGTTGTGGGATAAGCTGGAATCCTTGTATGCGAAGAAGACCGGGGTAAACAAGTTGTTCCTGATCCGAACGATGATGGGTCTGCGGTACAAGGATGGGGCGTCTATTACGGATCACTTGAGTGATTTCCAGGGCGTGGTTGACCAGCTATCTTCTATGGGAGTCAAGTTCGACGACGAAGTTCAGGGACTGTGGCTGCTGTGTACATTGCCAGACTCGTGGGAGACCGTACAAGTATCTATGATCGCTTCTGCTCCAGAGGGCGTGGTCAGTCTGGAGTTTGCCAAGAGCGGAGTATTGAATGAAGAGATGCGGAGACGTTCTCTGGGCACTTCATCTACATCCCACCACTCGGAGGCATTGGTTTCAGAGAGCCGCGGAAGGGGCAAAATCAGGGGTCCAGGTGGTGGCAGAGACAAGAGCAGGAGGAAGTCCAAGGGTTGTTACGAGGACTCAGAGTGTTACCATTGCGGTAAGAAGGGCCATATCAAGCGGAATTGTTTCGCTTGGAAGAGAAAGAAGAAGGGCGACAAGGGAAAGCAAGAGGAGAACACTACAGCGGCGGCCTCGGTGCATGGAGGCGATGTGATCGTCGTAGGTGATGAGGTCATTACTAACCTCGCCTGCGACGACAATTCTTGGCTGGTGGACTCAGGGGCTTCAGCACATGTATCTCACAATAGGGCACTGTTTGCCACTTACACGACAGGCGACTGTGGCGTGTTGAAGATGGGCAACGGAGATGTGTCGAAGGCGGTTGCCGTTGGAGATGTGCATTTGAGAACGAAGACGGGTGCGGTTCTTGTTCTCAAGGATGTTCGTCATGTCCCTGATATCCGTTTCAACCTGGTGTCGGTTGGAAGGTTGGATGACGAGGGATTCTTCAGTCTCTTCGGGAACAGTCAGTGGAAGCTTTCCAGAGGTTCGATGGTAATTGCCAGAGGAAGCAAGAAGTCCGGTCTCTACTATATGGAGGTGAGCGCAGAGGGGGCACAAGAGGTGAATGCAGTCAGTGATGCGTCTACCGAGTTGTGGCACAGGCGGCTCGGCCATATCAGCGAGAAGGGGATAAGCTACTTGGTGAACAGAAAAGTGATTTCGGGGCTCAAGTCAACAAAGTTGGAGAAATGCACGCACTGTTTAGCTGGGAAGCAAAATAGGGTGTCTTTCCAAAGTCACCCAAGTTCGAGGAAGCCGGCGTTGCTCGAGTTAATTCACTCGGATGTCTGCGGTCCTATGAAGGTAAAATCTCTTGGTGGTGCTTCTTACTTTGTGACTTTTATTGATGATTGTTCCAGGAAGGTTTGGGTCTATGCCTTAAAGACCAAGGATCAGGTGCTGCCTACTTTCAAGGAGTTTCAGGCCTCTGTTGAAAGGGAGACGGGCAAGAAGTTGTTGTGTGTTCGGTCCGACAATGGCGGCGAATACATCGGTCCCTTTGATGCGTATTGCAGAGGGCAAGGGATACGACACACCTCAGCTCAATGGTGTAGCGGAGCGCATGAACAGGACACTGATGGAGAGGGTGCGGTGTTTGCTGTCAGAAGCAAACTTGTCGGGCAGTTATTGGGGTGAGGCTCTTCTCACAGCTGCTTATATTATTAATTTGTCTCCTAGTGCTCCTTTGCAGGGTGATGTGCCTGACAAAGTATGGTACGGCAAAGAGCCGTCATACAATCACCTGCGGGCGTTTGGTTGTAAAGCCTTCGTGCATGTACCGAAGGACGAGAGGACCAAACTTGAGCCGAAGATGAGGCGATGCATCTTTGTCGGCTATGGTCGGGATGAGTTTGGCTATAGACTCTACGACCCAGTGGAAGGAAAGCTCTACAGAAGCAGGGACGTGGTGTTCGTCGAGGATCAGACCATGACCAACACTCAGGATTTCGAGACGCCTTCTGAGGCTGAGGAATTGCCTGAGTTAGAGTCATTTTGCTTCGAGCAGTTTCCAGAGGACATCGCAGAGGATCCAGTTATGGGGGAGCCGGTACATGGAGTTGCTCCCAACCTTGATCATCAGCCTGCTGATGGTGGTCAGGGTGTCCCTCAGGAGGATGAGCATGCCGGAGAGGTAGTTCCTGAAGGGGCGGAGGCTGTCGGTATATAGCCAGCACCAGTGGCTCCACTGAGAAGGAGTGACAGGGATCGTCGACCATCTACGAGATACTCACCGGATGAGTATGTGCTATTGACTGACGGGGGGGAGCCCGAAAGTTTCGCAGAGGCTATGGAAGACGAACACAGACAGGAGTGGATGGTGGCTGTGCAGGAGGAGATGAGTTCCTTGCACACCAATTCCACTTATGATCTGGTACGGTTGCCAAAGGGCAAGAAGGCTTTGAAGAATCGATGGATGTTCAGAGTGAAGCAGACGGAAGATGCTACTCGCCCTCGATACAAAGCAAGGCTGGTAGTCAAAGGCTACGATCAGCGGAAAGGCGTGGATTATGATGAGATCTTTTCGCCTGTCGTCAAGCATTCGTCTATCCGGGTGGTGCTAGCATTAGCAGCCAGTTTCGACTTGGAGGTTGAGCAGATGGACGTGAAGACGACATTCCTCCACGGTGATCTTGAGGAGGAGTTTTACATGGAGCAGCCGGAGGGATTCTGCGAGAAGGGCAAGTCATATTTGGTCTGCCGGTTGATGAAGAGCTTGTATGGTCTGAAGCAGGCTCCGAGGCAGTGGTACAGGAAGTTCGAGTCGTTTATGGGGGAGCATGGTTATGCACGGACGACGTCGGACCATTGTGCATTTGTGAGGCATTTTGTCGATGATGATTTTATCATCTTATTGCTCTATGTTGATGATATACTATTAGTGGGTCGGAATGCCACTAGGATAGCGGAGTTGAAGCGCCAGCTGGGCGCGGCCTTCTCTATGAAGGATTTGGGCGCAGCGAAGACTATTCTTGGGATGGAGATCAGCCGAGAGAGAGAGTCCAAGCTGCTACACTTGTCCCAAACGAAGTACATTCACCGGGTACTTCAGCGTTTCGGGATGGACGGGTCGAAGAAAGTGAGTTCCCACCTCGCGGCTCACTTTAAGCTCACTGAGGAACAGTGTCCATCTACCGAGGATAAAAAGGAAGATATGGAGCGGGTTCCATATGCTTCAGCTGTGGGAAGCCTGATGTATGCTATGGTGTGTACGAGGCCAGATATTGCTCATGCAGTTGGTACGGTTAGCAGGTATCTTTCAAATCCTGGAAGGGTACATTGGAGTACGGTCAAGTGGATTCTACGTTATCTTCAGGGTACTGCTGGTTGGAGACTTTCCTTTGGTGGTGACGAGCCGAAGCTGGTTGGGTATACCGACGCTGATATGGCTGGAGATGTAGACACGAGGCGATCGACTTCGGGCTACGTGATGATGTTTGCGGGAGGAGCAGTATCGTGGCAGTCGCGGTTGCAGAAGTGTGTTGCCTTGTCGACGACAGAGGCAGAGTACATTGCGACGACGGAGGCTTGCAAGGAGCTGTTGTGGATGAAGAAGCTGCTGCAGGAAATGGGACTGAAGCAAGAGCAGTATACTTTGCTTTGCGACAGTCAGAGTGCTATTCACCTGGTGAAGAATCAGACGTTTCATAGCCGGTCCAAGCACATCGAGACTCGGTATCATTGGATACGCGATGTGGTTGAGAAGAAGGACGCGGAGCTTGAGAAGGTGCATACAGATGACAACGGAGCTGATATGTTCACGAAGATTCTACCAAGGGAAAAGTTTGAGTACTGCAGGCAGGTCGTCGGGATGACGACATCCTCCCCATAGTTGTGAAGGGGGAGATTTGTTGGAGTGGGTGGGGTTCCCAACCTATGTGGAGAAGACCCCGGAGTGCGACGAGCGCCGTTCGTGTGTCGAAGAAGCTCGGGAAGTAGGCGACGGAGTTGCTGCTGCTGCTGCTGGAGCTGCTGGAAGCAGGGGATCCGAGTTTGGGCCGAACTCGGTCCCAGGCCGAGTTCTGGCAGAACTCGGTCTGGCCGTTCCAGGGTTTGGCCAGTAGGTGCTGGTTGCCCCACACAGAGTTCTGGCCGAACTCTGTGTCGTCGGGGGCTGAAGCGATTTTCAGGATGAGTTTTCATCATTGGATCTAATCCAACGGTTCAGGTTGGTTGCGGGATTAGGGAGTTAAGTTGAGTTTTCTCAACCCTAATTTATTATCGTATGATCGCAACGTAATACAACTTTTGGAGAGAGAATGAGGCAAGAGTGCCATTGCAACTTCGGAGAAGAAGGCGGAGGATTGAAGGTCGTTTTCGAAGGAGATCGTGTTTCGGGTAATCTCTACTCGTCGTTCTCGCTCTTCGTAGCCTTGTAATCATTGTTCTTATCTCTGAGTGTTGTGGGGATCCGATTTGGATCGGGAGGAGTTTGTAGAGGGTGTAATTCTTCTATTCCATTAGTGGAGGCTTCTCAGGGTTGGACTCCGATCGTCCCGTGGTTTTTCCCGCAAGGGTTTCCACGTCAAAAATTCTCTGTGTCTGCGTGATTGTTTTTGTGTGGCTATTTTTGGATTCGTGCGTTGTATTGCTCGGTCCTCTTGCAGGTACTCTCCGGTTTGGGGAAAGGTTTCCGCGTTTCTTTTCCAACAGCGAGCGCCCCCCGATGCCGCCTTTCCGACCCTCCACCCCCCTCCTCCTCCTAAAACGGCCCCGACCCACCCCCCTCCTCCCTAGCCGGCGAGCGCACCCCCGACCCCCTCCTCCCTCGCCGGCGAGCGCACCCCCCTGCTCCTCCTCGCCGGCGAGCGCACCCCCGACCCCCCATCCTCCCTCGCCGGCGAGCGCACCCCCTGCTCCTCCTTGCCGGCGAGCGCCCCCCCGACCACCCTGCCCGACCCCCACCCCCCTCCTCCTCCCTCGCCGGCCCCGACCACCCCCCCATCCTCCCTCGCAGACAAGCGCACCCCCTCCTCCTCCTCGCCGACGAACGCAGCCCAAACAGCCGAGAAAGGAGGGGGGATGGGTAAAATTATCATTTGGGGACAAAATGAGCATATTTCATACTTTTATGAATTTTAAGAGCATGGGATCTTTTAGTGCAAAAAGCAAAAAACTAACGAGTAATTTTTTGTACTTTGCTAAATGCACTAGATAAACTACCCAGAACAACCCAAGTCTTGCTGCTAGGCTAGTTTAAAGCAAATTTTGTTCATGACAGTCAAAGTTTTGCTATGGGCTACCCACCCCTAATTCTCTCATCACATGCGACCCCGACGTCCCCGTCGTCGTCGCCTTCGACAGCCTCCCCTCCGTAGCCGACATCGCCATCTCCGCTGGTTGCGAGAACATCACCTCTTCCCTCCCCGGACCTCGAATCCTCGTTCCTCACCGCGCTATCGATGTTGAAACCATTGTTCGTCGTCGTCATCATCGAGGTCCGCAGAGGGGATAGATGAGACGTCGTTGTCGTCGTCGTTGTCATCGAGAGGTCGGGAGAGGGTGCCCTTGTCGTTGCCAAGAATTGATAGTCCTACCTATTTGGAAGGATTACTAAAATTTGTAACAGTCCTAAAGATAACAACATATTTCCTTTTTGGACTATCAAAATTTTGAACAGCCCATTATTTTAGTAGGACTATCAAATTTTGGACATGCTCGAGTAAATTTTTCCGGCCGTAAACTTGTAAATAAAGTAAAAAATAGACTATTATGAGTAAAAAGTGTATTGCCTTTGACAATTGCTTTTTTTTTTCCTTAAAAGGTGAAACTTTTGCTTGTAATAGTTTGAAAGACTAAGGGTCCGATTGATAAACCGTACTTGGAGCTAGGGGTGAGCACGGGTCGGGCCGGGCCCAAATTTGTTGGATCCGGACCGGACTCGTTACTTGGCAGGACGGGACGGGACGGGTCCAAAATATATTGGACCCGGATCGGACCCGACCCGTTTGAAACGGGTGGACCCGCGGGTCCAAACGAGTCCAAAAAAAAAAGTTTTAAAAATTCTATAATAGTAAACATTTACATATGTTATATTGTCTATAAGAACAAAACAAGTCTAATGTCTTTCCAAACTTCTAGAATTTGTTTAGTAAACAATAAGATATTCTATTATGTATAGACTATAATAACAAAAAATGCTAAAAATTGATATAAAAAAATATATACTCCTAGAAACGGGTCGGGCCGGGGCCCCGTTTATTTTGAAAATAGGACCCGTCCCTACCTGTTAATGTCACACGACCCGCCCCGTTTAAATTTCAAAATTTAGGAACCGGCTTGTTTAGACATTTTACGGTTCGGGCCGGGTCGGAACCGCGAGTCCTAGAACCGTATGCCCACCCCTACTTGGAGCTAGATTTTAGGATTTTATGGATTTAGAGTCAAATATATGGAATTCTATGTTTGGTTGGAGATGAATTTGGATATGGAAAGTAAGACAAAAACCAAATTTTGGATTTGGAAGAAAGAAAGTTGGATTTGAAAGGAAAAAAGTTAGTTATTTTTTAATATTTTTGTTGTTTTATTAAATATTTAGTTAATACTAGTTAATGATTAATTAATTAATTAATTAATACTTAATTACTAATTAGTTATTTTTATATATTACTTTTTATAATTATTTTTTTTTGGAAAAAAATTTAGTTTATAGTTAATTTACAGTTAGTTAAAAATTAACTAATAGTTAATTAAATATTAGTCATTATTATTATTTTAAATTTGTTTTTCTATAACTAATAGTTAATTATTCTTTTTATTAAAAAATAATTAATAGTTAGTTATCATAATTATAATCCAAATTAATAATTTATTAATTATTAATTTTATTATTTAGTATTATAATAATTTTAGTTAATAATTTATAACTTTATTAATCATAATTATAATAATTTATTAATCATAACTATAATTTTAATTAATAATTTATTAATTAATATTCAATTATAATCATAGTTTATTATAATCTTAATTAATAATATGTTAATTGTTATTTTATTATATTCTTAATTAATAATATTTTAATCGCAATTATAATCATAGTTAATAATTTATAATTTAAAATTTTAATGATTAATATATTATAATAATTTATTAATTACCACTATAATCATAATGATAGTCTTGATTAATAATTTATTAATCATAATTATTATCATAATTATAATAATTATTTAATTATTAATTCTATCTAAAATTATAATTATAATATTTATTTTATTAATTAATTTTTATTATAATCATAACTAATAATTTATTAATCATAATTATAATATTAACAATTAATTTATTTAGTAACATTTTATTATAAACTTCATTAATGAATATATTAATTATAATCTTAATTAATTAATATTTTACTATAATCCAATGACATTTTATTTTTTTATCGAAAAAATGGGTTTGAATTTCACCCGAATTCAATGGACAAACCAAACAGTGATTTGGTAAATGAGATTTGGAAATTCAAGATTTGGATTTAGATTTGAATTTTGGATTTTCAAATCCAATCCAAATCCAAATCCAAATCCAATTTACCAAACAAGCCCTAAGAGTTATTCAGAAACTCTCTAGAAGAATAGAATGAAAAAGAGAGAGAAAAACCTATGTTTATTAAATTTAATAGGCCATCTGAGAATGAGTTTAATGGTAGCCATATATACAAAGCCATAAAGGATATTTTAGCAAATACCTTCTGTACAAATATGAAAACTAGCATATATCCTCACTTGTTTAGAAAAACTAGCAAATGCTCCTATTATTTTGTATGCAATATTAAAAATTTAAGATATGCCCCCACTATTTAACCTAATTTTTGATTATTTTACACATAATGGGAACATATGCTAATTTTTTTAAATAAGTGAAGGTATATGCTAATTTTTATATTTGTAATGAAAGCTAAAATATCCGAAGCCATAATTGATTACAACCAATAACAAGGAGAAAGAGGAGGGGGTGATCCTGTCACTTTCATTCGTAGGCAATGTGGGGCTTACTATATTGCACGAGTAAGGATACAAATGCAGACTCGGTAAGCCCCATAGTTCTTTATATGACCATTTTAAAAAAAATAGGTACGGGTACAACATGGGTAAGAAAAAAGATACTATTATTTTAATATGTATTGCAGATTCATTTTTTTTCCTCCTCTCATCTTTTTCGTCTTTTTTTCCCTTCCTATGTAAATTATAGAAAAGGAGAGTTTTAGGTTTAAAATAGGTACGGGTCATATTTTGTTTTAGGTTCAGATACATAATGTAAAAGTTAATCCGGATTTAAAAGAAAAATCAACACGTATCTAAATAGTTGATGGACTGAACACCTTGAGTGAGACGAACGTATGTCGGAAAAGCTTGAAAAGTCAAAGACGACACGAGTGACTCACTTTTTTAGTCATCATCAGAAGTTTCTAAAGCAAGAGCCGACGGTAGAAGCCTGATATGCCACAAAACGTGAAAAGTGCCTATTGAATTTTTGGAGCAATGTGGTGCTCATGTAGCATACCGTCGGTATACTTTGGGACTGGAATGAGCCGAAAATGGGTTGTGAACGTGTGGTTTGATCAAATCCAACAATACAGATTATCTTGGAATTATTAAAAAATGGTAACTTATTTTCTCCATGACCTAATTTCACATGAGATTAACAGATTAATAAGATGGTGGTGTGAGAATTTTAGAAAATGACTTTTGCAACTTCCGAGAAGGGGAAGAAGGAGATTGTAGAGTTCGTGGTTGATTCGTGGAGAGATTCATTCGAGGAGATCACATTGGTTCGTCTCCGCGTTCTCGTCTTCGGTAACTTTCTGTTTTATCCATTGTAATATATTCCCTTTCATTGAGTAGTTGTGGTGATCGATAAGTTGGAGGGAGTCAGTGTATCGTGGAGCTTTTCGGAATTTGACTCTAATCCCTCCCCATGGGTGGCTTCTTGATCTAACAAGTGGAGTGACTGCTAAGGCGTCTTTCCTCTCGTTCGTATAGAAGAGAATGAAGAAGTGAAGTAGGCCTCCCCTCCCCTGGTACCTGGTCTTTTGCTCTCTCCTTAGGCTTGCACCACAGAGTGGGACAGTGAAAGCAGACCACCAAAGGTCTCTATGCCAAGTGTATGAAGAATCCCTTCTTTTGAAGCGGGTGTCACCGCCGAAGGGAAGTACATGTGGCTCTTGCTTCTATTAGCTCGAAGACCGGAAACACCATGATTGTTTCAAGAATTGGAGTCAAGCTGAGCTGACCTGAGCTATATATATATATATATATATATATATATATATATATATATATATATATATATATATATATATATATATATATATATAAACATGAGGAGAGCGGCGCTAGGGTTTCCTCCTGGAGGAAGCCAACCAGAGGCTAGAAGATCACCGGAGATAGCCTCGTTAGACGCCGAAGATGTCACGCCCCAGAACCAGAATACTGGAGAGCGGGGGCAGACATAGCCAGCTACGTATATTGAAATGGATTCCATCTCGCTATACGGTCACGGCTGTCTAGATACATGAGGGTTTACTACAAGCCAACAGTCTCCTATGGTCATGAACAAGCCTAGTGTCTCAATCACAAGCAAGTAAGTAAATGTTACAAGATGTATGATCATTAAATATACAATAATAAGGCGTCCCAAATATTACATATTCAGCTGATCATGAAGCTAGTCGTTACAAAATGTGAGGACTAGCAAGAGTTTAGTCATACATGATCAACCCTAGGATCTGTCAATCATGTTACAGCCCGTAGGCAGACAGTAAGTAAAGTGCAATCGAGCTAAACAGGTGCTCGTCGGCTAAACGCCTCAAAAGAATATTTTTACAATAAAGTGGAAGATCAAAAATAAACCCACTCGTTGCCAGGGTTCCGTCTAGTGGCCACCATCTGGCTGGAAGGTCGGTAGATCCTCTGGAGCTGCTCCGAAATCTGGCCATACAAAACCAGCTGGGTCAGATCCCAGAAAGAGCAAGTGCCACGAAGGAAGCTTCACTTAGGAACTAAAACCAGCAATCAGCACAAGATATAAATAAAAGTAAGAACTGAAAATAAAGAAAATACATCAGGATGATATACGACGAGATAACCATGGAACTATTCAGATTACCAGGTTACAACCCGTAAACCAAACAAGGACCGGGGTTGTAACCCTTCGTCTGAACAGAACTTGGAATTCTCACCATTTATCGGTAAAATAAATACAAGTATTCTGGTCATGCAGTAGTCTGGAACAGGATCAGGGCAAGACTAGACTGGTTAGACTCCATTCAATCATATCACGGCCAAGCAAGAATTACGGCTTAATACTTTAACTAACTAGGGTTATCACAGGCCTAATTACTAACAAGATGCAGTGAGATTATTCCACAGCCACAAGCCCTGCAGACCATCCAGGTTACCCAGGACGAAAGATTAGGGTTGAATTCAGGTGGGTACATCGTCCAGGAAACGCATGTACCCTTAAGTAGCTTGAAAGGTGCAACACATGACAGTGTGCTGGAAATGTGCCCTACTCGACGGCAGGCTACAGATCCCAGGCGCACCCAGGTAACGGGATTGCCTGTAGCTGGGAAATCTCTTCATGACTAATGTGTTAATCTAGTTATTAACCTTAGTCCATTTCAATAGGTACTCCTGACCGTGGTACTCAGGAGCTCCCTCCCTAGACATGATGCAAGACAGGACTGGTTTATTTATACAAGCACAATCGCCCACGGTGTCCATGTAATTTATACAGGTCATGTCATGTCAGGTAGCCGTCGCAACAGCTTCTCAAGATATATCATGTCAGGTTATCATGTCAAGTGTACTTGTCAGGAGTGCGCCACGGCGGGCCACTATCATGTCATGTCAGGTTTTCTTGTCATGAGTGCACCAAGACGGGTCACTGTCAAGTCGTGCTCAATTATCAGTTCCAAACATATAAGTAAAATCAAGTTCATGACAAAAGGCGTAAGGATATAAAATGGACGTAAAATATCTAATAAAGGAGTTACGAAACATGGACAAATAATGATAAATAACAGTACACAGGACCATGAAAAAGTCATGCGGTTCAGTCATATGCGGCCAGGAAAGGAGGGGGGCGTATGCGGCTGGAAGTACAAGGGCGCCAGCGGCTGGAAATGTAAAGGCGCATGCGGCTGGAATTAATCGGGATCATGCGGCCCGGACTCAGAAGTCCATGCGGCCAGGGTCTAGGGTTCTCGTGCGGCTCGGGGATCAGGGCCAATGCGGCAGGCAAGTGCTTGAGCTTATGCGGTTCAGGAAGGTGAACGCATATGCGGCTCGAATTAGAAAGGGGTCTTCATGCGGCTGATGGCGAACTCAAGTCCATGCGGCTCACATAGCAAAACCCATGCGGCCCGGAAGAAGTGAGGGCGCATGAGGCTGGGTCAATGCGATGGCTTATGCGGCTGGAGGGGGGAACAGTTGCATATGCGGTTCGAGAAGAGTTCGTTCCCAGCCCTGCGACTAAGTCCATGTAGACTCATGCGGCTGATGGGAAATGAGCCCATGCGGCTGAGTATGAGACTCAGCCTCATGCGGCTGGGACTAAGTTCCATGCGGTTTAGAAGTACAAGGATCTCATGCGGCTGATGGCGACTTGCCGCATGAATACTCATGCGGTCAAGTACAGCCATGCGCCAGGGAACTGTTCTTCTTCTCCAAAATTCCGAGGAGAAGAACACTAGGAACCCACGCCTTCCAAGCTTCATAAAACTTTCATCCGGAGCCCAAATCCAAACTTCCATAGGTCAAAATGGGGTAGAACAAAATTCTCTACAATATGGAACCATCAAAACATAGAAATAACAAGATTAAGTAGATCAAAACCCAAGAAGTCCGAAAATAAAATAAACCTAGATCTACAAGAATCTAGCCATAAAAAGTGAAAATGCCAAGTACTAAAGTGCTTTGGAATGTAGTAAGGAAGAGAATGAAGTAATAAAATTGAAGTTCCTCCATAAAGCAAGTTGCACTTGCCTAGACATCTCTCTTCTCTCTCTGGTAGGTAAGGAAGTAATGGGGAAGAAGAAGATGATTAATGAAGAGAGAGAATAGAGAGAATGGATTAATAAATACAATGGTGGTGGTAGGTAGGGGTTCACATTGGTTCATATTGAACCAAAGAAAACCGAGCCAAGCCGAACCAAGCCAACCCGGGCCAAGAATAAACCAAGCCAAGAAGGAAATGCCAAGCCAGGAAATCATGCAATAAAATATGTACACGTATTCCAAGAATACGTGATACGAACCACAGGCATTACAACTCTACCCACCTTAAAAGAATTCCGTCCTCGGAATTTAATCAAGAGGCTAGAGGAGCAACGACAAGCTACATTAATCACATGCAAGCTATAACTAGGCAGACAATCACTCATTCAAGCAAGGAATCAAGGCATGAGGCATAAGAAAGACATTATACCTCACGAGTCAAACAAGTCGGGATATCGCGATCGGATATCATCCTCACGCTCCCACGTTGACTCCCCCAAAGAGTGATGACCCCAAGCAACTCGGACTAACTTGATAGTCTTGTTCTTGAGGATCTTCTCTCTCCGGTCCAATATAGACACGGGCCTCTCCTCATACAAAAGGTTGGTACCAACAACCAATTCCGAATGATCCAGAATATGGCTCGGGTCTGGGATATACCGTCGTAATTGGGATACATGGAACACATTATGCACCTCGCTTAGCGACGACGGAAGGGCGAGACGATAGGATACATCTCCTACTCGCTCCAGAATGTCGAACGGTCCTATATACCTAGGACTAAGCTTTTCCCGCACGTCGAAACGAATGACGCCACGGTTAGGCGAAATCCTCAGGAATACATGGTCACCGACCGAAAACTCGAGAGGGTGCCGATGAGAATCGGCCCAATGGCGCTGGCGATCTTGGGCAACTCGAAGATGATCTATGACCCTTCTGAGATACATGGTCCCCTGCTTCCAGCAGCTTCAGCAGCAACAGCAGCAACTTCGTCGCCTACTTCCCGAGCTTCTTCGACACACGAACGGCGCTCGTCGCACTCCGGGGTCTTCTCCACATAGGTTGGGAACCCCTCCCACTCCAACAAATCTTCCCCTTCACAACTATGGGGAGGACGTCGTCATCCCGACGATCTGCCTGCAGTACTCAAACTTCCTCCTTGGTAGAATCTTCGTGAACATATCAGCTCCGTTGTCATCTGTATGCACCTTCTCAAGCTCCGCGTCCTTCTTCTCAACCACATCCCGTATCCAATGATACCGGGTCTCGATGTGCTTGGACCGGCTATGAAACGTCTGATTCTTCACAAGGTAGATCGCACTCTGACTGTCGCAAAGCAAAGTATACTGCTCTTGCTTCAGTCCCATTTCCTGCAGCAGCTTCTTCATCTACAACAGCTCCTTGCAAGCCTCCGTCGCCGCAATGTATTTCGCCTCCGTCGTCGACAAGGCAACACACTTCTGTAACCGCGACTGCCACGACACTGCTCCTCCCGCAAACATCATCACGTAGCCCGAAGTCGATCGTCTCGTGTCTACATATCCAGCCATATCAGCGTCGGTATACCCAACCAGCTTTGGCTCGTCACCACCAAAGGAAAGTCTCCAGCCAGCAGTGCCCTGAAGATATCGTAGAATCCACTTGACCGCACTCCAATGTACCCTTCCAGGATTTGAAAGATACCTGCTAACCGTACCAACTGCATGAGCAATATCTGGCCTCGTACACACCATAGCATACATCAGGCTTCCCACAGCTGAGGCATATGGAACCCGCTCCATATCTTCCTTTTCGTCCTTGGTAGATGGACACTGTTCCTCAGTGAGCTTAAAGTGAGCCGCGAAGGGGGAACTCACTTTCTTCGACCCGTCCATCCCGAAATGCTGAAGTACCCGGTGAATGTACTTCTTTTGGGACAAGTGTAGCAGCTTGGACTCTCTCTCTCGGCTGATCTCCATCCCAATAATAGTCTTCGCTGCGCCCAAATCCTTCATAGAGAAGGCCGCACCCAGTTGGCGCTTCAACTCCGCTATCCTAGTGGCATTCCGACCCACCAATAGCATATCATCAACATAGAGCAATAAGATGATAAAATTATCATCGGCAAAATACCTCACAAATGCACAATGATTCGACGTCGTCCGTGCATAACCATGCTCCCCCATAAACGACTCGAACTTCCTGTACCACTGCCTCGAAGCCTGCTTCAGACCATACAAGCTCTTCCTCAACCGGCAGACCAAATGTGACTTGCCCTTCTCGCAGAATCCCTCTGGCTGCTCCATGTACAACTCCTCCTCAAGATCACCGTGGAGAAATGCCGTCTTCACGTCCATCTGCTCGACCTTCAAGTCGAAACTGGCTGCTAATGCTAGCACCACCCGGATAGACGAATGCTTGACGACAGGCGAAAAGATCTCATCATAATCTACGTCTTTTCGTTGACCGTAGCCCTTGACTACCAGCCTCGCTTTGTATCGAGGGCGAGTAGCATCATCCGTCTGCTTCACTCTGAACACCCATCAATTCTTCAAAGCCTTCTTGCCCTTTGGCAACCGCACCAGATCATAAGTGGAATTGGTGTGCAAGGAACTCATCTCCTCCTGCATAGCTACCATCCACTCCTGCCTGTGTTCGTCTTCCATAGCCTCTGCAAAACTTTCGGGCTCCCCCCCGTCAGTCAATAGCACATACTCATCCGGTGAGTATCTCGTAGATGGTCGACGATCCCTGTCACTCCTTCTCAGTGGAGCCACTGGTGCTGGCTGTATACCGACAGCCTCCGCCCCTTCAGGAACTACCTCTCCGGCATGCTCATCCTCCTGAGGGACACCCTGACCACCATCAGCAGGCTGATGATCAAGGTTGGGAGCAACTCCATGTACCGGCTCCCCCATAACTGGATCCTCTGCGATGTCCTTTGGAAACTGCTCGAAGCGAAATAACTCTAACTCAGGCAATTCCTCAGCCTCAGAAGGCGTCTCGGAATCCTGAGTGTTGGTCATGGTCTGATCCTCGACGAACACCACGTCCCTGCTTCTGTAGAGCTTTCCTTCCACTGGGTCGTAGAGTCTATAGCCAAACTCATCCCGACCATAGCCGACAAAGACGCATCGCCTCGTCTTCGGCTCAAGTTTGGTCCTCTCGTCCTTCGGTACATGCACGAAGGCTTTACAACCAAACGCCCGCAGGTGACTGTATAACGGCTCTTTGCCGTACCATACTTTGTCAGGCACATCACCCTGCAAAGGAGCACTAGGAGACAAATTAATAATATAAGCAGCTATGAGAAGAGCCTCACCCCAATAACTGCCCGACAAGTTTGCTTCTGACAGTAAACACCGCACCCTCTCCATCAGTGTCCTGTTCATGCGCTCCGCTACACCATTGAGCTGAGGTGTCTTTGGCGGAGTCTTCTGGTGTCGTATCCTTTGCTCTCTGCAATACGCATCAAAGGGACCGATATATTCACCGCCATTGTCGGACCGAACACACAACAACTTCTTGCCCGTCTCCCTTTCAACAGAGGCCTGAAACTCCTTGAAAGTAGGCAGCACCTGATCCTTGGTCTTTAAGGCATAGACCCAAACCTTCCTGGAACAGTCATCAATAAAAGTCACAAAGTAAGAAGCACCACCAAGAGATTTTACCTTCAGAGGGCCGCAGACATCCGAGTGAATCAACTCGAGCAACGCCGGCTTCCTCGAACTTGGGTGACTTTGGAAAGACACCCTATTTTGCTTCCCAGCTAAACAGTGCGTACATTTCTCCAACTTTGTTGACTTGAGCCCCGGAATCACTTTTCTGTTCACCAAGTAGCTCATCCCCTTCTCGCTGATATGGCCGAGCCGCCTGTGCCACAACTCGGTAGACGCATCACTGACTGCGTTCACCTCCTGTGCCCCCTCTGCGCTCCCCTCCATATAGTAGAGACCGGACTTCTTGCTTCCTCTGGCAATTACCATCGAACCTCTGGAAAGCTTCCACTGACTGTTTCCGAAGAGACTGAAGAATCCCTCGTCATCCAACCTTCCAACCGACACCAGGTTGAAACGGATATCAGGGACATGACGAACATCCTTGAGAACAAGAACCGCACCCGTCTTCGTTCTCAAATGCACATCTCCAACGACAACCGCCTTCGACACATCTCCGTTGCCCATCTTCAACATGCCACAGTCGCCTGTCGTGTAAGTGGCAAACAGTGCCCTATTGTGAGATACATGTGCTGAAGCCCCTGAGTCCACCAGCCAAGAATTGTTATCGCAGGCGAGGTTAGTAATGACCTCATCACCTACGACGATCACATCGCCTCCATGCACCGAGGCCGCCGCTGTAGTGTTCTCTTCTTGCTTCCCCTTGTCGCCCTTCTTCTCTCTCTTCCAAGCGAAACAATTCCGCTTGATATGGCCCTTCTTACCGCAATGGTAACACTCTGAGTCCTCGTAACGACCCTTGGACTTTCCCCTGCCCTTGTCTCTGCCACCACCTGGACCCCTGCTTTTGTCCCTTCTGCGGCTCTCTGAAACCAATGCCTCCGAGTGGTGGGATGTAGATGAAGTGCCCTGAGAACGTTTCCGCATCTCTTCATTCAACACTCCGCTCTTGGCAAACTCCAGACTGACCACGCCCTCTGGAGCAGAAGCGATCATAGATACTCGTACGGTCTCCCACGAGTCTGGCAATGTACACAGCAGCCACAGTCCCTGAACTTCGTCGTCGAACTTGACTCCCATAGAAGATAACTGGTCAACCACGCCCTGGAAATCACTCAAGTGATCCGTAATAGACGCCCCATCCTTGTACCGCAGACCCATCATCGTTTGGATCAGGAACAACTTGTTTACCCCGATCTTCTTCGCATACAAGGATTCCAGCTTATCCCACAACGTCTTCGCGTGCTCAATATTGGCAACGTGGTTGTACACGTTCTCATCAACAAACTGCCGTATGTACCCACACACCTGTATGTGCTCAAACTTCTAGTCCTCCTCGGATTTATCACTGGGCCTCTCGGTTGCAAACACAGGTAGATGCAGCTTCTTGACAAATAGCAAATCCTTCATCTTGCTCCGCCAATAATGATAGTTTGTGCCATTAAGGTTCACCATGAGCACCGGCTTTGCGTCCATCTCTCCTCTCTGGTTCCTCTGTCAACTCCTGACACCCTTTGAACCTGGCTCTGATACCACTCTATTGGGAAAGAAACGCGGAAACCTTTCCCCAAACCGGAGAGTACCTGCGAGAGGACCGAGCAATACAACGCACGAACCCAAAAATAGCCACACAAAAACAATCACGCAGACACAGAGAATTTTTGACGTGGAAACCCTTGCGGGAAAAAACCACGGGACGATCGGAGTCCAACCCTGAGAAGCCTCCACTAATGGAATAGAAGAATTACACCCTCTACAAACTCCTTCCGATCCAAATCGGATCCCCACAACACTCAGAGATAAGAACAATGATTACAAGGCTACGAAGAGCGAGAACGACGAGTAGAGATTACCCGAAACACGATCTCCTTCGAAAACGACCTTCAATCCTCCGCCTTCTTCTCCGAAGTTGCAATGGCACTCTTGCCTCCTTCTCTCTCCAACTTGTGTTACTTGCGATATGTTGCACACCTGAATTAGGGTTGAGAAAACTCAATATATCTTCCTAATCCCGCAACCAACCTGGACCTTTGGATTAGATCCAATGATGAAAACTCATCCAGAAATCCGCTTCAGCCCCCGACGACACAGAGTTCGGCCAGAACTCTGTGTGGGGCAACCAGCACCTACTGGCCAAACCCTGGAACGGCCAGACCGAGTTCGGCCAGAACTCGGCCTGGGACCGAGTTCGGGCCGAACTCGGATCCCCTGCTTCCAGCAGCTCCAGCAGCAACAGCAGCAACTTCGTCGCCTACTTCCCGAGCTTCTTCGACACACGAACGGCGCTCGTCGCACTCCGGGGTCTTCTCCATATAGGTTGGGAACCCCTCCCACTCCAATACATTTCAGAGGACAGGTGGGATTGTCGAGTGGAGGGCAAGATACTCTACTAGAAATAGTAGAAGAGATCAGGGGGATGCGAAGCAAAGGGGACCAGATATTTAAACAAATTAGGCTTCGATTATTATCGGTGGTTTGGCATGTCTGGAGGGAACGCAACAATAGGATATTTGAAGGGAGAAGTGCCTCTTTATCTGCCCTTCTGAATAACATAACAAGCGATCTTCTTATACTGGAGTAGTTAGAATCAAGGAGGAGATATTTCTACATAGAGAAATACTGAGATTGTATGTTATTCCTTTTTATCAATAAAGTACCTTTGCTTCAATATATATATATATATATTTTTCAATATATATATATATATATATATATATATATATATATATATATATATATATATATATATATATATATGTTCTTAGTAATGTCTAGGTCACAAAAAAGTTATACAAAAGATTAGCTACAAAGAAATACTTTTCTCATATCTCAGTTATATTTGGAATGATCACGATTATATGCCAAATCACTTTCACCATGTTTTAGTGCCTTTGGGTGTAGATATGAGCAAGCTATATCCGGAACGAGTCCTGAGGAATTGGGTACATGTTAGATACAGATTGTCGGATACAAGCATAGATATGGTCCTCCTCCAACAGGAGTACCCATGGAACGTAAGTTTTTGATCCATCAAATGCCCAAATCTAACAGAAGTACATAGTGAATACACTAGCTCGATCGGATGTTTTAGTTTCTGGAACTTTTAGTTGTATGTCAAGATTCCTATAGATCCGGTTATGGCCTTTCGAAGGAAGATGTGTGGGGCTGGAGTGCACTGGACCACATATCTCCTTTTCTCTTCCATTCATTTTCTCAATGCTGAAGTCTGACCTTGATATCTACCTCATCCATTACGAACTCCAATATGCACTTGAGAGATCCTGCGAGGACACCGATTAACTATATTATTACTAGTATATATGCACGTGCAGTTGCACGTATTTCATACTACTTGGGAAGTAACAAATAATAGTCTTTTAACTTTTTTACTACTTGAGAAGAGCAAAACCCCTTAATTTTTTACTAGTTGTGAAGAGCTACAGCTCCCTTAGGCCTCGTTTGGTTCACAGAAACAAAAGGAAACTGATTCTTTGCTCTTTCCTATCCTTTGGGAAATTGCAAGTCCAATCAATTTCCCTTTCGGTGTCTGGAAATGTCAAAAGAAATTGGGAGGGAATGTGAATCCTTAGAGAGAAAAAGTGAATCCTTGGGTTGGTGGGGGAACCACTTCCTCCCTATTTTCGGGAATCAAAATTTTTTTTTTTCCTACTCATTTCCTTTGGCGTCCAAACATTGAAATGAATGACTATACTTTCCCAAGTCTGATTCCACAAACCAAACTTGTCCTTAATTTTTTTTCGTATACTTAATTATCTAACTACCCATGTTAAATTTAAGGAACAATTTTAATTAGTAAACATAGATAAGGATATTTTTGGAAAAAAAATCACGTTAAGTCTCAATTTTTCCTATTCTATAGTAGTATAGAAGTGTAGATTGGTATTTTTCCTCAGGAAATTGTCATATAGAATGTCCAAGTTGGGACGTTTACTGATGCCTAGACTACGGTTCTATGAATCTATGCATTCCGATTTAAAATGTCCATTTCTTTATCAAATTCCATAATCTTAGAGTAAAAATGGTTGAAACCAAAATACTTGGTGCCTTGGTGGATGAAAACTGGAACTGAGTACTAAACTAGGTCATGAGCTCATTATCCAAGCTGATTTGTTGTTGAGACGAGAGATATCCATTATGACATATTTTCGAACTTATGGTCATGGCTAAATCCATAAGACTGACCATTTCTCAGTTGCAAAGAGGCTTCATCAGGGACCAGGACTTCATTTGCTGATAGTATGTGTGATTTGGACCCATTCATTTTAGAGTAACAATTGCTTCATTCAATGTCTTTGTTCTCTTACAAAATCCTGATAAGTTCTTAATCCGAGTATTCACCTTTTCAGGTTTTGACAGGCTCAAGTCTGAAATTGTTACATTGCTTTTTGTTGAAGCCGTCTCCATACGAAACTCTGCAGCAAAATAAATTTGGAGATGCCATGTCCATGTCTTCTGTGTCCAATCACTGGTTCATCACAAAACTAAAGCCCACCGATATTATTGGTCTTGCCAATTTGCTTTATGAAGAACTACATAAACAGTTTGAGCGCATATTTTTTGGGACAAGCTCTCTCCCTTTTATTGTGGTTTCAGACCAAAAAGGTCATCTGATTTTAGATATTAAGTTCTTGGCCGAAAAATTGATATTGCTGTTAAGATGTTTGATGATCATTTTGCAATTTTCTTGACTTTGACCTAACCATTGTGTTGGAGAGGTGCCAAATTCTGGTTCCGATACTCAGAGAGTTGGGTCCTCAAATTCACTACCACTTTTCCTCGTCGTTCTTTGCATCCAGATGATATGATAACTCCAAGTGCTGACCCATCAGTTGATTTGTTTTTCTTTAGTACTCAAGGTAATTCATTAACTTGATTGTTATTTTTATTACTGTTTCTTGTTTCGGCAATTATATTACGTACAAGGCATTGAAAGGGGATTTTATATGTAATAACGGTTTCAACCAGTGTTACCTGCACAACTCAGAATTCAAGTTATAGTTTACGGTATCAGTATCAGACCCTTTTTTATGAATATCTGTATCGGCAGTTTCATGGGGTTTAGGTCCTTTTGAATTAGTAAGTTTTGTTTCGGTATCGTTATAGAATCATAGACACCGACACTTCCAAGACACTACATGAACTCCATCAAACTGTTATGAATCATATTACCACATTAATGTATTGATGGCACCATAAGGTCTGACTGTCAAAATGAATGTTGGAATCATTTTAACCTCACGAGAAGTAATTGGGTAGGCAAATCATTCTTATTTCCTGTGGTATCGTGTTACCAGATACCTTCTTTTATATCCCCAATTATTGGTATTCATCAAATAAACTCAACTTAATCACCAATTATTGGTTTTAGTAAAATTTAGTTTATTTGATGAATGCCAACAGTCGGCGATCTATTTTTCATTCACACGAAGGTTGTACACTATTGCCCTCAGGAATTTTGTGATGGCATTGTCCATGCACTTCTCACATTGATGTTGTGACATTTGTGTTATATGGTTCTTCTAATCTGCGTAGGTGGTGCTGTCAATGTTACTTGATAAGTTGGTATCAAATATCAAGCACTCTTCAAGTTTCCGATTTGGGAACCGCCTGAGTTCTGACTACTTAACACTTCAACATGGCTATAGTATCTTAATATGTGTGTTATATTTGTCTACTAGGCTTGATGATATACATAACCAAATACCTTTATGGTTAAAATGATCTAGCCCATCTGCCTGACACAGTCTAGGCTTAATACTTGAACATGGTTATCGTTTTATGACTTAATCTCCTTTCTTGACTCCAAACTTCTGTCTGACACATGAAGAATCACGGTTACACTAGTATTGCTCAGTATCTCTGTCACCTTACCCTCCCAATATCTATACTACTATATAATAAGAAAAAAGATGAGCTTCACCGTGAAACTTTTCTTTCCAAATATATCCTTACATATGTTTGATCTTCCTAAGTTAGTCTTTTAGTCTTCTCAATAATAATCTACATACATTTATAAACGAAAGGCAATAGCTTGTATTTATAATCAGTAATCAGGGCAGACCCACCCTATTGGGGGTGGGGGGAGGGGTGTTGCCTCCCCTGAATTTTCTGCTTGTGTGCTATATAGTGTTGTTATTAACTTTAATGTCTTACGAAAATTTTGTAATTGATGGTGGTTGGTAAATGAATGGAATTTTAACCAAGAGGTTCCTGAGTTCAATTCTCTCTAGCCATATTATGCATTATTTATTGCTTCTTAAAACCTTTTTTTTAAAATATTTCTATATATTGTACCATTAAACATGGAGGGTTGCCTTTAAGTTGGTAAATTCATGAAATTTTAACCAAGAGGTCATGAGTTCAATTCTCTTTAGCCATATTATGCATTATTTTTTTAAACTTTTTTTAATATTTCTATATATTGTACCCTTAAACATAGAGGGTTAATGTCAAAAGTTCACAGTCAGTCATGAGACTTTCAAATCTTATATATAGCTTTTTATAGTACCCGGGCCCATCTTGACCGGCGTGGATGTAAGGTGGTATACCCTTAAATTCTCAAAAAGTTTCACCAGAACCAAACTAATTTAATATCAAATGAACCTCTTTTTTCCTTCTTTTTTTTTCCTTCTTTTTTTTCCATAGATTGATCTAATTAACCTGCAGAAATTGTTCTGTCAACTGATGTTGTCCATAGGATGACCTCTGAATAGTAGGTAGCTTGACCGTAGCTTTCTTCTTATTTGATAAGATACTCAACCGAATGTAGCCAACGAGAAGATATTGAATAAAATATAACTTACATCAATATACTTTCCATCAAAAATCATACTATTCCTTTCATTCTATACTGTCCAAACTAAAACAACCATAATTAAATCCCATGTCAATCTCAAATCTGTAGAAATTTACTTTCTACATGAAGACCACTATTGTTCAACACTTAAAGGATATAAATTAACATTCCAAAGTAATTTACAGAAATCGCATATTGAGGAAGCAAAACTGCATTCAGTAAAAAAATGATATGCATTATCTAACTGAGTATTAGAAGAAAAAAAACACAAGAAATTTGACATGTAAATATATTTCCTTGACAGAATGTCACTTTTGTGGAGTCTATTTTTATGGACTAACGAATTAATATCTTAACCTTGATAGGAATAAGTAATTTCAAAATAAATTTTCCTACCAAAAATCTTGTTCCTAAATCATTAAACAACAAATATAAAGATTTAACGGTTAATTGGCCGTTAGTAGAGATATAACAAGAAATAGAATCAGATTCAACAAAAGAATAATTGCTAAGAAAAAATATCATTATATTATATTCATCTAAGAAATTATTAGTTTTGTTATTTTTAAGCTTCCAACCCCCACCCCCCCCCCCCCCCCCCCCCCCCCCCAATCAAATTCTATTACCATTCTGAATACTAAACTAAGAAGAAACCATAATATCTGGATTTCTAGCATTAGCAAAAAAATTAGGAAAAACATCCATTAATATAGTATTACCAATCCAATAGTCTTTCCAAAATTTAACATGTTTCCCATCACCAGATATTTTTCTAATGCCAATTTGAAAACTAATACCAGCTTCCAAATATCCTTCCATAAATAAGAATACCCATTATGAATTTTGTGATGTAAATAATACAATCTTAAAATGTCTACTACTAATTTGTTTTACCCAATTAAGATTAGAAATAGTTAAAGCTCTCCAAATCCACTTACCCAACAAAGCAAGATTTCGATTTCTAAGATTTAAAACCCCTAAATCCTCCTCCTTTTTAGCATTACAAACATATTCCAATTGATCAAGCACTTAAAGCCAAAACATTTATTATTACCAGACAAGAATAAACTCCTAAGCCTATCTATCTTTTTAACAACCCATGAAATAAGGAGAAAATAGGACATAAAATAGCTAGGAATTTAAGATAACATAAAATTAACCAAAATTAACCTTCCACCTCTAGATAACGAATCCTCTCCAAGAATTCAACCTTCTCTCAATCAGATTTTGCCATTTCAACCTATCCAACCTACCATAATGTAGTAGGAATGCCAGGATATCTAAATCAAAATTTACCCACTTGGCAATTAAATAGCTCTGCAAGATGATTATTATGCATATCATCACCATTCATCCAAATTGTACAACTTTTTTGAAAATTAATAGCTATAAAATGATTTTAAGGTTATCTAGATGCTTAAAGTCAACTTGAGAAAATAAGGATCGTATCATCAACAAATTGTAAATTAGTATATTATTATAAACTTCATTATGAACAATACTAGCTATCATATGAGATTCTTTAGCTTTATACACCATTCTACTAAGAACATCAGAAACTAAAACAAAAATGAGAGGAGAAATAGGATCTCATTATCTCAAGCCCCTTTTGCAAACAAATTTTTTTTTCCTTCAATACCATTAACTAAAACCGTAGAAGTTCCAGACTTTAAACCCATGATTATCCAATTAATCCATTTATCACCAAAACCTTTTGCCTTTGAAGTTTCTTGTAGAAAACACTAGTCTACTTAATGATGAACTTTTTCAAAGTCAATTTTAATCAGAGTACCTTCTGTTTTAGTTTTGCAACACATATGAACCATCTCTTGTACAGCCATGACACACTATCAAGAATACGACGACCTTTAATGAAACCAATTTGTGTTTTATATATCCACTAGATCATCCAAAAAATCTCCGAGTCTATTAGCAAGAATTTTCATCAAAATTTTAAAAGAACAATTAAGCAAAACCAACCAGTCGAAATTTATTGATCTCATTAGCATCTGGTATTTTTGGAATCAAAATGATCGAACCATAACTTATCCTCGAAAGATCAATATTACCCTCATAAAAAGTCTTTAAAGATCCATCATTCTTAATATCTTCCCCAAAAAATTAATAAAATAACATAGAAAAATCTTTGGATCTGAGGCTTTGTCTCCAGGTAAATCAAAAATAGCCTTTTTAACTTCCATTTCAGTAAATTCTTTATCCAAACTAGTTAAATTCACACCATTAAGAAGTCAAAGCTTAAGAAGGAAGTTCAAGCAGGATCCTCATGCAGCAGATTTCAAAGATGATGTATACAGGATAAGAACAGGAAAAAGGTTTATTGATTTATGCCAATACATGGCTGCCGACAACTTCATTCTACTTGTTGTCATGTATGTAGCCTTATGATTAGTGTTATTCTCTCTCAACTATTACATTCACTAGTGCACTGTTTGGCTTGCAAGTGTTCAGAGTCATGACAGTAAATTAATTCTATTAGATGGAAATTCATGTCTATCCAAGCCACTGGATGTTGATGACGACGCTTACACTGGGCTGTAGAATTTGCTGTTGCTGTGGCGGAGATGCACTTACGTACCATTGTTACCTTATGTTAGAAATTATCAGGAATTTGGACTTATCCTAATAGCTGAACGTGGCGTAAATGATGTTGTGGTGTCTGATGTCACAGTGTGAAGGTTCGATAGACAGAGATGACACAACGTGCGCGGGTTAGCCTACTTCTAGCCCACCTAAATATATGGTAGCCCACCCTAAGTATAGTTTCTAGATCCGCCTCTGATCACCTGCGACCCCGACCTCTATTGTGATCACGCTGAGTCTGGAGGTTGTCCTAAGCAGAGGGGAGGTTTTCTAAGTCCGAAGTTTTGTCTGACTTACCCTGGGCCGGTCATGTATCCATGTATAGGTTCTTGATATTAAACATTACTTTGCGTATTTCTTCCAAACAATTCATAATTTTGCCTTCTTATTCACAGAGGGTCATTATATGTGTCCTTGACAAACATGATATTTGATCACATTTTAACTGTCATTGAAACTTAACAGAACTTGGGGTAATTGATCACGAAGTGCACCATGGCCTTCACCATAGTGCCTAATTGCCAACCACATATGTCTTGGAGACAACTAACCAATCTCCAGCCCACAGCCGAGCTACATAGATGCTAGGGAGTTCAGCAATGGACTTAGGCCAATTGATGGACTACAAAACCACCATTGAAGTTGATGTAATGGTGTGGCTCAAAGTAGCATCCAGCTATCATAAAGTCCTTCCACTTCCTCCCAAGTGGAAGCTCATTGGCACTACCATACAATGTATGGATGAAGAACCCACTCCTCATGGTGCTGCTTCTACTGCTACTACTGCTCTACTACTCTCACCCCATAGAGGGAATACCAGTCACATTGGAGTGCAAAAGTTTGAACCGCATAGAACCAAAACACACTGTTCCTTGCCACATATGTGGATGTCAAAACCAATCCCGTTCGGATCGGATTCATATTAATCCAAATCCGTATCCGAAATTCATTCCGATTCTGTACTGGGAACCGACCCAAATTTGCTTGAAATACGTTCCATTGTTACTTCTACACACATCGTCTTTTTTAGGAGGTTGACATTCTGATGGAGAACAACTTAAATTTTCGGTTATTTTGATTTTTTTAGTTTGTTTGTTAAGATAAACCAAATAAAGAGAATTATATCTCTTGGGTTTGTTAGGGATTGACTTATCTTATGGATAAGAACTTAAAGATTTAGTTTATTTGAGTTTATAGGGTGCGATGCCAAAATCTTAGAGTGGATCTCTCTATCAAGGTTGCTTCTCCGCTTCCAATCTCCAACGGTACTAATCCTAATTATTATTTTCAATTTCTATTATAATTTTTGTGAAAAATTTATAATAGTTGTTGTTTACTCTTCAATCAAAACTTCCGCACCCAAATATTTTCAAATTCCTAATTTTATACTAATAATTTATTTTTGGGTCCCCGTCCCGCGTCAAATCGCTATCAGAGTCAAAACCTGGTTTAGAAATAGTTCAAGAACGTCTACACAAAATTTCTCGCAACAAATTTGTGCGATAATATATATGATAAGATGCTTGCTGAAATGAAAAAAGTGTTTGAAGAATTTTTCAATAGAAATGAAGTAAAAGCTATTGCTAATAGTGATCCTATATACATAAAAAATTCATTAATGGAACATATTAAGTCTGTCATAGACGAGTTAGAAGTTAAATTCAAGTCTGAGTCTAAGTCTAGATTTAAACTAGTAATAAATTTTGAGCTTTATAAGTCTATATTTAAACCATTAATAAATTTTGAACGTTATATATCTTCATTAAAAGAATTAAATATGTCATATAATGAAATAAATAAATTTAAAAAACTTATTAAGTTATCTAAATATTTTGAACGTGCCTAATAATTAAACCTGTGAACAATTTCTATTATATATTTGTTACAAATAATTATAATAGTTTGCAAGAAATAATAATTGATTACAGGGGCGATCATTTTACGTTTCTAGAGTGATCGAGACATGCACAAGTTGTTGAAGTGCCTGATTGGTCGCTGTTGAATATTATACTTCTTCCACTTCCATAACCTCCAGTACCGCCACGTACGGAGTTTTGTTGTATTGTCGGAAGCTTCAATGTTGACTAAGTTGTCAAAGCAAAGACATCTGCCATGGCCGAATTGGAGGCCTTCAACAAGAGCATAATTCTCGAATTTTACACTTAATTCACCAGGAGGTGAATTTTTAGATTTAGTTAATCTTCTTTTGATTGTTTTGTAGCTTATAAATAGTTTGTAATCTCATAAGTTATGGATCAAAGAATTGAGAATGAAAAATCTATTTTTAGTTTATATGGTACGATGCCAAAATCTTAAAGTGAATATCTCTATCAACGTTGCTTCTCCGCTTCCAATCTCCAACGGTAATCCTAATTATTATTTTCAATTTCTATTATAATTTTTGTGATAAATTTATAGTAGTTGTTCACTCTTCAATCAAAACTTCCACACCCAAATCTTTTCAAATTTTTAATTTTATACTAATAATTTATTTTTGGGTCCCCGTCCCGCGTCACATCCATTATATCACACTAGTAATGTGCACGTGCATTTGCACGTATGAAAAAATATTAAAAAAATTAAATATAAATTTATTATAAAAAATTATCAAATCAAGGATTTGAAAACTCAAGCAACCAAGAAAAACAACTTCTACTTTAACCATTTGTGTTAGATTATTTAGTTATAAATATATCATATTAGATAGTTAAATACTTAGTTTATTTTTTTAAAATAATTAGTGGAGTATTTGGATAGTTATTTAACTATTTATTTATTTTTTTAAATTTATTTAAATGATTGATGATATTCATACGGCTTAGACGGCTCACTTTTGAACTTTTGAAGCCTCTTCATATAGTAGAAGATAGGTGTTATATCACATACCAAAGTTAATGCAATTCAAAAAACTCGGTCATTAATAGTCGTTACATTACATGCATCTCATTTTTTTTCAATGACCTAAAAAAAAGTCAAGGGTATAAATGCAAAAATAATGCCACTTGTTATAATCCCATGGCGAGTTGCTATTTGAGTTACTGTAGTCGAACTCAACTTAATAGGACTAATTAGCATTTAGATACTAGATTTTATATCAGCTTAGAGTTTAAGCACTGACATGTCCAATTGAAAAATTTTAACCCTGAATTTTTTTTTTTTTTCCGTTATATATATTTTTTTCTTCCAGTACATGTTGTTGTCCTTGTACTAATGTTCAGATTATAATGGAAAAAATAACTTTTTATTTTAGGATCTAACGTTTTCAATCAAATATTTTAGGAATTAAACTCTAATCTGATATAAAATCCATAACCTAAACGCTAATTAGCCCAACTTAATACTATAGTACTGCTTACTCATTAAAAATTGGATCGAATTAACGTGTTAACGGTTACCATCGTCAGCTCTACACATGTACACAGAAATGGGGCCCACTTAACAGAATCCAACTAACTTTTGAAATTCTAGATTATGTGAGAGAACCCACTTTGTGTGACGAAAGATACCAATATCAAATCATAGACATGCACCGAACCTTTCTTTTTGGCCCCCTCTCCTTTGAATCATTCTCACCATATATGTAAAGTGCACATAAAAGAAGAAAAAAAAAAAAAAAAAGGCAACAAACAAACATATGAGAATACCACGACATAGACGTTTTGATTCATTCCATAATATATATGTACAATGTAGGTCCTCTTCAGAACCAGATGCTGCGTTGCGTGACAAGAAAGCAAGCAGTGTAGCCTTACAAAATCTCTAAATTTTTTTTTTTAACTTTCATCTCACTTACTAATATAAATTTTTACCTACATATTATTTTTTGTGTTTATTAGACTTACATTTCTGTATCACAAAAATTTTTAAAATTATTTTTCGTGACAAAATAGATATTTTTGGTGAAAAATTAAAACTTAAATCTAATAAGCACAAAATAAGTATAAAATTTTATTAATAAGCGGGATTAAAGTTAAAAAAAATCTAAAAAAAATCACAAAAAGTATATGATAGAGTAGCAAAATAGTGTTAGCCAAAGCTCCAGAGTCAGCTAAGCTAAGCAACTAGTACTAATTCACTTGGTCTAGACTCGTGTCAAAGCTCGGGACCTTAGCCCTGACCGGCTGTGACTCCCTGAGCTTGAACGACGACGCTCCCTTGAGCTTGAACGACGACCCCCCGCCGTTGTCCGACCGGGACGCGTCGGACTCGATCAGGAGCTGCACGACCTCGTTCATGGACGGACGGAGGGCGGCCGTGCCGCAGGTGCAGCGGATGGCGATGCGCAGCGCCTGGATCATCTCCTCCTCGAACGGGCTCCACGACAGCCGCTTGTCGAGGATGTCGGTCGCGCCCTCCTTGGTCGCCATCTTGCTGTTCACCCAGTAGATGATGTCCTTGTTCTCGCCGAACTCCGGCTCGTTCGGCTTCTTGCCGGTGATGAGCTCCATCAGGACCACGCCGTAGCTGTACACATCGCACTTCGTACTGGCTTTCGAGGAGTAGGCATACTCTGCAGTCACAACATTTTGGTCTATCAGTCCTAACAACATTTCGATCAACAAACAATATAAATTCATCTAGAGTTCAAGAATTTGATTAAGTACAATTAATTTGGGACGTACTCACCGGGGGCTAAATAGCCGTAAGTGCCTGCAATAACAGTCGTCGACGAATCATTCTCCCCGGCACCGGCCTGCAGCACTTTGGCGATGCCGAAATCGGCCACCTTGGGCTCGAACTCTGCGTCGAGAAGTATGTTCGACGTCTTGATGTCCCTGTGAACTATCGGGAACAGGAGGTCGTGGTGCAGATAGGCCAGCCCCTGCGCGATGCCGACCGCGATCCGGTGCCTCGTCGGCCAGTCCAGGAAGCTCCACCCCTTGTGCAGCGCGTCCCACAAGTTCCCGTTGGGCATGTACTCGTAGACCAGGAGGTTGCTGTCCAAGCTGGAGAAGCAGCAGTACAGCTTCACTATGTTCTTGTGTCGAATGCTCCCCAGCGTCTCGACCTCCGTCCTCAGCTCCCTGTCGAGGTACAGCGAGTCCGCGGAGTGGTCCTTGGGCTTCTTCGGGCTCCAGAGCTTCTTCACCGCGACCAGCTCCCCGTTGCCGAGCTCGATCTTGTAAACGGTGCCCGAGCCTCCGTGCCCGACGATGTTCTTGTCGATCAGCGCCTCGACGATCTCGTGCTGCTCGAAGCTCAGCTTGTGGAAGCTGGTCACGTCGAAGGACGAGGAGGAGGACAGCCCGTCCTGCTCGACCGACTCGTCCTTCTGTCTGAACCAGCGTTTGGCGAGCAGGAGGGTCCCGAAGACGGCCAGCATCGCGGAGATCCCGATGACCCAGATGTTGTTGAGCCGCCTTCTCAAGTCGGGCTGCCGGCAGAGCGGGAGGATCGAATTGGTGAGGTTGAGGCGGACGGGAGCGCAGAGGCCCGGATTGCCCGCGACGCTCTCGATGAGGCCTTCTTTTATCAGGGGGAGAGGCACCGCGCCGGAGAGCTGGTTGTTCGAGAAGTCCAAGGAGTTGGGAAGCAGCTCGCAGAGGCTCTCCGGAATCGCTCCGGTCAGGAGATTGTTGGAGAGGTTGAGGACGTTGAGAGACTTCAGGGAAGAGAGCGAAGTGGGAATGGACGAGTCTAGCCTGTTGCTCTGCAGCGATAGCTGGTTCAGCCGGTTCAAATTTCCGATTTCGGAGGGAATTGGGCCTGACAAGAGATTGTTGCTGACGTCGATCTTGACCAGGCTGGTGGCCCGGGAGATCTCCGGCGGCAGAGCGCCCGATATCCGATTGTTCTGCAAGAACAGCGCGGACAGGTTCGCGGCGTCCCCGATCGACCTCGCGATCTCCCCTTCGAACCGGTTGAACCCGAGATCGATGATCGAAGCCCGGGGGAGGGCGAAGACCCCTCCCGGCACCCGGCCGCTCAGCTGGTTGTTGTTGACTCGGAACCGGAGGACGCTGGCACAGTTCGCGTAGCTCTCCGGCAGCCGGCCGGAGAACTGATTGCTCAGCACGAGTATGTACAGCAGCTTCCCTCCGGCGCAAACATCCGGCGGCAGCTCGCCGCTGAACTCGTTCTCCGACAGCTCCAGAACCACCAGCGGAGAGAACTTGCCGAGCGTGGCCGGGACCGGGCCCGAGAGGAAGTTGCGGTACACCGACAGCATGGTCAGCGCGGTGGAGTTCCCGAGGGCCGGACCGAGCCCTCCGGTGAGGCTGTTGGTGTAGGCCTGCAGGACTTGGAGGCGGGGCAGCTGGAAGATCTTCTCCGGTATCGGACCGGTCAGCTGGTTGACGGACAGGTCGATGTCGACGAGCTCGGTCAGGTTTCCGATCTCGTCGGGGATCTCTCCGGTCAGCAGATTGTAGTAGAGCTCCAGGAACCGGAGGCTCCGGAGCCTGCCCAGCGCCGGGGGGATCGTGCCGGTGAGGAGGTTGCCGCTCAGCTCGAGGTCGGCGAGGGACGTCATGTTCCCTAGCCACGGAGGGATCTCCCCTCTCATCACGGTCGTCGAGAGGATCAGCACTCGGAGGTTCGACAGCCCGGTTATCGACTCGGGCAGCCGCCACACGTCGAACCCCGGGTTCTCGTTGAAGTTGACGACTTCCAGGCTCGTGAGGTTGGCGAGGGAGACGGGGAAGTCGCCGGAGAAGAGGTTGTTGGAGAGGTCTAGGAGGCGGAGGGAGCGGAGGGGCGACAGGTCGGGGACGCGGCCGGAGACGCCGGCGAAGCTGAGGTTGAGCTCCTCGAGGAAGGTGCAGTTGAGCACCGTGTCGGGGAATCCGCCCCGGAGGTTGTTCTTCGCGAGGCGGAGCGAGCGGAGGGCGGGCAGCGCCGAGCAGACGTTCGGGGGGAAGGAGCCGGTGAGGGACCACGAGGAGATGTCGAGCGCGACGACGCGCCCCGCCTCGTCGCACGTGATGCCGGGGAAGCTGCAGTAGGAGGTGCTACTAGTGTCGTTGCCGACGTCGTCGGCGGGGAAGCGCCACCGCGACATGGGGGCCCCGGCGAGGGACTGCTTCATTTGGGAGAGGAAGGCTGATTGGGACTGGAGGGAGAGGGGGATGAGGAGAGGGAGGAAGGAGAGGGTGAGGAGGAGCGAGTTTAGAGCCATTGAAATAATATGTTAAATTGTTTGTTATTGTTAGGAGGAGGTGGGAGTGGTGGGAGTGGCTATGGTGATGAGAGTACAACTTGTTTATATATGTTTGTGTAAAGAAATGGAGGGAATGTTAGAAAGAAGAATACTTTTTTATTTTATTTTTGCATGAGAAGAATGTATGTTGATATTTGGATTGGGTGCGTGAAGGTTTATGTACATACACTTTTCACCTTGGAATTTGTTGCGGTGCACGTAAACAGGGTCGGACCTAGGATAAGTCGGGAAACTTTGGACAAGAGGGAAACCAGAAACTCGAATTGGGGTGGAAGGGTGGGCTAGGTATAGACTGACTTACATAAAAAAAAAAAAAAATTTCAACGAAATTTATACATACAAAAATAAAATAATTTTTTTTTTGGGGGTGGGCTGGAGCCCATTCCAGCCTGCTATTTGGGTACCCATCAGGCTCAACATGATTCTACCAAAGATTAAGGTCACGGATGACCACTAGGACAAGCTGACAATAAGGATCAATAGACAACCAAAATTAACTTCAGGATTGGACAATCCAACCCTCCGGACCATCCCTGCATGTAACACGTTGGGTTGTCCAAGTTGAAACATATTTTGGTCGTTCTTTGATTTTTGTTGTGAGTTGGTCCGATCTCGGATTTGAAGAGTTGTCCTAAACAAAAAGAAGTTGTTAGAGAATTTCCAACCCTATTGTGAGTTTGAAAAAATGGTTGTCACATAGGAATGACAAGCATTTTTTTTCAAAAGTACTTCTCCAATGCAAATGTGAAATAAATTGTGAAGTTGACATGGCAATGACATGGCAAGGAGAATGTGAAGTTGGTTGTCTAGATATAGACAATGCACTTCACAATGACTTTATGTCCACATCATCAATTATGAATAAAAATATATATATAAAAAAGAAGAAGTGAAAAAGTTGTCATGGAAGTTGAAAAAAATAATAATTTTATTGTCTTTTCAAATTTTTTACATTGAAGAACATATTTTTATCTCATTGTCTTGTGTGAATGTCATCTTGTCACATAGAAAAGATATTATCTTATGTCTCATGTCACATATGATTCACAACTCAAAACAAGACAATAGGGTTGGAGATGCTCTTACTACTTACTGTTGAAGTTGTTACTGTTGTCGGACTTTCTCATGGAAGGTGATGATGATTTCTTATATTGCTTCGCGACTCGATCAGGATTCGTATGTGCATGGCTTTGTGCTAAAGAGGCTTTTGGGGTTTATGCTTGCTGATGTTGAGTGTGCACTCTAATGTGTGTCAACATCTCGCGCGACGGTCACGAGTTCTGCGCGTGATCTTATCGCATAAGGTCCTGTGGCATTTGGGCCACTCTCCCTTTGAAACTCTTTTTTCAGTGCCCCCCCAAAAAAATAAAAAAAACTCCTCTTTATGTCTTAATATCTAGCACTGGAATTTTGGACGAAACAATATGGTTCGTCGGTTTGAAGATGTCAAGAACATCATATTCGAGTTGACCGGAACAACTGAGCGACACGTGAAGCTGCGTCACAGTCCAGTCTGCCACACCTTCACCATAATCGTGATGATACGAAAGCATAGAAAAATCTATTGATATAAAGCTTAGTTGTGTATTAAATCCATTATAAATGAATGAATTCTTGTCTAATGCTTCATCATGTCATGTTGAGCCAACAAATATGGTTAAAAGTAAATCCAATAATCATGGAAGGGGGCCAAAGCCTTGTAGATCCTCACTTAAAACACCACATGTAACACATATTAAGGAAAGTAAAGTTTAAAAACTTTGAGTGTAGAATTGTTACCAATGCTTTTCTATCTCTTGCTTCCCTTCTAGATGCCTTTAATTTTATCCTTCTTTTCTCTTTTAAAAAAAAATTCCTCTCACTGTCAAAATCAATTTTCTGCCCTCATCTTTAGCCATATTACATTATGGCATATACATCTCATAATTCATTTCGATTCTTAGATCTGACTTGATCGTCGAAGGGGTCTGAAGTTGGACATGAATATTTTGTTGCGAGTTCGAGAATTTGGAACGGCAGGTTGATCTCAAAGCCCAACTGTAGTAAGTCGATTCCATGATTATAAGTTCATATAACCAAGAACACTTCGACTGTAATAAGTCGATTCCATGATTATAAGTTCATTTAACCCAAAACACTTCGACATTGATTCCATGATTAGAAGTTCATATAACCGAGAACACTTCGATCTGAGCATCCACAGTTGGGGATACGGCAAACGACATAATAGAGAATACATCTGTTTGGTACAACAGCAATCATTCCTACGTACAAAGGATTGGAAATGTGAACTTAAATCTTCTATAAACAAAATTAAAAAGAATAAAGTTACATAAGCTTGAACAGTTCTTTTTTTGGCATACTAATTAAATAGGACATTAGAAGCATAAGTTGGCACTATAATTGCAAAAATGCTATTTAGCTCCCAAAATATTTGGATGATGTCATCTTCCATTATGTGGCATATGACATGGTGGCTGATATGGTAGCTGACATGACAAAATTTAACATTAAAATTAATATTAAATTAACACGATAATTAAAATTAAAATTAAAAATTTTGGGTAATTAATTATGGGAAAATTTATGAAATGCCCAAAAAAACGAAAAAGTTTTATGAAAAACCCACCGCACAATAACATTTCATTGCGTGCCCAGAATTAGCAAAAAATATATAAAGAGGGTTCCGAATGACCTTTTTGCCCTTCCTTCTAATTTATTGAAAACACCCACGAAACTACTCTTAAAACAAACGTTTCGATACTTCATCTTCTTCCATACGCTGCTCACTTTCGAATCTAGGTTTTTTCCTCAAAAATTTTCAAAATCTCGTCGGAAAAATTCGAAAAGACCGAGACAAACGACAAAAGTGCTAAAACGGAGGTCCAAACATCATTTTTTTGCGATTCTAAAATTTTGAAAGGCCGTCTAACGAAGAAGCTGTTACTTTCAGGCTCCTCGAAGATACGCTCATTTTGGGACAAATCGGGCCTCGTTTCGACCTCCCAGTCAAAAGTTATGGCCCTTCAAAGTTTCAACTGACCATAAAATGCAGGAGAATGGTCATTCTCCGTGTTAGAACACGAAAAAATGTTAATTTTGCATGAGGGTGGCCATTCTCCGTGTAGTAACACGGAGAATGTCATTCACCGTCTTAATTTACACGGAGAATAGTCATTCTCTGTGTTAGAAACACGGAGAATGCCATTCTCCGTGTAAATTAACACGGAGAATGACATTCTTCGTGTTAAATAAAACGGAGAATGGCCATTCTCCGTCTTAATTTACACGGAGAATGGCCATTCTCCGTGTAATTTAGCACGGAGAATGGTCATTACAGTGTTAAAACGCAGGAGAATGGCCATTCTTCGTATTAGAAACACGGAGAATACCATTCTCCGTGTTAAATAAAACGGATAATGGCCATTCTCCGTATAATTTAGCACGGAGAATGGTCATTACAGTGTTAAAACGCAGGAGAATGGCCATTCTTCGTGTTAGAAACATGGAGAATGCCATTCTTCGTGTAAATTAACACGGAGAATGTCATTCTCCGTGTTAAATAAGATGGAGAATGACATTCTCCGTCTTAATTAAAACGAAGAATGATATTCTCCGTGTTAATTTACACGGAGAATGGTTATTCCCAGTGTTAAAACATAGGAGAATGACCATTCTCCGTGTAATTTAGTACGGAGAATGGCATTCTCCGTTTCTAAATTACATGGAGAATGACCATTCTCCGTGCTAAATAACACGGAGAATGACATTCTCCGTGTTAAATGACACGGGAAATGGTCCAAATGTTAAAACACAGGAGAATGACCATTCTCCGTGTTAGAAACACGGAGAATACCATTCAACACGGAGAATGGCATTCTCCTTGTTAAAAATGCAGGAGAATGACTATTCTTCGTGTGATATCGACGGAGAACCGTTGACAAAAACCTAATTTTTTTCGTTTTTTTGTTTTGTGGAAAGAAATTTGACATGAATAAAGATTCAAGAGTTTTCGTTCTTCTTTCAAAACGATGCTAACTCTTATGGAAAAGAAGAAGAAGATCTTCTCTCCATAATTGACCTAATTGTCGGAGAAGAAGAAGAAGATGAGCGATGATCGAAGTTCGACTGAAAAAAAAAGCATGGTGAACTACGAACGATCTTTGCGATCTCTGCTGAAGATGAGAGCAATGGAATTCAGATCTCTCGTGAAGAAGAAGAAGAAGAAGAAGAAGAGAATCGCAATCCAGATTTGAGTTTCTGCGGAGGGGTAGTTATGGTATTAATTTTGTAAATACAGAGCATCTAAAGAAAATCTTTGAATATTTGACGTGAAATTATATAATTATGGGTATTTCATAAAACCCATCCTGCGGGTGAATTTTTCATACAACCCAACCCCAAAATTGATTTTTTCAGCAATTTCCAGATTAATTATTTATGTTAAAATTTGCCATGTCAGCTGTTATGTCAGCTGTCATGTCAGATGCCACATAATGAAAGATGACATCACCCAAATATTTTTGGAGCCAAATATCATAATTGCTATAATTGAATGGTTTCGATAGTTCGGCACTAAAATGGCATTTTTCCCATGGGCGAATTATTATTATTTTTTTGCATAAGGAATCAAATTCACTGTCTAAAGAGAGAACGAACTTCAAATATTTAATATACCCATCAATTAGGACTTGGCTAATAGATTCCTTGCTGTAAGAATTCAAAAAGTCTTGCCAGCCAGAAAGTTTAGAGCGAAAAAGCAAACCGATGGACACGTGTCAGTACGTTATTCCATGTGTCATTTTTAATAATCTCACCAATAAAAGCAAGTTTACCAAAATCTTTATTATTTTCGAAAGCAACTATGTATTTAGATATTGTACATGTTTGATGATCAACAACCTCTCATATTACAACAACTTCTGATGAGATTCAAGAATGCCAAAACCACACCTTAATTAATAATACTCTCGGTTTAGCAATTTGATGCCCTAGCTGTATTGGCAAACCCTAGAATGTCAATGACAAGGACAACAAAACATGCTCTACGTAAACTTGTAGCCATTTGATTTACACACTTGCACAAAAGAGAATTTTGTGTGTGATTGAGGGATAAAGAAAGCCCAATTCTGATTGACGTTCTGAGCCCATCCAGAGGGAATCCCCTCCATGGATAAGGGATGTGCATGTAGTCATGTTTACCAAAGGAAAGATGCTCAACCCAAACACCCCCCCCCCCCCCCCCCCCCCCCCCCCGGTTGAGCATTCGGTTTATTCGGTTTAAATCGAACCGAATAACCCAAAATCGAATTGGACCGAAACCGAATAAGCAAAACCGAAACCGAACCGAATTGGCCCAAAACCGAATCAAACCGAACCGAATTAAATCGGTTCGGTTTTCGGTTTATTCGGTTTATTCATATTTTTTTTAATTTTTTTGAGCTTTTTTTGTTAATATATATAGTAACTAAATATACATAGACATATTTAGTATATACCTATATATATTTAGTATGTACCTACATATATTAATACTTATATATATATAGCGCACACACACACACATACACACACACACACACACACACACACACACACATATATATATATATATAAATTAATTAAATTTTCTTATTCGGTTTTCGGTTTTGGACCGAAACCGAAATCCAAAACCGAAACCGAATAAGAAAATTTAGTATTTTCAAAAACCGTAATCGAACCGAATTTTTTTAAAACCGAACCGAACCTCTTATTCGGTTCGATTCGGTTCGATTTTTGGTCCAAAACCGAATAATGCTCACCCCTACCCGCCCCCCCCCCCCCCCCCCCCCCCCCCCCCCCCCCCCCCCGACACACACACAAAAGAAAGCAATGGATAGACTAATTATGGGTGGAGATGTGAATAAAGACTAGATGTGGACTTGCACTCCCTGCCCTCCTGCTTTCCATGTCCTCTACCCAAAGGGTGATCAATTGCGTTTCGCCGCGATTAGGACTTAAACTATTCTGGTTTCGGCCATGCATTTGGACCTAACTAAGTAATCAATATGCTCATGCCAGTTGATTATTAATTATACATAGAAGAGAGGGAAATCAGCACCCAAGTGAAGGAAATTTTTTACAGTCTTGACAATTTTATCAATATATATTATCCGCGAATGCTGATACCATGATCCTTCTGGTTGAACAAGTCGCGGTTTACTGGATAAGCAATCATGACTCAGCTACATTAATGATGGCATTCACTCATAATTAGAGTACCAGTGAGGTTTCAGAGATGGTTTATAAAGCTCAGATGATGAAAAGTTAATATTCAACTGTTAGAGCATAATCGTAAGGTTAACATAACCGGGAAGTGGGAATTTGATTCCAGTTACTTAATAATTGGTTAATTTTGCAGTGGAGATGACTTACTGAATCTTCGGGTAAATATATCAACATTCGATTCCGAACACTTACTGGTTAATTTTCTTCCACTATCTTGAATTTAACCAGAGGATATTGTTACATGTGTAGATGCGAACTTGGACCAAGATTCTGCAGATATATGCCAGCAGTCTGCTGATAATTACAAGAGAAGATTTGGGAGGGCCTAGCTAAAGTTTGTTAATGTGTTTTCCAGCAAACTTTGCTTCTTGGAACCTCTTAATTTCCTAGCAGAGGCATCAAACTGATGACCGGTATTATTGCACCTTACTTTCTTAACACTATTTCTTGCACTGATAACTAGCATATGGCATGCATATTGTTTGTACTTTGTAGGTTACAAAGTTGATCTGTAACTTCACACTTTGTGGTTAAATCATATGTATAGAGGGTGTACTAACACAAACTGAGATGTCTCACTAACTAAAGCTATAAATCCTACAAACATAAGTTATATGGGTGATGATGGTTCAAACCTAAGGTCAGCTGTGTTAAGTATAGTCTTCTCGTCTTACTTGATTTGGGTGCTACTAACACACGGCATATGATTCTTCTCGTCTTACTTCTCAGGTGTGGATCCAAAAGCTATAACTGGGATGAGATACCAAAATTTTGGATGGACTGGAAGTTGATTAATCCATATTAAAAAATCAAAAAAAAAAAAAAAAAAATTAAGTGCACATCTGCCTTGCTATTGTAAGTCATCGAAAATTATGTATGGTTCGTCGGTTTGAAGATGTCAAGAACATCATATTCGAGTTGACCGAAAAAAGTGACCGACACCTGAAGTTGCGTCACAGTCCAGTTTGCCACACCTTCACTACAATCGTGATGATACGAAAGCATAGAAAAATATATTCATATAGGCTCGGTTGCGCCTTAAATCTATTATAAATGAATTTTTGTCTAATGGTTCATCATGTCATGTTGAGCCAACAATGGTTAAAAGTAAATCCAATAATTGGGGGTGGGGGGTGCAAAGCCTTGTAGATCCTTACTTAAAACCCCACATGTAACACATATTAAGGAAAGTAAAGTTGGAAATTATTTTAACTTAGGGTTATGTCTGGTCAGTGCGCTGCTGGATGCAGTGAACTCCCAGTCTCTGTAATTTCCCGCTCCGTACGAGGCATTTGGTTGGCTTGTTGGATGGGAGCAGAATGTTGGACCGTGACTTGTGTTGGAGATCAAAGAGAGTTGAGACTGATGCAGTCTCTCTGAGCTGGCTAGACAGATTAAGTGTTGGAACGTGGCTCGCTGTTGGAGCTACGCTTAGGGGGAATGTGTGCAACCAGAATAAGAAGACCCTTTTATGCAGGCAAGTGGAACTGTCCTCCTTCCTCCTTATTCCTGCATGCTTAATAAATAGAATAACGTGATGCTTTGAATATGTCCCTAATGTCTCTTACCTTGAATGTTGAGAAATTGTGATGCGATGCTTTAGTTGCTAAATCGATAGAGATGCCTATGCTGGAAATCCTTGAATGAATAATACATGAACTTTGGATTGCTAAATGAATCACACTCGAACCACTAATGTAACATGATGCCTGAGATTGAATCGATAGTGTCCCTGATGCTTGAGATTGATGAAATGAATGAATCACTTGAATAATGAAATGCTGCGTGAATGATACATGAGAAAAGAATTGAATATGCTATTGTCCCTATGAAATGAATGAAATGCTGCAGGTCCCTTTGAAATGAATAAATTTTGTTGTTCCTCTTTAGAAGGAACACAATGAGAAATGTTGCAATGAAGCAATGAATGAGAATTGATGAGACTTGGGATCGTTGAGATCACCAAATGAAATGATGGTAATGATGGAAATGAATAAGTCATTGAACATGACTTGAATGAGATGAATAATGATGCACTGTTGTCTTTACTTCAATATTTTACCATGCATTTTATGTTCACGATTGAGTTGGACACGCATTCGCATGGTCATAGGACAACTTATGCATAAGTAATGGGGATATATTTTCTCGGACGGTACCCCGGGACGTTAGGGCGACCGATCCGGCCTAGGAGGAAACATTGGCGTGCCAGTAGGGGCACAGGTTTTGTGAGGCATCCTTTGGGGCTAGCTTCCTTCTCTGGAGTCATCGCATTACCAATGAAGACCTATATGACAACGTCCGTATGGTTAAACACCAGTGACCATATAGTCAGGATGCATGCTAATGAATGTCTTATGCAGGCAGAGTAAGTATATCTGCTAATCTGTATTTGATGCAGGTACGAGAGAGTCGGCTATCGGTAAAAATTATTTAAATGTGATAATTCAATATATGTGTTGGTTTAACTTGCATGCTTACGTTCCAAATAAGTAAATGATGCTGTATGTAGCCTTTCAGTATGAGATTCTGCTTAACATGTTAAATTCAGTATGCTAGAAAGATGCCATGCTATAATCATTGCTCAAACACAACATACATGCTAAGTGATGCTCGAAGTGAGAACTGTTATAACATGTTTAAGATGTTAATGTTAACGATGCCTCAATGATGTCTTTTCATGATAACACCTAGTATGCTTCAATGATGCCTTTGCATGATAACACCAAGAATGCTAAAATGATATGTCCACATGAATGCTACTAAGGATATGTTTACATGCTTCACTATGATTATTGTCCATGAACTGTGAACTGATGCTAGGCCCCAAATAGAAAGATCATTCTAATAAATGCTTGCTTAAATGATCACTTTAAATGTTGGTTTATGCGAGTGGGTTGGATTCTACTCGCCAGTGCATAGATGATGTGCTGACCCACATTTTGTGGGCAGGTGCTCTTGCTTGGGATATTCTACACACGAAGGTTTGGCTTGTTGGTTCCGCGGCATCGAAGATTTGTTGGGCATACATAAGCTCTCCTTGCACAAGATAATGCCTTCTGTTTATAAAGGGCATAATGTATGAAACATTGTAATCAGTTGTACCAGTGAGATTGTAAGCCAAGTCAGTGTATCGAGTTGTAATCCAATGTATCCAAGTATCAAATGTAAGCTGTATATCATTGTTCAGTTGGCTTTCAATGTAAAGTGAGATGTGTTGTAAACATTGTGCTTCAATACAAGTCTTGTACTTTTCTTCGATTATCAATAAAGAGAATAAAGTTCTATATGTCTCTGTGTGACTTCAAGTTGTCCCTTATCTCCGCTGCTATAAATAAATAATGTACTTCTATTCAATAAGAAAGATTGTCCTCATTAACTTCAATTTGTCTGCTTCTGCCGCTGCGATGTATTTCTATTTGAAGATAATAAATTTTGTACCATCTTTGCCTTGTACAAGTGCAATACCAGACTTGTACGGCATCACGTCCAAGCGAGGACGATCGATTCCAAGAGATAAATTATGTGAATAAATAACTCTACGAATCGGGGCGTGACAAATTGGTATCAGAGCACGGCTTTACGTCCTTGGTCTCTTCTTTGATTTATTCCAAATCAAAGTTGCATCGATGATTAACCAAAGTTGCTTCCGCGATTACTCAACGTTGCTTCCGCGATTAAATCAAAGATTGCTTCCGCGATTATGCTATTGTTGTTCGATAATCATCCTTATGTTATCTGTGCTTGAAAGTTCATTGACCCTCTTGGCTGCTCACTGGATGTTCCATACAATAAGTCTATATACATTGTGATGCCCCTGAATGAATGATTGTTGTTGGTTTGGACACAAATAATCCAACAATGACTCGATGCCATAGTATGCTATGTTATGAATGATGTTTAGAAATTGTGGAAATATAAAAAAGTGGCTATGTATGCTGTAACAAGTTGAGAATTGCATTTGATGTTGGAAATGAATTATGAATGGGGTAATTGATGGATTAGTTCAACGAAACTGATGAATTGACTCATGTGTGTTGCGAAGTGCTTTCGAGACCCTAAGAATGTTGGCTTATAATATTGAGACTCCGAGATGTTGGCTAAATAATGTGATCATTATAGATCCCGAATGTCCGGAATAGAATTTGGGTTGGTATTGTTTAAGGATGGCTTCGTTTCTGAGTGGTATATTGCCTCTACCACCTCAGAACGAGATGTATGTTGACACTTTCCATAGGATAGCAATGAGACTATCTGTGAGTACTGGGTAGTACCGAGACTTAGCTGGGAGTCATGTATTGTTGTTAGATGACTCGAGTGTCCCTTGACGGTGATGATGTGGGGTAGCGAGATTGTCGAAAATTGTAATGGATGGCTTGGTTAGAAATTGTTTAGTCGAGTGATAACTCAGACTAGTAAGACAGTTAGTATGCTATGGGTAAATGGATTTGGCTAGAGAATGTTGTGGCTTAGAACATCTGAATGTTGATTTCGATTGGTTGGTTACAAATAATTTGTGGCTAATACAAAGTTGGTTGGGTAGCTGAAAGCTTTAGAAACATTGTCGATGAACCAGAGGAATATTTGAGATTTGTGCCTTGACCCTAAGATGTAATAGATGTAAATCCATCTTGATCACCAAAGGATAGTTGTTGCATATGTGCAAGTATGCTGAGGAATTGAATTGTACTAGAAAAGTAACAAGTAGTAACCCTGAATATTTGTGTTGCATATAGAATGGTTAATTGATACAAGAATTGTCGGATTGAATAGAATGAACTACTCGACCCTTGAGGTAGGGAATTTAAAAATGTCCGTATAAGATTTTGACGGCTGGGAAAGAAACGAGATTTAAGAATGCCAGTAAAAGAGTTTGATGATTGAGAAACGAATGAGATCGAGAAATTTCAAGCGGGTTGGATAATGTCGGTATAGGTGATTGTTGGTTGAGATATAAATTGTTGGCTTATGACTTAGTGGTGTGACTCTGCCATACTAACAAAATAGTATGATTCTATAGTTATGTTAAAACTATCGGAATCGATGACCCTTGAATAGTTAACCTTGGTTTATGGGTTTATGTGGGTACGATGGAATTGGACCAGAAATTGAATCATTGGAAATTTACTTGATGGATTATTATAACGATGAAGATCGTATGTCGGATTGGGAATTGACCGTAATGTTGATAGATCGATCTTAGTTGATCGTTGGGTAAGTCTAGAATGAGCCTATTTGGGAATTGTTTCCTTGAGGAAGACCCTGGATAGATAGACTTGACCCTAGCGACCAGTTGATGGATTACCAATTGCTGGCTTAGCCCAAGTGGCGATTCATTATTCAGACTGACTTGATACCCATAGGTTGGGTAGAGTTCCTTAGAACTGTCGGTTGCTTGTTGGCCCTAAGAAAAAGAAACTAGTATAACCCTAGTAGCCGTCCACTCTAGGAAAGTCACCTGAATGATTAGGTGTAGCTGTCGGTATAGCTAACCATTGAGACTGGACCGAATAATAGATGGCCGTTGGCGAACCATAGAATGACCTTGTGACATTTGAACGAGAGATGGTGATGAGTACGACCTAAGAATGATATGTTGTATGTATATGCTTCAATATGAACCGTAGAGATGTTTAACCCTTGAGGATTATGTGTCGGCCTATTGCGGGACTAGAATTGTGGGATGAGACTTGAGTTATATGTATCGGATAGTAAATTATTATATGAGATGGAATTGACTGCTCATGACAAAAATATTGGATCGGTATCGATAGTTGGTGATGTCGGATTGTATCTTTTAGAAAAGATGAATTGCCTCGGTGAAAAATATTATTTGATTTGGGAAAGAATATGATTGAATGTTGTGAACGCTTGATATGATTGGCTCTAAGTTAGACCCTTGACCGAATGTTAAAAATATTATGCTTGGATAGAGAGCTGTCCCTGATGTTAAGTGTTGTGGCCTAGAAGATAGTGATTGTGGCAAAAGTGAATGAAGTAATAAAGTCAATTGAAAGGATGCTAAGTCGGATTTGGGAAAGAGAGTTGTATCGTGGCTGATCGAATTGCGCTATCATAGAAGTTGGCTGAAGTACATATGTTTTGGGGACGCCTAAAATGTGTATGGATCCAGCCGAAGTGATAGGTTGCGTCTGAGATAATATTGTGGGAAGAATTTATTGCACTAGCACAGACTTTGGCTGAAATGCATATGTTTTGGGGACGCCTGAAATATGTGTAAGGATCCAAACGTAGTGATGTGTTGCGACCAAGATAGAATGCAAAGAAAATGTTGGTGAATTAATGAGAAGTTGCAAGCATTTATAAAAGAGAAAGATGGATTAAATCGTTGATGGATTAAAATGATACAGTTGGATAGCTATTTTGGAATGACCGAGTGGACTGAAATGAATATTGAATTGAAGCTGAATGAGTAACTTGTTATGACTAAGTGAATTAGTAAGAAGAGTTGTTTCCTTAAGTTTCGAGGACGAAACTTTTTCTGAGTGGTATATTATGTAATGCCCGGCTCCGCACGAGGCATTTGGTTGGCTTGTTGGATGGGAGCAGAATGTTGGACCGTGACTTGTGTTGGAGATCAAAGAGAGTTGAGACTGATGCAGTCTCTCTGAGCTGGCTAGACGGATTAAGTGTTGGAACGTGGCTCGCTGTTGGAGCTACGCTTAGGGGGAATGTGTGCAACCAGAATAAGAAGACCCTTTTATGCAGGCAAGTGGAACTGTCCTCCTTCCTCCTTATTCATGCATGCTTAATAAATAGAATAACGTGATGCTTTGAATATGTCCCTAATGTCTCTTACCTTGAATGTTGAGAAATTGTGATGCGATGCTTTAGTTGCTAAATCGATAGAGATGCCTATGCTGGAAATCATTGAATGAATAATACATGAACTTTGGATTGCTAAATGAATCACACTCGAACCACTAATGTAACATGATGCCTGAGATTGAATCGATAGTGTCCCTGATGCTTGAGATTGATGAAATGAATGAATCACTTGAATAATGAGATGCTGCGTGAATGATATATGAGAAAAGAATTGAATATGCTATTGTCCCTATGAAATGAATGAAATGCTGCAGGTCCCTTTGAAATGAATGAATTATGTTGTTCCTCTTTAGAAGGAACATAATGAGAAATGTTGCAATGAAACAATGAATGAGAATTGATGAGGCTTGTGATCGTTGAGATCACCAAATGAAATGATGGTAATGATGGAAATGAATAAGTCATTGAACATGACTTGAATGAGATGAATGATGATGCACTGTTGTCTTTACTTCAATATTTTACCATGCATTTTATGTTCACGATTGAGTTGGACACGCATTCGCATGGTCATAGGACAACTTATGCATAAGTAATGGGGATATGTTTTCTCGGACGGTACCCCGGGACGTTAGGACGACCGATCCGGCCTAGGAGGAAATATTGGCGTGCCAGTAGGGGCACGGGTTTTGCGAGGCATCCTTTGGGGCTAGCTACCTTCTCTGGAGTCATCGCATTACCAATGAAGACCTATATGGCAACGTCCGTATGGTTAAACACCAGTGACCATGTAGTCAGGATGCATGCTAATGAATGTCTTATGCAGGCAGAGTAAGTATATCTGCTAATCTGTATTTGATGCAGGTACGAGGGAGTCGGCTATCGGTAAGAAATAACTTAAATATGATAATTCAATATATGTGTTGGTTTAACTTGCATGCTTACGTTCCAAATAAGTAAATGATGCTGTATGTAGCCTTTCAGTATGAGATCCTGCTTAACATGTTAAATTCAGTATGCTAGAAAGATGCCATGCTATAATCATTGCTCAAACACAACATACATGCTAAGTGATGCTCGAAGTGAGAACTGTTATAACATGTTTAAGATGTTAATGTTAACGATGCCTCAATGATGCCTTTTCATGATAACACCTAGTATGTCTCAATGATGCCTTTGCATGATAACACCAAGAATGCTAAAATGATATGTCCACATGAATGCTACTAAGGATATGTTTACATGCTTCACTATGATTATTGCCCATGAACTGTGAACTGATGCTAGGCCCCAAATAGAAAGATCATTCTAATAAATGTTTGCTTAAATGATCACTTTAAATGTTGGTTTATGCGAGTGGGTTGGATTCTACTCGCCAGTGCATAGATGATGTGCTGACCCACGTTTTGTGAACATGTGCTCTTGCTTGGGATATTCTACACACGAAGGTTTGGCTTGATTGGTTCCGCAGCATCGAAGATTTGTTGGACATACAGAAGCTCTCCTTGCACAAGATGATGTCTTCTGTATATAAAGGACATAATGTATGGAACATTGTAATCAGTTGTACCAGTGAGATTGTAAGCCAAGTCAGTGTATCGAGTCGTAATCCAATGTATCCAAGTATCAAATGTAAGCTGTATAGCATTGTTCAGTTGGCTTTCAATGTAAAGTGAGATGTGTTGTAAATATTGTGCTTCAATACAAGTCTTGTACTTTTCTTCGATTATCAATAAAGAGAATAAAGTTCTATATGTCTCTGTGTGACTTCAAGTTGTCCTTTATCTCCGCTGCTATAAAGAAATAATGTACTTCTATTCAATAAGAGAGATTGTCCTCATTAACTTCAATTTGTCTGCTTCTGCCGCTGCGATGTATTTCTATTTGAAGATAATAAATTTTGTACCATCTTTGTCTTGTACAAGTGCAATACCAGACTTGTAAGGCATCACGCCCAAGCGAGGACGATCGATTCCAAGAGATAAATTATGTGAATAAATAACCCTACGAATCGGGACGTGACAGTCTCCATAACTCAAAGAAATGACGATAGTACGCATTTGACTTGCCATTGTAATTCATCACAATTATTTCAACTATATCCATAAGAATCTCAAAGGAGTTTCTAAAATTTCAAACAAGTCAATAATGATAGGAAAAGTGTAAGTAGCTATTCTTGAAGTGAAAGTATCAATTCTGAAAATAAAACGATCTCAAATGAACGAAGACGACTTGAAATTAATATACAGATAATTGAATCAGGTTAGGCTCAAAAGTCAATGGAATAGAAATAAAACATCAACTCCTAGGAAAAACAATCATTTATGGCCAATGATAAGTGATTACTACGGATCTTACGATATAACGATGTATAGAGATGACATAAAATAAAAATGGAAATGATCAAGATTAGGAATTAAATCTTTGAAAATCCTACTTTACCAGACGAATAGTCTACCTACCTTTGATCCTACCATCGTATCAAATATCTTATAGGATTTAGAATTTAATAAATCCTTGGCTAATCATATGGCCTATGTAGCAATCTTAACTACCCAACAGTCAAATTGAATAAGGGACTCATAGTCCTAGTCATTCTCCTAAAATCAAATCAATCCTAATTGTTAAGGAGCATTTCCTAGTCGTGGGCTCGCAGTAATATGACTAATATAGATACTACCGCGAGTTCGCACATTTTACAAAAACTGACCGGCATTGGCCACCAAAAAAAACTTGTCACGACCCGCATCCGCTTTTTGAGATACTGCTTAGCCAAGTCCAGCCCACGCCGCAACATCGACAATAGTACGCTATCTAGGTCTCAATGTCCAACTCAAATACAATAAAATCATATCTAATTGTTCATTCACAATGATTATTTTATTTACAAATCCAATAATACAACATAAATAATTTTTAGGAACAAATCCACTAAACATTTAAATTTAAAAGAAACTAACTAATCTATCTAGAATCTAAGATCCTCCAAGATAGACATCTCCCTTGTATGGTCCTTAGCGCAAAAGTACGTAGGAAGCATGCAAAGTCACCTGCAACGATCCAGTCAGAAAAGGAGCAAAGTACAACCCTATTGCATTTATGAAACTTAATACAAAATAAGCTAGATAGTAGAGATGCAGTAAAAAAATTAAAATATTTGTAGATGAACTAGAAGCAATAAACATGTACAAGAAATCACTAGCAAGAACATGGATAAACAAGACAACTAGCAATGAACATTGAAGACTAATAGACAGTGTGCATTTGAAATACCTTTCGACATATGAACGGATGAGCTAATACGACACATCATAAGATGGATATCTACATTTTTAATGAAGCTAACCCATAAGTGAGGTGTATGACTTAACTATCCACATTAACATTCATTGGCGTTTGTTCACATATCTAATGAACATTTTTTCTCCCGACTCACTAAACAGTCAATAAACGTTCAATGATACAATCAAGCCTATCGTGTCACAAGCGTGTATCAACATGATATCAAACGAAACACAATAAATGATAGAGTTATAATATAATAAGCACAAAAGCAATAGTGTACTTGTCTCGAGTTAAGTTGTAATTGTTGTGTGACTTGATCATGTTGGCACAGAATAGTTGTGGATGTCGTAACTATGCAATTCAATCTTTGACGATGGAACATACCATGCCATTGGGTCCTGAACGGTCCCATTAGCGTAGAGTCAATATGAAGAAGTCCGAATTCACACGAATTATGATCGTACGACTAGCACGATCAAGATAGAAATCGAAGAAAAATGCGTATAAATAAATATATATGTAACTTTAGAAAATATTTAGAATTATTTCATGAAATACTTAATATATAGAAAACTATACCTTAATAGGCAAACTATTTAGGTAATTACTTGAAAATATAGAAAATCACATTTTAAAAACTATATTTTGATGAAAAATACTATAATAATAGTTTTAGATCAACCCATATTTCGAATTGTACAATAATATATTAACAATAATAACATTTTAACAAAACTAATAAATAATAATAATAATAATAATAATAATAATAATAATAATAATAATATCTATTACTCTATAACATATATATAAAGTTTGAAATACATATATTAGATTTAAAGCCCAATCGATAGCCTAATAGAACATTTAAATTGAACAAAAATCCAACCCAAAATATAACAAAACCCAATCAAAATAGAACTGACCAATTAACCAAGTGAGCCATATTCTGGCCCATGGATATCCTGCCTTCAAATTATTCACCTAACCCGATCCAGTACATAACCCCTAACTCTAATCTCTCTACGAGGATAGAGGGAGAAAGAGCTTAATTGAAAAAGAAGAAGAGAAATAAAGAGCAAGGGAGAGAGGGAGACAGTATGGAGGGACTTACCATAAAGCTTCGGTGGGCGACGCCCTCGCTGCGCTGAGGCCCGACGACCCCGGTACTGGAGGAGGAGGTTGACGGCGCTGAAGAGGAGGCTTCGCCTGCTGGTGGGGACACGAGGGCAACGGCGGATCTTCGTCAGACCCGTGCGGCTGCGTGCCTACCAGAGACGCGGCGGAGGAGCGATGGGGAAAGGGGCTCTCCACCGGCACGACGGTTCACCGGGTAGCGTTCTCATGTGGAGATGCGGCCGCAAGTCGAGGTCAGGGTCTACTATTGTGAGGCGGTGACTCGTCGACGACGAGATATGGCCTGGCCACGAGCGCGACACTCAGCCACGACAGCGGACGGCTGTGGAACCCCAACCCGACTGCGACGATGAGGCAAGTCTATGATGGTAGTGTCGATGACACACTATAAAAAAAAAACCCTTTTACAACGTTAAAAAAATATTGTAAAATAACTTCTACAACGTTTAATAAAAGATTGTTATATCCAGTATTGTAAAAGAGGGATATCTTCCACACCATTCATTTGCAAGTTGTGAAGACATTGTAAAAGTGATTTCCACAACAATATAGAAACATTGTTGAAATTTGTAAAATTTTACAAAAATCTTTCTACAACGTTTTTCATTTATTGTAAAAAAATACTTTTTAAAACGTATTATGAGAATTGTATATATATATTTTCAACAACGTTGGTAAGAGCAATATCTACCACATTCGATAAATGTTGTGCATAGATTTTGTACAACGGTATACAAACATTGTAAAAAAAAGTTAATACAACTTTTAAAAAATGTTGTATATGTTATTCAATCATGTCTGCCAAACGTTGTAAATAATATTTATATGTTATAATGGAAATATCAACAATGATTCAAAAGTATTGTAAATGAAGTTTACAAGGTTGTTAAAATATTTCTTACAACGGTTTTTAAACGTTGTTGAATGTGTTTCCATATATATATATATATATATATATATATATATATATATATATATATATATATATATATATATATATATATATATAATTGAAAAAAACCCCCTCTTTTTATTAATCAAGGCTCAAAATGCCGAAGCCTGATGTGTATACAAGGCAAAAAGCCTGAAACCACCAAAAGAAAAGACAGGGGGGCGACCGCGCCCGCCAAAACTATCAGAAGTATGGTTGCCAGAATGCTGGGGGGCTGTGGGAGCACAGTGAACTCCTTTTGCGGCATTGCCGGTAAATTTTCCGAATTAGCTGTTCAGCAGAGTATTGGTGACCCTCGTATCTCGCTTTGTTGCGATTATTCCAAATTGTCCAGGTAGCGGCCGCTGCTACGATCTGGTGGCCGTGGGACGCGACTCCCCAGAGGGCCAGAAGATCGTTAAAGCGCCCGTCTCCTGGAGTGATGTTGTAGTTGCGGTTGAGGATGCTCCAGATTTGGTCGGGGAGGCTTCCCTCCCGGAAGATGTGGTCAATAGTCTCCGTCTGACGCTCGTCGCAACAATTACAAGCAGACGCCAGGCTAAAACCGATGGAGTTAAGGATCTCATCGGTTGGCAATTTCTTTCTCATGACTCTCCACAGGAGGAAGGACCATTTCTTTGGGATGCAAGATTGCCAGTATCGCACAATAAAGTGTTCCTGCCCGTTCTCTTGGATCGTGATTCTCGCCGATCGCACTGAGAATACTCCAAAAGCTTCCAGCGACCATCTCAGCTCGTCCGCATCGGACCCAATGATACGTCCGTGCTGACGAATGCTGTCAACCGTTTCGTTGCCGGACCAATCGCGAATCTGGTCCCAATTCCATTCGTTGTTAGTGGGGTTCCACAGGTCTTTGATCCTGCGATTGCTTGGGGAGCCAGAAATGTTCGGGATAAGGTTGTCACCGATCCATCTCTCCAGGAAGGGGTTAGCCTTGCCGTCGCCCAGATGAAGTCTAATCACCGGCTCTGCCAATTCGCGGCCCCGTAAAATACGGCGCCAAGCCGCTGAGGATCTGCTATTAGCTCTGGCCATCGCTGGGTGGATGTGTTTGAAGTATCTGGCCTTCATAAACCTGGTCCATAGGTTTTCGCTCGTGCGTAATTTCCACCACAGTTTCATAGAGAAGGCTTTGACGATGTGATTGAGTTTGGTGAATCCGAGCCCGCCGATCGCAATCGGGATGGCCATGGCCTCCCAGCTTGCCCAGTGGTGTTTGTCTTGTCCTTTGTTGTGGCCCCAGAAGAACTTGCAAAAGATCTGCTCGATCGACTCGATGACCTTCCTGGTCGGAGAGCATGCCGCTAAGGTATGGATGGGGACGGAGTTGAGCACATGTTTGATGAGGATTATTTTGCCGCCTGGGGATAGGGTGGCGTTATCCCATCCTTCGATTTTGTTTCTAATTTTGGTGATGAGGTTCTCGAAGATGCTGGCGTTGGATCTCCCGTACACTAGGGGACAGCCGAGGTAGTTGAAGGGAGGGTGTGCCACCGTAAAGGAAGTAAGGTTGGTTAGTCTGGTAGCGTTCTCGATTTTGATGCTGTGGTGGGCGTAGATGACGCTCTTGGAATGGTTGATTTTTTGGCCAGAGCATCTGGAGTACCGCTCCAGGGTGTTATGAACCACCTCCATCGATCCGACATCCCCAGAAGAGAAGATGAGTAGATCGTCGGCAAAGGCCAGGTGGGTGATGGTAGGGCATCCACTGGCAGTATGATATTGCTGGAAGTTAGGGGTGTTGGCCATGTTGTTGAGGTTTCTGCTCAGGACGTCGGCTGCAATGATGAAGACCGTGGATGATAGAGGGTCGCCTTGTCTGACACCGCGGCTAGATTTGAAAAAGCCCTCGGATTGGCCGTTGATAACTGTGGAGAACCATGAGTTGCTGATGGATCTCCATATGGTGTTGGTCCAATTCTCCGAGAATCCGAAAGCTCTGAAGACCCAGATCATGAACTGCCAATCGAGTCTATCGTAGGCTTTTTCCATGTCGATTTTGATGGCGATGTTGCCCCCCTCGAACGGGAAACTTCATGCAGGTGATAAGTTCTTGGGCCAGCATGATGTTGTCCTGGATGTTCCTTCCTCGAACGAATCCGCTCTGCTCCTCTGAGATGATTTTGGGGAGAATGTCTGTCATTCTAGTAGCGATGATCTTGGATATAATTTTGTTGGTGAAGGTGCAAAGACTGATCGGTCGGAAATCGCAAAAGGAATAGGGGTTGTCTTTTTTCGGAAGAAGGATGAGGTTGGCGTTGGAGATAGCTTTGGGGTAATGAGCTCCTTCTAGGAAAGCAATAGCAGCGTCGGTGATGTCCCGCTTGATAATCTCCCAGCAGGTGCGAAAGAAGACTCCAGTAAATCCGTCTGGGCCGGGAGCACTATGCTCGTTCAATGCCCACACCGCATCTTTCACTTCCTGTTCGGACATGAGGCGCTCCAACAAAGCATTGTCGGAGTCGTTAAGAATGGTGGGAATTTGGTCGAGGAATGCTGTGTCTTTGTGGACCGTTTCCTTGGAGAATAAATTGGCGTAGTAATCGGCGGCCGCCGCTTGGATACCCTTGTGGTCTGTTCTGGTGTTGCCGTGCTCGTCTGAAATATGATGGATCGATAGTTTGTTTCTTTTGCCATTGACGCAGGCGTGGAAATATTTAGAGTTTTTGTCCCAAACTGTTAGAAGTACCGTTGATATGTGATCAGTCTGGGTCACTACACCGCACGGTCTACAAGCCGCAGGGGATCGGTCGGTTAAGAATATAGCTTCTGCTCGGGTGACGTCGTCCTCTGCGACGCGGATCGCTTGGAAAATGTCCCCAAAGGCTTGTTTGCTCCAATTGGAAAGGACTTTCCTGGTGGCTTTGAGCTTGTTACTAACTCGAGTGAGTGGGTTGGGGGAGTCCTGACTGTTCCAAGCTTCTGCAACGATGCTCGAGAACTGCGGGTGGTCGGTCCAAAAGTCGAGGAATTGGAAGTTCTTTTTGGGTGGTAGGTGTTGTTTTTGATTTCCACCAGAATAGGGACGTGGTCGGATTCTGTGGAGTTGAGGTGGGACAGGGTGGATATTGCCAACACTGGATGTTGTCCTGGATGTTCCTTCTTAGGTACTTTATTCAAGATGATAAGTTCTTGGGCCAGCATGATGTTGTCCTGGATGTTCCTTCCTCGAACGAATCCGCTCTGCTCCTCTGAGATGATTTTGGGGAGAATGTCTGTCATTCTAGTAGCGATGATCTTGGATATAATTTTGTTGGTGAAGGTGCAAAGACTGATCGGTCGGAAATCGCGAAAGGAATAGGGGTTGTCTTTTTTCGGGATAAGGATGAGGTTGGCGCTGGAGATAGCTTTGGGGTAATGAGCTCCTTCTAGGAAAGCAATAGCAGCGTCGGTGATGTCCCGCTTGATAATCTTCCAGCAGGTGCGAAAGAAGACTCCAGTAAATCCGTCTGGGCCGGGGGCACTATGCTCGTTCAATGCCCACACCGCATCTTTCACTTCCTGTTCGGATAGGGGGCACTCCAACAAAGCATTGTCGGAGTCGTTGAGAATGGTGGAAATTTGGTCGAGGAATGCTGCGTCTTTGTGGACCATTTCCTTGGAGAACAAATTGGCGTAGTAATCGACGGCCGCCGCTTGGATACCCTTGTGGTCTGTTCTGGTGTTGCCGTGCTCGTCTGATATATGATGGATCGATAGTTTGTTTCTTTTGCCATTGACGCAGGCGTGAAAATATTTAGAGTTTTTGTCCCCGTCGCTGTCTCATTTCAGTCTGGCTTTCTGTTTCCATAAATCGGTCTCAACTTTGAGCCTGAATTTGAGCATAGCCTTGGTAAGGTTCAGGGCTCTCCTGGCCGCAGGGGATCGGTCGGTTAAGAATATAGCTTCTGCTCGGGTGACGTCGTCCTCTGCGACGCGGATCGCTTGGAAAATGTCCCCAAAGGCTTGTTTGCTCCAATTGGAAAGGGCTTTCCTGGTGGCTTTGAGCTTGTTACTAAACCGAGTGAGTGGGTTGGGGGAGTCCTGACTGTTCCAAGCTTCTGCAACGATGCTCGAGAACTGCGGGTGGTCGGTCCAAAAGTCGAGGAATTGGAAGTTCTTTTTGGGTGGGTAGGTTTTGTTTTTGATTTGTTTTTGATTTCCATATATATATATATATATATATATATATATATATATATATATATATATATATATATATATAATTTATAAATAAAAATATATTGATTGTAATTATAATACAAATACAAATCCAAAAGATATTGCCAACACTCCCAACCAATTCTCCTATATCACAACCCAAGCTTTTATAAATAATATGATTCCTGTCACACATTGCAAAGATGACCGTATGTCAAAGTTATGTACTACAAATAACTTTGTAGAAAATTTTAAGAGGCTAAAAGGATTTGATGAAAGTTAAAGATGCAAATCCTCTTGATGGTAGCCTAAGCTCCTTTCCTCTCGGCAACATTTTTACGATTAGTAGGCTTGTGTCACGGAATTGCAAAATCTTCGTCTACTCCAGGTATGGAAATTTGGCAAAGGTGCCTTATACGCAAGTATGGTGTCAATAAAACAGTCTTTGTCAGATAGTCAAATGTGTCATACATGAATGAACAAAAGGGGAGTTATTTCGAGATAATTTAAGAGTCTTCTTCTCGCATGAAGACCAATAAAAGGGAATGTACAAATTGTAGAGGGCCGGAAGAAGCATGTAACAACACCAATCAAAGAGAGAGACTCAATTTATCCTTCATTACTATTACAGGTAACACAATGTATTTGTTGGATCACATTTATTTTAAGATCCAAAAATGCTTATCTCAATAAATAGAGAATTAGTGAATTTATGAGAAGTGTTAATATTAGTTGTCCATCACCTATGAAGTAACCATGATAGTAGATAATGCCTAGTGATGGTTTATCCTAGTCTTGCATACAGATCCAATATCCAATATTTATTAATATATGTTGGCCACCATGAACATAGAATTGAGAAGAGGACGTACTTCCTGAAATAAAAAAGTGGACATGTAAGGACAATTTGTTTGCTGGATTTTTAAGAAGATACAGATTCGATTATCGTGTCTAACATTGGAGTTGGACTAAAATCATTTCCTTCATTGAGCTTTATTAACTATCTTCTTCAATCTCTTCTCTAACATTTTATTGGACAGTACCTAAGAAGTAATAACTTCTTAAATAAAGTACCAGTAATATGTTGATTCTGATAACTGATCATTGTTATATTGCTATGTATCCATCAAAAGTAACTTATATGTTATGTCTAACTGACTACAAATTAAATTATGGACATACTATTGCTCCCTCAAATATAAACCTACAAAAAGTTCCTACACCTCCCAGTTTTTACAACAATAGCTCAGCGCATCTGTTTAGAATAGAGACAACAAACAGACCATGGAAAAATAAATAGAACTATAAAATAGGAAGGGGGGAAATGACATGATAATCAATAGAAGATTACTATAACTATTGTGGAAATTTAACAAAGTGGGCAGACCTTAACAAATTATGAATTTTTTTTTTCCTAGACTCATGGGCACTTTCTTGCACCATTGATTTCCCCACTAAAGGCACAGTAATACATAACATCTCTTCTCCAAAGCATTTGGTCTTAGTTTGAACAGGTTCTTTATATATTAACCATATCAAAGAATCATCTATCCACTCAGTTTCCGTTCATCATACAACAACAAAAAACAAGGAAACCAAACTTTCTTGCAGACTTATTAGCATTTTATGCAGTACTTCCATTCTCACCGGACACTGTCAGGTCAACAAGAACAGTTTGCCAATACAATAATGAACACAAAAAAAATTTATTAACAAATAAAAAGGATACCTAAACAGTTCCACACTCCCTTTTATTTCATAAAAACATAGAAAAGTACTTGGCCATGGTATTGACAGTCAAATTTCTACTGCCAAAATAAGGCCTTCTTTCCAATTTGACTTGTTATTTTACCGTAATGAACTCGATAGTTAAAAAAATGATGAGATCATGCTCCATGTTGATTGAAATAATTTACAAATTTTTAGGATTACAAGTTCTAAAGAATGAAATGCTGCAAGTTGCATACCAGAACATGATTATAATAATTTTAAGGAATGTCATATCATCTCCAATGGCGCCAAATATTTCATAAATAGGACCAAAAGTCTGTCTCCTTGAGCTAACCGTGTCTGAAGTGGTCTCCTATGGATACAAGGGCTCACCGCAAAATTAAACAAATAAAGTATAGAAAGAAAAAGAATAAGCATAATATCAACATAATTGACAATACTAATTAATACAACATTTACATGAAACCTTTTTTTTAGTGGCATGAAGTCTGACTTACATGATGAATATAAAAGGTGAAGAATATCGAAGAAAATACAATATAGAAAACTTATTCCTTAGTGTGGTAGAAATAAGATGTCCAAGGGAAACTATTATTCCCAGTATTATATGAATGAGAAAATTCCATGCTAGGACATGTTCAAAAATGAAAGCACGCAGAAATATGCAAGGAAGAATGTGAAAAGGACCATTCAATAAAATTTTACTGATAAGTGAACCTAATACTCCAACTATTACTTAAATGCAAAAATGACCAACAAAAAAAGGAAAGAAAGAACATATGCTTCCAATGGAAATTTCGATCAATACAAATGTTAACAATTAAACAAAAAAGAGAGAGTAGAGAATGCTCTGTATATATTTGATTATCACCTGTAACAAGTTGGTTAGTTGCATCCTCCGTTGATTGCTCATATGAAGTTGCTGGCTACATGCAAGCTAGAGTGTGTGCCAAATGACATATCATTTGGGTTCACTTCTTCTTGGTTCACTTCTTTCTGGAATTAGTTTTATAGAACAATCAAAAGAATAAGAAGTTTTGTCATTACATTGTGTAAAAAAGAAAGAATATCTGGATAACAGACTATAAATAAACCATTAGATCAATATCGCCTTGTCCTATATGAGCATTAAGATGTGGAACATTAGAAGTCTCTTGAAGAACAGTGTCTCCGTCAGTAATGAACACTGAGCTTAGAAAATCCCGTTCACAAAAATAATTGAATCAAAAAACTGTCATGACAACTGGTAAAAGGCATATTTCAGACTGACAGGTAACTTGAACTTAAATACCCACACCCCCTTCTCCCTTGAAGCTATAGTGCTGAAAGTTTATCCCGCATCACTATGACATTGAACAAGTAACGCCCATGGAACATTCCAGAATTTATAATATGCCCTGAATTAAAGAACTGCCATTTGTTCAAGTTCATAATGATTGTGGCTAACGGCTTAAACTCAATAGTAGTTTCAGGGTTCAATTGTAGCAAGTCTAATGACAAATGAGATATTTGCTCATCTGTCTAATCAAGCACTAATCTACTAACACACTGAAACATAAAGCAATTAGATAACAATAAAAATAACAAAAAGTAGGAGCTACAACAGCAAACCTCAATGTCAATGGCACGATCATCATCGCAAGCTAAAGAGGAGACACCACAATGATAGAACTGTGGCTCCAAGGCTATGGGTTGGCATCCCACTTCATTTCTACCTAATAATGATCGCAGGTCTTCGTAATGTTTTGGCAACAGACTGAAAAGCCTAACTTAAGTTGTTTTATCCCTGTAAAACCTGAAGAGTTAAGGCCTTTAGGTTACGAATGAGGCCCTCAATACTTAGCCTCTGGCAACCAGATTATCACAACTGCAGAAAAAGCAAAACAACACATAGTAATGAACACTAATACCACAAAATTACTAAATGAAACCATGCTCTCACCTTCCCTCTTTATAGACTAGAAGAGCATAGAGGAAAGGTAGCACTCTCTGAAGCTAGGAAAACAACATGTATCACAAATGATAAGAACATGTTGAAACCATATGAATAATTGAACCGATATATGGATAGATAGTAATGTACTGTTAGGCCCTATCAAAAATTGAAGTATATTGTCATTTGTCAATATATGATATCAGAACAGATTTCTCCTTTGTATGCAGCTCTTGTCCATTTTTCTTGCATAGACTAGCATATAAAAGAAGGTGTCCAAAGTAATCAAAACTAACAAATATGAACGGACCAACAATTTATTTCTGCATAATAGGAAAAGATTATCTCCAAAAAGTTAGAAAAGAACAAAGACTGAAACTAAAGTCAAGCAAAGACATCTAGAAACAAACCATAATGAGTTTTTCCTCCAATTTTGGCCTATGTGGTATCCTAATGACAGCAGCTACAACAGCACCTAATGATATTCCAGCATGAAACAGATACATTCTTTACAATTCGATGAAAAATTAATATAAGTATAAACATAACAATGGCTACATTCCTATTATGCGGCTATAAAATAGCGGTACATATGGAACTCGTGGTAATGCCATCTAAGTAATTTCAAGATAATAAAAAACTAACCAAGGGTGCTAGCTGCCTAATGCCTAAAATCATGGTATTGCCATAGGTGAATATCCTCAAATTAGAACATTAGCAAGGGTGCTAGTTGATCCTGACACTGCTTAAATTTTAGTATCCTTCAATTCAAATGAATGGTAAATGTGGTTTATATCAATAGAAACTATAGTGAGGATATGTAATAAAATAAAATAAAAACTTTTAAGAGCTATAGTCTCTCAGGAAAATCAAAAAAGTCATCAAGAAATAATCATAATAAGGATCATTCAAGTAATCAAGAGTTATTATTAGAAACTATAGTGAGGATATGTATACTGATAAAAATATATCTAAAGATGATGGAGAATGAATTGAAGCTTACCAAGTAATTTACAAACAACCTGTGTAGTTTGGTTGGTTTGTTCTTGTGGCTTTTACTGTCATGAGTTTGGTTTTGGATTGAAAGGCTAATGAAGCCTCTATAGTGCTAGGCAACATAGTAGTAGTTCTGTAGAGGTTCTGTCTGTGACCGAACAAGCTGAAATTGAATCCCAAACTCTAGGCATTAACATTAAATAGATGGAAGAAACAATTTCAATTAAGAGTATATTATTAATACCTTTCTGCAGCAGGACAGTTCAACTTTTATATTACCATCTTCCTGTCATGTGTCAGACCTTCACATACTTGCAGTATTCTTGAATCAACAAAAGAAGAAAGCCTAAAATTAAAAAACCACAAATCAATAAAATCCTTAACTCAACAAAAACCTAGGTAGTTCTTGATGGAAAGCAACATGGTGGATTGGTAATATCTAAAACCCTAAAATCAACAAAACGCTCAAATTAAAGAGAAAATATGAGAGAAGCACCTTTGGATGGCCCGTCGGTGTCCTTTCTGCTACGATAGCGTTGGATGTGTGGTGAGAGAGAAGGAAACTCCCAAACCCTAAAATTAACAAAACACTCAAAATCAAAATTGTCAGAGAAAATGAAACTCCAAAATCCTAATCAAATCAAAATAAAAAAGGACATAGCTTCGCCTCTTCGCTTCGTCGATAACGAAGGAGTGCGATGCAATTTGTAGCGGGCGGCTGCTTGTCAGAGGAAGCTCGAGAGAGATGAGAGGAAGGGAAGCACGAAAAAATGATTGCGGGAAAATCTGGGGGCTCTTTTTTCCTTCATATCTTTTGCAAGTCTTTAGGATAGATACTTTCTGATAGAAACTTTCTACGAGGGTTTCATAGAAATTCTCCTCTCTCTCTCATGATAATTATTATTGGGATCCACATTATTAAATTGGTCCTTTTATTATATGACACATAGGATAGAAATGGAGAATCATTGGAGAACATTTTTGTATGTCTATAATTTATATGTAGAAACTCTTTCAACTAGGATAGAAATCTCCTTAAAGTACAATGCCAAGTAGGATAAGAACTCAATTTTAGAAATCATCATTGGAGATGGTCTAACCTCTTTAACTCTATTCTTCTAGTCGCATGGAATGCATTGGTAACTTATAAAGACACTTCACTTTTTGATCAGGGCTAGTCTATTTTAAACTTTATATTATTTACAAGTTTGTCATTGAAAAAATTGATCAGGACTATCCCACTCAGAATGTAGTTTAATTGCAGTTCTTAAACCCCAATATTGTTGTTCAACTAGTGCAAACAAGGACTGTCCAATTTTCTGGCAGTCCTACAAACTAAATGGACTGCCAGAAAACTGGGCAGTCCTAAGTCACAGCATGTGAAAACAAAGGACTGTCTATTTTTCTGGCAGTCCTTATTGTATGTAGGACTGTCCAATTTCTGGCAGTCCTGAATACAGTAAGGACTGCCAGAAAAATGGGCTGTCCTTTGTTTCACATGCTGTGACTTAGGACTGTCCAGTTTTCTGACAGTCCATTCAGATTGTAGGACTGCCAGAAAATTGGACAGTCCTAATCGACGCACAGTTTTCTCGTTCGTGCATACTTGTGTTTAATTTAAATGGGTAATTTTTCACTCCGAATGTAGTTTAATTCAAATGGGCTACAGACAATTGAAATAAACAATGTAATGGATGCTTGAATTTTTCAATTTAATTTCTAGGGTTTTGAAAACAAATAGAGAAAGAATTTGGGTGCCATCGATCTTGTTGAGAAGAAAATTTGGAAGAGAATAGGAAGAAGAAGAGAAAATTACTAGGGTGGAAGAAATTTCTAGGAATTTTCAAATTAACTTCTTGCTTGGGGATGGAGAAATGGTGGAGGAGAAGAGGAAGAAGAAGAAGAGAGGAGTTAGGGTTTAGGAAGAGAGAGAAAAAAATTTGCAAATGAGAGAAAAAATTTGGGTTTGGGGGATTTCACTTTGGGACAGTCCTAGATTAAAAAAATGGGCTGTCCTGAGTAAAACACAAAAAAATCTGGACTAGTCCTGATCAAAAGTGAAGTGCCTTTATAACTTACCAATGCATGTGACCTTTAGGGGGCATTTGGTATACATTTTTTTTTTATTCCTATGAAAAGTTAGAACTGGAAATTGCTGAGAAACCCAATTTCGGGATGGGCTTTTATGAAATGCCCACCCGCTGGATGAGTTTTATGAAATGCCTAGAATTAAGTATTTTCACGTTAAATATTCCAAGATTTCCTTTTAGATGCCACCCGCTGGAAACTGCTATTTTTATAATACCGAAACTACCCCTCCGCGCGAATTGGTCATCTATATGTATTTGAATTCAAAAAACTCAGATCTGGATTGCGATTTTCGTCTTCTTCTTCTTCACGGAAAATCTGAATTTCATTGCTCTCATCTTCAGCAGAGATCGCAAAGATCGTTCGTAGTTCGGTGCACTTTTCTTCGGTCGAACTCAGATCATCGCTCGTCATCATCATCACCATCATCATCATCTTCATCGACGTCAATTGTGGAGAGAAGATCTATCTTCTTCTTTTCCATAAGAATTATCATCGCTTTGAAAGAAGAACGAAACTCTTTATTCCTCTCTCCTACGTTTTAACACTGGAAATGACCATTCTCCGTGTAAATTAACACGGAGAATGCCATTCTCCGTTTTATTTAAAACGGAGAATGACATTCTCCGTGTTAGACCATTCTCCTGCGTTTTAACACCGAAATGACCATTCTCCGTGCTAAATTACACGGAGAATGACCATTCTCCGTTTTATTTAACACAGAGAATGACCATTCTCCTTGTAAATTAACACGGAGAATGCCATTCTCCGTTTTATTTAAAACGGAGAATGACATTCTCCGTGTTAATTTACACGGAGAATGGTCATTCTCCTGTGTTTTAACACTGAAATGACCATTCTCCGTGCTAAATTAAACGGAGAATGACCATTCTCCGTTTTATTTAACACGGAGAATGACCATTCTCCGTTTTATTTGAAACGGAGAATGCCATTCTCCTGCGTTTTAACACTGAAATAACCATTCTCCGTGCTAAATTACACGGAGAATGTTATTCTCCGTTTTATTTAACACGGAGAATAACATTCTCCGTTTTATTTAACACGAATAATTGCATTCTCCGTTTTTCTAACACGGAGAATGGTCATTCTCCTGTGTTTTAACATTGAAATGACCATCTCCGTGATAAACTACACGGAGAATGGCATTCTCCGTGTAAATTAACACGGAGAATAGTTATTCTCCGTGTAATTTAGCACGGAGAATGGTCATTCTCCGTGTTACTAACACGGAGAATGTCCTCCCTCATGCGAAATTAACATTTTTCGTGTTCTAACACGGAGAATGACCATTCTCTTGCATTTTATGGTCAGCTGAAACTTTGGAGAGCCATAACTTTTGACTGGGAGGTCGAAACGAGGTTCCGTTTGTCGCAAAATGAGCGTATCGTCGAGGAGACTGAAAGTAACCGCTTCATAGTTAGACGGCCTTCCGAAATTTTAGAATCGCAAAAAAATGATGTTTGGACCTCCGTTTTAGCACTTTTGCCGTTTGTCCCGGTCTTTCCGAAATTTTCCGACGAGTTTTTGAAGATTTTTGAGGAGAAAACCTAGATTCGAAAGTGAGCAGCGTATGGAAGAAGATGAAGTATCGAAACAATTTTTTTAAGAGCAGTTTCGTGGGTGTTTTCAATAAATTAAAAGGAAGGGCAAAATGGTCATTTGGAACCCACTTTGGATAAGTTTCTCTAATTCTGGGCACGTGATGAAATTTTTTTTAGCGGTGGGTTTTACATAAAACTTTTTTAATTTTTGGGCATTTCATAAATCCTCCCAAGTTAGAATGGAAATCTATTCTAATGTTTGTTTGGACTATAAAAAAATTATTTTTGAAAATTAAAAATATTCGTGTAAATATTTTACACATAAAATATGGAAATACTATCCTTAAGAATAGTTAGATATATTTTTTTTGTTCGAAAAAAAATTGTTCGACTTTTTCTTCTTCTTTTTTTATCATTTTTAACATTTTTTCGTTTTTTATCACTTTTTGGTCATTTTTTTCATTTTCTCATTTTTTATCTTTTTTGTCATTTTTGTCGCTTTTCGTCCTTTTTGTCGTTTTAGTAGTTTTTGTCATCTTTATCGTTTTTTATTATTTTTTGTCCTTTTTTCTATTTTGTCGCTTTTATCGTTTTTGTTTTTTTTTCATTTTTTGTCATTATTGTTCTTTTTTGTCTTTTGTGTCATTTTTTTTTCGTTTTTGGTCCTTTTATTTTTTTCGTTTTTCTATAATTTTATCTTTTTTTTGTTTTTGTCGCTTTTTTATTCTTTTTGTCCTTTTTGTATTTTTTGTAGTAGTTTTTTTTTTTTTGTTTTGGTTTTTTTGTCTTTTTTTGGTCATTTGTTTAGTTTTGTCATTTTTTTTCTTTTTATCAATTTTTTTGTTTTTGTCCTTTTTTTTTTTTTCGATTTTGTCGTTTTTGGTTGCTTTTGGCCGATTTGGTTTTTTTAGTCCTTTTTTGGGGTTTTTATCGTTTTATTTAATTTTTGTTTTATTTTGTTTTTTGTCGTTTTTTTATTTTTTTTGCCGTTTTATCATTTTTTTTTTCCCTTTTTGACATTATTTCGTTTTTGGATTTTCTTTTCATTTCTTTTTTATTTTTTATCATTTTTTTTGGGAATATTTATATAGTCACCAAACATGTGAATGTAATATTCCAGGAAATTTGATTACTTGGAATTTGATTTCGGAGAATTTAAAATTTTTGGTTATATACTATTCCGCTTACCAAACGCCTCCCTTAGTAATAAATTTAGGCAAATTCTTTTGTTACCTCAAGTTTTACTTAAAGGCAGGTCAAAAATTTTTTTTAGTTTATTTACAAATTTGTCACTCTAAATTTTTACTTGAGGGCAACCCACATATTTGGATATGGACTGTCAACAAAGTCGACAGTCCTAAAGGATTTGGGTAGTTTGGATTTGGACTGTCAACAAAATTGACAATCCTAACATAAAGTAGGGCTGCCAACTTTGTGGACTGTCCTACTTTATATTAGGACTGCCAAGGGGTTGGAAAGCCCAAAGTAAAATTGATGTTGTCCTGAGTAAAAATTATACCAAGTTGGGTTGTCCTGAAATAAGGGTCGTCCTGGAGTAAAATGTGGAGTGCTTATAAAATTTGCCTAAATTTATCACGATTTTTACTGTCACAAATAATATAAAAATAATAAAATTGTAGAGTTAGAATTTTAGTAACGAATTTTTACTCCTTGTAACGGATATAACCGTTACAAGCATGTCACTATAATAATTGTTACAAATGATAAAAAAAATTGTGTTATAAATTCCATGTTTTGATGTAATGAACTTCTAAGCACATGACTTTGGAACTTGACTGTTGTCTTGGTACCTATGTGTTCAGCAAGAAAATTAAAATTTCCATGTCAGAACACATAAACTAGGAAGCACGAATATTCTCCAAAATTACACTAGGTCGCACGACAAAGAATGTGCCTTGTCCTATAAGTTGACTATGGTACCACCCAACAATACTTGTATGTGTCGCCACACTCGTTTATACAACTGGAAAGCTTTTTAAGGATTTGCTCTGCTCTTCTTTTGCCCACCTCTCTCGTAGCTTCATGATGGTGAAAACTTTCCTCGCCTTGAGGGTGTGTTCGTCTCCACCACAGTTAATGGTCAGACTTGTCACATCCATGGCCATGGGAACATCGCATTGACTCATATTTATTATGCTTCCAACTTCGTCTTGTAAGTAACAACAATAGAATATTAAGATCATAGTTACTCCAAATTTATATTATACCATAAAAATTACTAACAATGAAAATACAAATAAAGTTTGCATAAATAAAAATACAAATACCTATATTCCCATTTCGGTATCAAACTTCAACTATATCGGAAGAAATAAATAAAAATTAAAAGGAAACAAATTCTTAATAATTTATAGGGAGAGAAACAAGAACAAGTGTTGAGAAGGAAAAATCGGGGAAGGAGGAGGAGAAGGGGAAAGAAAAGAAAAAAAAGGGGAGGGGAGGACACGTCGAACGGAGAAATATCCAGAACTTTGTGGTTGACAATTCAGGAGCCCCTATGGCCCCCAACTGGCTCACCATGTTTGTCGATGATTTTTTATACCCGATCATGGAGGTACCTGCTAGCGGAGGAAATGTTGTTATAGAAGAGGTTGGTGCCGACAGTGACGTCGTAGATGGGCCCAACAGCGTCAAAGGTCAGACCGGGGTGGCGCTTGACTTTACGGGAGCGAGAGAAGGTGGAGTTGGGAGCAGTAGGGGGAGAAAGGGGGTTGGTGGAGTAAGAAGCCTACAAATTTTCTGGTGGGAGATAGAAAATTAAGGGTCAGCAATTTTGGGGGAAAAAGGAGGAAAGGGAAAACAAAATTTTGTTAGAGGGAATAAAAATTAGAAATTTAGTAACATTTTTTTATTTATTGTAGTGTTTGACGTCGTAGATGGGCCCAACAGCGTCAAAGGTTAGACCGGGGTGGCGCTTGACTTTACGGGAGCGAGAGAAGGTGGAGTTGGGAGCAGTAGGGGGAGAAAGGGGGTTGGTGGAGTAAGAAGCCTACAAATTTTCTGGTGGGAGATAGAAAATTAAGGGTCAGCGATTTTGGGGGAAAAATAAGGAAAGGGAAAACAAAATTTTGTTAGAGGGAATAAAATTTAGAAATTTAGTAACATTTTTTATTTATTGTAGTGTTTGACGTCGTAGATGGGCCCAACAGCGTCAAAGGTCAGACCGGGGTGGCGCTTGACTTCACGGGAGCGAGAGAAGGTGGAGTTGGGAGCAGTAGGGGGAGAAAGGGGGTTGGTGGAGTAACAAGCCTACAAATTTTCTGGTGGGAGATAGAAAATTAAGGGTCAGCGATTTTGGGGGAAAAAGGAGGAAAGGGAAAACAAAATTTTGTTAGAGGGAATAAAAATTAGAAATTTAGTAACATTTTTTATTTATTGTAGTGTTTGTTATTCAACCCCCCCCCCCCCCCCCCCCCCCCCCCCACCCACTCTGGGTGCAACTTGGGCGGGCTAAACCAGAGCCCGATCGGGTAAACCCGTTAATGGGTTGGGTTAGGGTTGAAGATACTCGGGTTCGGGCTCGGATTAAAATATTTGAACCCGATCAAAAATCGGATTGGGCTCGGGTTCATGTGTCGAGTTACCCAAAGAATCCGAAACCCAACATACATATAATTTACATATATATATATATATATATATATATATATATATATATATATATATATATATATATATATATATATATATATATTCAAACTTCTTAAATAAAAACTTTAAATCTAACTTTTTTCACCCAAACTCTTTAGCTCATTATTCTAAATCGCATTTCAATTTGTATTTTTGTAATGAACGAGCTTTGATTGCTATTTGATTATGTGTCTAATATTATTTTTGTTTAAAATTATTTCAAATATTATATTAGAGCCCAATAAACCCGATGGACCCGAGCCTAACTCGATCCTCTGGGCTTGGTCTTGGGCTTCATATGTTCAACCCGAGGTCGGGTCCGGCTTGGGCTCACGCTAGCCTTATGATTCATCGGGTTGGGCTCGGGTTGACCTCAAGCCCGACTTAACCCGTCCGAATTACAACCCTACCCCCCACCCCACCATCACACAGGCACACACATTAAAAAATGTGTAACTTATGGTTAGGTGTGTCTCATTTTTTGTCAAACACATGAAGATGCAATTTAAAATAGTTAAAGATAAATATATTCACAACGTTTATTTATAATGGCAAAATTAAATTAAATTTACAATAGTTTATAAATATTATGAAATACACATCTTTTACACCATTAAAAATGTTGTTGAATATAACCCTTTTACGATGTTTCTCAAACATTGTAAAACGACAATACATACACAACGTTTATATAAAGTGGTAAAATAAAATTAATTTTACAACATCGAACAAGCATTGTAAAATATATAAAAAATTTTTTACAACAGTTGATAAATGTTGTTGAACATGACATTTTACAATATTTTAAAAACATTGTCAAAATTAGTAAATTTAACAATATTAAATAAACGTTGTCAAAATTAATAAGTTTTACATTGTAGATAAAATGTTGTTGAATATAGTAGTACACAACTTTAGTAAATGACCATTATACAAGCCTGAACGTATGAATACAAAATGTTGTTTGTACGAGTATTTTACAACATTTTTACAATAAAGGTTGTAAAAGATCCCACTTTTTACAACGTTTTCAGGATGTGTTGTAGATGAAATATTGTAAAGAGGTTTTTTTTTTCTTGTATTGGGTGATGGTAGTTGGTTGGAGAATAGCCAGGGGTTGGTGTTGGTTTTTGGTCATTTGTCGGCACAGGGTGGTCGCTCTCGAAGCCGTGGTGAACGGGAGGTTTTGGTTGTGAAATTGATGGTGGTGATGATGATGCTGATGAAGGGTGGTCTATGACAGGGGAGGGGAAGTGTGGTTGGTGGCTGACCGACGGAGGTCCGGCTGAGGAGGGCCAAGGCGGTGGCAATGGGTTTGATTGAGGTGGGGTTCGACAGTAGACCGTCGTGGTCGGAAAGATGGTCGGGAACAGCAGAGGTTGTCGGGACAAAGATGGGGAGGGAGTTGGTCGTGGCTCCGACCAAATTAGGGTTAGGGTTAGGGTTTCCAAAATTGGGAATTAGGATTGGGGATTGAAGATTTTTGGGAATTAGGGATTTGGGGATTGATGATTGTGCCGTGTTTGGGTTGTCGGACACGACAGAAAAATGTATATGTAATAATAGAAATAGTGAAAAAGGGGATATGGATACGGACACGATGCACGACACGATGATGGATACGATGGTTATGGTGATTGTAAAATTGTGGTTGTTAGAAAAATAGAGGAAGCCTCCCATATATATAGGAGAGGGGTTTCTAGATAGGAAAGGATTAATTAAATCCTTCCATGAATTGAATCAATCAATTAGATTGATTAAATCTCAATCTATTGATGGCAACATTATTTAAGTAATATCTAATATTATCAAATAGTATTTAAAAAGAATTCAAATCATGATAATAATAATTCAAATAATTTTAGAGTATATTTTATAAATACAAAATTAATTTAAACTAATAATTAGACAAATCCTTTCGTTATCAAAATATCTATAATAGAATTTAAAATAAAAATTATTTTCTCACTAGAAAGTATTTAGAGCTAGAATAAAATAAATAAATAAATAAAAATTTAAAATTTGGGAAGTGGGCTTACAAATCTATCCACCTTAGAAAATTTTTGTCTTCAAAATTTCAAAGGATACGATTGAGTACGACTAAGAATATGATCAAAAAGATGATACGATTGATCAAAATAAGCTAGATATAATCATAGAGAAAACTGAAACTTAAGATAAGATTTGATGGGCACGATGAATTATAGTCAAACGGCCTAGTCACGACCAAATATGTTTAAGGACCATCAAAAAGTCGAAACCGTTTCGACACGATCAAAGATTCAAAATCTAAGTATGATTATGAATCTAGTGGATTATGATCAAAATATACTAAATGACTATTAGGAGGGGACTAATAGGATGGGTAAGAAAAAGATTAAGGCTTATCGAGAAGACATACAATAAAATAGGGTATGAGGGTATAATAGTCATATGCCATAAAAGATATAGCCTCTATAGTATTCAAAAACTGTAAGTATTATTCGAAGTCATTTTACCGAGAATTCATGCCTCGTCAGTGTACATCTGGCTGCAGTAAACTCTTGGTTTCATGACTCAAATAAAGATACGGTATCGAATACTTTATTAATTATATCCAATATTGACATAATAATTCGAAGATCAAACAGGGCCACTATGACCTAGTTTTAATAATATTCAATAGCCTACGTTTATTTGAAATTATTTTAACATAAGGGTCATGTCTTACCAGTGCGCTGCTGGCTGTAGTGAACCCGCAATCTCCATAACTCAAATAAATGACGACAGTGCGCATCTGCCTTGCCATTGTAAGTCATCAAAAATTATTCCAACTATATCCATAAGAATCTCAAAGGAGTTTCTAAAGTTTCAAACAAGTCAATCATGATAGAAAAAGTGTAAGTACCTGTCCTTAAAGTGAAAGTATCAATTTTGAAAATAAAACGATCTCAAATGAACGAAGACGACTTGAAATTAATATATGGATAATTGAATCAGGTTAGGCTCAAAAGTCAATGAAATGGAAATAAAACATCGACTCCTAGGAAAAACAATCTTTTATGGCCAATGATAAGTGAGTACTACGGAACTTACGATATAACGATGTATAGAGATCGTAGAAAATAAAATTGCAGAAAAAAAAATCAAGATTATGAATTGAATATTAGGAAATCCTACTTTACCAGGCGAATAGTCTACCTACCTTTGATCCTACCATCGTATCAAATATCTAATATGATTTAGAATTTAATAAATTATTGGCTAATCACATGGCCTATGTAGCAATCTTAACTACCCAATAGTCAAATTGAATAAGAGACTCATAGTTCTAGTCATTCTTCTAAAATCAAATCAATCCTAATTGTGAAGGATCATTTCTTAGTCGCAGGCTCACGGTAGTATGACTAATATAGGTACTATCGCGAGTTCGCACATTTTACAAAAACTGACCTGCATGGACCACCAAAAAAATTTGTCACGACCCACACCCACTTTTCGGGATACGATTGCATAGCCTACTCCAGCCTACGTCGCAACATCGGTGGTAGTACACTGTCTAGGTCTCAATGTCAAACTCAAATACAATAAAATCATATATAATTGATCATTCACAATAATTATTTTATTTACAAATCCAATAATACAACATAAATGATTTTTAGGAACAAATTTGCCAAACATTTAAATAAAAGAAACTAACTAATCTATCTAGAATCTAAGGTCGTCCTCCAACATCGACATCTCCCTTGTATGGTCCTTAGCGCAAAAGTATATATGAAGCATGCAAAGTCACCTGAAATGATCCAGTCAGTAAAAGAATGTCCAGGTCTCATCAAACTCAAATACAATAAAATCATATCTAATTGCTCATTCACAATAATTATTTTATTTACAAATCCAATAATACAACATAAATAATTTTTAGAAAAAATTCACTAAACATTTAAATAAAAGAAACTAACTAATCTATCTAGAATCTAAGGTCGTCCTCCAAGATCAACATCTCCCTTGTATGGTCCTTCGCGCAAAAGTACATAGGAAGCATGCTGTAATGCCTGTGGTTCGTATTACGTATTTTTGGAATACGTGTACATATTTTATCTTGTATTGCATGATTTTCTTGTATAGTTTTCTCCATGGCTTGGTTTATTCTTAGTTCGGGTTGGCTTGGTTCGGTTTGGAATTGCTTTTGGTTCATCATGGACCAAAGGGTGAACCCCCTACCTACCACCACCTTTGGTATTTATTACCCATTTTTTCTTCTCTCTCTTCATTATTCTTCTTCCTCCATTAACTCCTTCACCTACCAGAGAGAGAGAGAGAGAGAGAGAGAGGTCTAGGCAAGTGCAACTTGCTTCATGGAGGAACTCAAACTTTATTGCTTCATTCTCTTCTTTACAGTATTTTAACTTACTTTAATACTTGGCATTTCTACTTTTCATGGCTAGATTCTGGTAGATCTAAGTTTACTTTATTTTTAGATTTTTCTGGGTTTTGATCTACTTAATCTTGTTATTTTTGAGTTTTGATGGTTCCATGTTGTAGAGGCTTTCGTTCTACCCCATTTTGACCTATGGAAGTTCGGATTTGGGCTCCGGATGATGGAGTTATGGAGCTTGAGAACTTGGCTCTCATGGTGTTCTTCTTCTCTGTCACTCCCCGTTCCCAGAATGCGTATTTTTATACATGTACAACTCATGAGTATTTATTTAATATTTATCATGTATTATCCTGTATTTAATTTTCTTTAATTCATGTTAATTAATTTTCTGTAATTTTATTTCTGTATTTTATTTCTGCTGTTATTTTATTCTCTGCTTAGGTTAATTAATTTTCTGCAATTTTATTTCTGTATTTTATTTCTGCTGTTATTTTATTCTCTGCTTAGGTTAGCCTATTGTGGTTCGGCCTAGGTTGGGTTCTCGGGTTGGCTTTGTTGGATCCCTCTGCAACCCGGTCCATTAGCTCCCACCTACCACCCCTTTTTCTATTTAAAGCTTACATCTCTTTCTCTCTCCTCATAAACTCACATTCTCACCATTACTCCTCTTCTTCTTCTTCTTCATTACTCTCTCCACCTACCAAATCGTAGGCAAGTACAACTTGCTCCCCATGAGAACCCATGTTTTTGTAGTTCATTTATCTTCCTCGCAAGATCCTAAGAGAGTTTAGAACTTGGCATTTTTCATTTCGAAGTCTTAATTTTTGTAGATCTAGAAATGAGTTATTTTCGGAGTTTGGTGGTTTTGATCTATCAAACTTCTTTGTTTTCAAGTTTTAATGGTTCCATGTTGTAGAGAAGTTTATTCTACCCAATTTTGACCTTTAGAAAGTTGGATTTGGACTTGTTTTGACCAAGTTATGGACTTTTAAAACTTTGGGGTGCAACCATGGAGTTCTTGCTGTTTGGAGAAGACAGTGAGCAGTGTATGCTAGCTTTTTAGCTTGCGTCACTGAGCTGTGCGCGCTCTTTAGCGCAGCGCAGTATGGAGTCCATACGCTACCTTTTTAGGTAGCGTGTGTCTTGCATACGCTACCTTTTGGGAGCGTATGACATGCATACACTGACTTGGATGGTCAGGAGTCGTATGGAGTTCATACGCTACCTTTTGGGAGCGTATGACTTGCATACGCTCACTTGGATAGTGAGGAGTCGTATGGAGTTCATACGCTACATTTTTGGAGCGTATGTCTTGCATACGCTCACTTGGGTGACTAGGGGTCGTATGGAGTCCATACGCTAGCTTGACCTGAGCGTATGCTGGCTTGAACGTACGCTGACATGAGCGTAGGATGACATGAGAGTAGCCTGCTTACCCTGGGTCTTCTATAGCCCTGTATATTGATATCTTATTAGATATTTAACGTCCATTTTATATCCTTACGCCTTTTTGCATAAACTTGATATAATCATGATATGTTGATATTTCTGTTAAATATAGATTGTTACGTGGGATGTACCATGTGTCGTGAATTGAGTTATAGATACCCCGATTGACTGGAATTAAACCCTGAGAATTGTAGACTCGACCCCACTGAATACTAGTTGACTTTCATGCCTTGTCACCATTGATAATGATTGTGACTTTGACTAATAATTGATCATGCGTTCCTAGTTGGAACTAAGAGACTGGCTAGTCGTCTTATTGAATTGAATGAATGAGACACGTTCATATGAATTATGAACTATTGAAATCGACTGGCTAATCCCGAATATTGGCATACAGGCACATGCAGGCTTCAAATTATTTATTTATTTTACAAAAATAGCATGTGTACTTTATGGTCAAGGCATGATTACTCCGTGGTCAGATTTGATTGTTGCATCACGCTATGTAAAACCTACAACCTAGCCGCACGGGTATCGTTGTAGAGTTGCGCATATCGTACCCCGTAAGAAAGTACTCATTTGAATGACCATGATCCACGGCATGAAACTTCACTCAACGTAGAGACTATTAAGTTAAATAAAATAATGATGGCATGGAGAGAATGGATTCCCGAGTTCTTACATGGCAGCCCCCTTGGGACTATTAAGTGCCCGACGGGCCGCTGGTTCCCACAGATACTGTAAATCTGTCACACGGGCAGGGAACAGTATCTGCTTATATTATTGTACATGCTATATTAACGGCGGGCGTCCCGCTGGGACTCGTCTAATTCATGAATGGCGCAATTGATTGACTGGATCGACTAGCCTTGCTTGCACATAGTAAGAAATGAGGAATCCCTATTGCATAAATTTCAGGATAACTTGGGACTCAAAATAACAAGCCGTAGGATTTGATTGGCCGTTCAAAATAATTTGTTTGTGCACTGTACCTACTCTGTTACCTAACTGGGATGATCAGAATATCAGGACATGACGGGCCAACTTCTGTCCTTGTTTGGTTGGGAGGTTGGTTCGAAGTGTCGTGATGTGATGTGAATCCTAGTGGAAAGCAGAGATCTATTATTATATTTCTCATTACTGGTTTTAGTTCTCATGTCGTGCTCCCTTGTGGTACTTGCTATTAGAGGTCTAACATCTCTGGTTTTGCATGGCCAGATTTAGAGTCGGTTCCCGAGGACTCAGCTTACTTCTACCTCCAAAATGGTCAACACTAGAGGGATGATCGCAGGAGGACTCGAGTGGGTTTCTTACTTCTCCGCTCGTTTTGTTATCTACTTTATACCTTGCCGTTTGGCACCGACATGTTAGTCGGATCGTCTTGTACTTACTTTTACATAATTGTAACTAAAGTCAGGCTGCAGCTGATAACAATTGTGTATACTTTTGCTACATCAATCTGGCTATGTTTTGTAAAGCCAGATATCAAGAACATTTTGACTGAGAGTTTGGGACGCCTTACTGCTTTATCTTACATGTTCTCTATTACTGTTTCTTGTTCGAATGATTGAGACAATAAATGTGAAGTGACCATAGTGAGACTTTCATATAGTATGCACCCCCTCGTCTTTAGACAGCATTGATCGTATTATACGGTATTCATCTACCCGTAATACGTAGCTGGCTGAGTCATTCCTCCGCTCTCCAGTATTCTGGTTCTGGGGCGCGACAAGGTTTTAGTGGTGGCCCATGCAGGTCTGATTTCAGACTTGTGGGGTGTTCTGATTTATAGGATGTCTCAATCACACATGTTCCCCCTTGATCTCATGATTTGTTGATTCTCAACTCCAGCTTGACATTCCAGTATCCCTTGACTTCATTGATCCTTCATGTCCGGTCGTTTGATTGTTCTTTTGTCCCTTTTCTTAGGTGCACCTCGTCCGTACCTGTCAGAGCTGGACAGCAACAACATGGACGGCAATATGGACAACCTGACCATGTTGATCAGCAACAAGGGCCGGTACTAACTCAAGAGACTATCCAGAAAGAAGTGATAGTGGAAGCAGCAGCTGGATCGCAGTATCCAGATATTCCACCACCACCAACAGTTCCACCTACCCCTGTGGAATTGGCCACACCAGCCCTTCTGGAGATCATGAGAGGAATGATGGCTACCCAACAACATCAGATGTTAGCCCAGCAGCGCATGCACGCTCAGTTACAAGAGCAGAATGTACTACTCAACCAAGGATTACAGACGGCATTGGAAAGAGGGGCAAGGACAGATTCAGGAGCGTCAGCCCGGTTTTGTAAGTACAACCCCCGTCGTTTCGAGGGCACGGAGGATGCCATCTCAGCAGATGCATGGCTTAAGGATATTGAGGCTATTCTGACAGCCGCTAAGGTGCCGGCAGAAGAACGTGTGGATCTAGTGAAGTTGTTACTTCAGGATCTCGCACGTGATTGGTGGGAATCAGAGGAAGTAGGCATCAGACGTCCTGTTGCTTGGGACGATTTTACTGCAAGGTTCAAGACGAAGTACTATGGAGTTGTGGCGCAGTTTGAGCTACAACAGAAATTTATCAACCTCAAACAGGCCGGCAAGACGGTAGATGCTTATGCAGCGGAGTTCTGCAGATTGAGTAGGTTTACCCCAGAAATGGTAGCGACGGAGCGCCAGAGGGCTATGAGGTTTCAGCAAGGGTTTCATCTTGAGCTCTTGCAATTGATAGAGGGGCACAATTACCAGACTTTTGATGAGATATTGACGGCAACCCGCAGGCATAAAATCACCATTCAGAGGCTTGCGGCAAGGACTGGGGGTCAGAAGAGATCCCATAGTCAGATTGAAGGAGGAGGGGAAGAAGCGCCCCAAACAACAGCACCATCCCCTGACATTCGTATCCACGATGTGGCGATACGGGGGCCAGCACCACCACCCAGGCAGCAGCAGCAACAACAGAGGAAGAACCAGCAACCCCCTGCGGGCTGCACTTATTGTGAAAAGATGGGGCACACTAGAGATGTGTGTCGGACATTGAACGGACTGTGTTTGATATGTGGAAATCCAGATCATCGGGTTACCACATGTCCCATGAATTCGAGGTCAGGAGGACCAGGGCAACAGTTTCCTGCTCTGCCAGCACCAGGGGCAGGGCAGTATCGAGGACCAGCGGTAGCAGTGAGACCATTGGCCCAGCGTCCGTTAATGTCGCAGGCTCAGATGTTTCGGCAGCAGGGACCGCCGATGCAGCAGCACCAGTATAGACCACCCCAGCATCATCAGGAAAGGGGCCAGCAGCAGCACCAGGCTAGGCCGCAACATGGGAACCAGCAAGGAGGTCGAGGGCAGGCATTCACACTGTCCTTGGAGGAGGCATTAGCGTCGGGAGATGTCGTGGCAGGTAACATTCTCGTCGCCTCATATCCCGCAGTAGCATTGTTTGATTCGGGAGCATCACACTCATTTATATCTGCACAATTTGCGACACGGCTAGGAATGGAGTTCGAGGCATTGCCAGGGAGGTTGAATATACTCACTGGCAATGGGCTCGTAGGAGTTAGTAGAGTTATTCTAGCGTGTAGTGTTGTAGTTTGTGAACATTCCTTACCCGCCCAGTTGATAGAATTTCCTGTTGGAAATTTCGACGTTATCTTAGGCATGGACTGGCTGAAAGACAGTCATGCGACAATAGATTGTCGTAGTGGGAGTGTATCTTTTGATATTCCAGGCATTAAGAGATTCACCTTAGTCAGATCAGAGGCAACTCAGCAAGAGCAGGGAGTAATAACAGCAATGGAAGAAGTTCAGGTTCCGAAGGTAGTTGAAGAATTTCTAGACGTATTTTTCGAAGAACTTCCAGGTCTACCCCCGGTTAGAGATATTGAGTTCAGTATAGAATTGGCACCTGGGACTAAACCGATATCAGATCGGGTTTACAGAATGGCGGATTCGGAGCAGGCCAAGGTATATCAGCATATAGAGGAATTGAAGGAGAAGAATTTTATCCAAGCTAGCATATCGCCATGGGCAGCACCAGTGGTACTTGTGGGGAAGAATGATGGATCATCCAGATTATGTATCAACTACAGAAAGCTTAACGCGGCAACAGTAAAGAACAAGTACCCACTACCAAGGATCGACGACTTATTTGATCAGTTGAGCAGGGCTAGAGTTTTCTCCAAGATAGATCTTCGTTCAGGGTACCATCAAGTGAGGGTTCGAAAGGAAGACATTCCCAAGACAGTATTCAGGTCGAAGTATGGATATTATGAATTCTTAGTAATACCGTTTGGTTTGACCAATGCTCCAGCTATATTCATGGATTTGATGAACCGTATCTTTATGCCGTACTTAGATCAGTTTGTCGTAGTGTTTCTCGACGACATTCTTGTATACTCCGCTAGTGAAGAGGAGCATGAAGACCACCTCAGAAAAGTGTTGCAGGTTCTAAGAGAGAACCAGTTGTATGCCAAGCTCAGCAAGTGTGAGTTCTGGACTGATCACATTTCATTTTTGGGTCATATTGTATCAGGAGCTGGAGTAGCAGTGGATCCCAAGAAGGTAGAAGCAGTAGAGAGTTGGCCAGTACCTAAGACCGTAACTGATGTACGGAGTTTCTTGGGATTGGCAGGATATTACAGAAGGTTTGTGTCAGATTTTGCAAGACTTTCAGCACCCATGACCCGCTTGACACGGAAGGATGTGCCATTTGTCTGATCGGCAGAATGCCAGTCATCGTTTGAGAATTTGAAGCAGAAGTTGATATCAGCGCCTATTCTTACATTGCCAGTTGGACCCGGAGGTTTTACTGTATATTGTGATGCGTCAGGTAAAGGACTTGGATGTGTCCTTATGCAACATGGGAAGGTGATAGCATATGCGTCGAGGCAGCTTCGGGACTACGAGAAGAATTACCCCAACTCATGATTTGGAGTTGGCGGCAGTAGTATTTGCTTTGAAGCTATGGAGACATTATTTATATGGTGACCGAGTGGACATGTACACAGACCATAAAAGTCTAAAGTACATCTTTACTCAGAAGGAGCTGAACATGAGGCAGAGAAGATGGTTAGAGCTGATCAAGGATTATGACATGGAGCTTCAGTATCATCCAGGCAAGGCTAATGTAGTAGCAGACGCTCTCAGCAGGAGAGGCGGCGCATTTATGTTAACAACGCAGAAGCACATCTTAGAAGACCTTCAGGAGATGGGCATTGAAGTTATACTTCCTAGTGATGTAGGAATTCTGGCGAGTCTACAAGTTCAATCCGACTTGGTAGGCAGGATCAAGGCGGCCCAGGCACATGACCCAAGGATTCAGAAGCTTAGGACAGAATGTGAGTCAGGGCTCAGGAAGGAGATGCAAATTCACGAAGATGGTACGCTTAGGTTTGGATCACGTCTATGTGTACCTAGTGGAGATATCAGACAGAAAGTTATGACAGAAGCTCACAGTTTCCAGTATTCTATACATCCTGGAGGGACCAAGATGTACCAAGATATCAAGCAGCACTTCTGGTGGAACGGGATAAAGAGGGAGATAGCTAGGTTTGTTTCCCGTTGCTTGATATGTCAGCAAGTAAAGGCAGAACAGCAGAGGCCAGCTGGATTATTGCAACCGCTTCCCATCCCGGAATGGAAATGGGAGCATATTACAATGGACTTTGTGACCGGTTTACCGAGATCACCAAGTGGTAAGGATGCTATTTGGGTGATAGTAGATCGGCTTACAAAGGTAGCACACTTTCTTCCTTTCAGAGTAAGACAATCTACAGAAAAGTTGGCAGAGTTGTACATGCAACAGATAGTCAGGCAGCATGGAGTCCCTGTCAGTATTGTGTCAGACAAAGATACCCGTTTCATATCACATTTCTGGAAGAGCTTGCATCATAGTCTGGGCACCAAGTTAAGATTTAGCACGGCTTACCATCCGCAGACGGACGGACAATCAGAAAGGACAATTCAGACTTTGGAAGATATGTTGCGAGCTTGCACTCTGGATTTTGGAGGATCTTGGAAAAGCCACCTGCACTTAGTTGAGTTCTCATACAACAACAGTTATCAAGCCAGTATCCAGATGGCGCCATTTGAAGCACTATATGGTAAGAAGTGTAGATCGCCACTAGCATGGGATGATATCGGGGAGAGGAAGATGCTAGGCCCAGAAATGATTATCCAGACGGTTGAAGTGATTAAGGGAATTAGAGAGCGACTTCGTGTTGCGCAGGATCGGCATCGTCATTGGGCGGACCAGCATCGTAGGCCGCTAGAGTTTTCTGTTGGGGACCACGTGTTCTTGCGGATCTCACCTACCCGTGGGGTCATTAGATTTGGCGTTCGCGGGAAGTTGAGTCCGCGATACGTAGGGCCATTCGTTATCCTTGATAGGATAGGCGATGTTGCTTATCGTTTATCCCTTCCACCTTCGTTACGAGAGGTACATGACGTGTTTCATGTATCTCAGTTACGAAGGTATGTATCAGACCCAAGCCATATCCTCGATCATTCTGAATTGGTTGTTGGTACCAACCTGTCTTACGAGGAGCAGCCTGTGTCCATCTTGGACCGAAGAGAGAAGATACTCAAGAACCGAACAATTAACCTTGTCCGGGTTGCTTGGGGTCATCACTCTTTGGGAAAGTCAACGTGGGAACGTGAGGATGATATCCGATCACGGTATCCACACCTGTTTGACTCACAAGGTATATCTTTTTCTGTGTACCTTGATTGTCTTGATTCCTCACACTTATCACCTTATGGGTAGAATTGCTTGATATCGTAGATTGGTGGATTTACATATATGTTACTTGCTATGGACATTGTAAAATGATTGCTTGATTTAATTTCTTATACTTAGATTAGTTTAGCCCCGATGTTTCTATCCTGCTTGGATTTGAAATTCCGAGGACGGAATTTTTCTAAGGTGGGTAGAGATGTCACTCCCCGTTCCCAGAATGCGTATTTTTATACATGTACAACTCATGAGTATTTATTTAATATTTATCATGTATTATCCTGTATTTAATTTCCTTTAATTCATGTTAATTAATTTCCTGCAATTTTATTTCTGTATTTTATTTCTGCTGTTATTTTATTCTCTGCTTAGGTTAATTAATTTCCTGCAATTTTATTTTTGTATTTTATTTCTGCTGTTATTTTATTCTCTGCTTAGGTTAGCCTATTGTGGTTCGGCCTAGGTTGGGTTCTCGGGTTGGCTTTGTTGGATCCCCCTGCAACCCGGTCCATTAGCTCCCACCTACCACCCCTTTTTCTATTTAAAGCTTACATCTCTTTCTCTCTCCTCATAAACTCACATTCTCACAATTACTCCTCTTCTTCTTCTTTATTACTCTCTCCACCTACCAAACCGTAGGCAAGTATAACTTGCTCCCCATGAGAACCCATGTTTTTGTAGTTCATTTATCTTCCTCGCAAGATCCTAAGAGAGTTTAGAACTTGACATTTTTTATTTCGAAGTCTTAATTTTTGTAGATCTAGAAATGAGTTATTTTCGAAGTTTGGTGGTTTTGATCTATCAAACTTCTTTGTTTTCAAGTTTTGATGGTTCCATGTTGTAGAGAAGTTTATTCTACCCAATTTTGACCTTTGGAAAGTTGGATTTGGACTTTTTTTGACCAAGTTATGGACTTTTAAAACTTTGGGGTGCAACCATGGAGTTCTTGCTGTTTGGAGAAGACAGTGAGCAGTGTATGCTAGCTTTTTAGCTTGCGTCACTGAGCTGTGCGTGCTCTTTAGCGCAGCGCAGTATGGAGTCCATATGCTGCCTTTTTAGGTAGCGTGTGTCTTGCATACGCTACCTTTTGGGAGCGTATGACATGCATACGCTGACTTGGATGGTCAGGAGTCGTATGGAGTTCATACGCTACCTTTTTGGAGCGTATGACTTGCATACGCTCACTTGGATAGTGAGGAGTCGTATGGAGTTCATACGCTACCTTTTTGGAGCGTATGTCTTGCATACGCTCACTTGGGTGACTAGGGGTCGTATGGAGTCCATACGCTAGCTTGACCTGAGCGTATGCTGGCTTGAGCGTACGCTGACATGAGCGTAGGCTGACATGAGAGTAGCCTGCTTACCCTGGGTCTTCTATAGCCCTGTATATTGATATGTTGATATTTCTGTTAAATATAGATTGTTATGTGGGATGTACCATGTGTCGTAAATTGAGTTATAGATATCCCAATTGACTAGAATTAAACCCTGAGAATTGTAGACTCGACCCCACTGAATACTAGTTGACTTTCATGCCTTGTCACCATTGATAATGATTGTGACTTTGACTAATAATTGATCATGCGTTCCTAGTTGGGACTGAGAGACTGGCTAGTCGTCTTATTGAATTGAATGAATGAGACACGTTCATATGAATTATGAACTATTGAAATCGACTGGCTCATCCCGAATATTGGCATACAGGCACATGCAGGCTTCAAATTATTTATTTATTTTACAAAAACAGCATGTGTACTTTATGGTCAAGGCATGATTACTCCGAGGTCAGATTTGATTGTTGCATCACGCTATGTAAAACCTACAACCTAGCCGCACGGGTATCGTTGTAGAGTTGCGCATATCGTACCCCGTAAGAAAGTACTCATTTGAATGACCATGATCTACGGCATGGAACTTCACTCAACGTAGAGACTATTAAGTTAAATAAAATAATGATGGCATGGAGAGAATGGATTCCCGAGTTCTTACATGGCAGCCCCCTTGGGACTATTAAGTGCCCGACGGGCCGCTGGTTCCTACAGATACTGTAAATCTGTCACACGGGCAGGGAACAGTATCTGCTTATATTATTGTACATGCTATATTAACGGCGGGCGTCCCGCTGGGACTCATCTAATTCATGAATGGCGCAATTGATTGACTGGATCGACTAGCCTTGCTCGCACATAGTAAGAACTGAGGAATTCCTATTGCATAAATTCCAGGATAACTTGGGACTCAAAATAGCAAGCCGTAGGATTTGATTGGCCGTTCAAAATGATTTGTTTGTGCACTGTACCTACTCTGTTACCTAACTGGGATGATCAGAATATCAGGACATGACGGGCCAACTTCTGTCCTTGTTTGGTTGAGAGGTTGGTTCGAAGTGTCGTGATGTGATGTGAATCCTAGTGGAAAGCAGAGATCTATTATTATATTTTTCATTACTGGTTTTAGTTCTCATGTCGTGCTCCCTTGTGGTACTTTCTATTAGAGGTCTAACCTCTCTAGTTTTGCATGGCCAGATTTAGAGCCGGTTCCCGAGGACTCAGCTTACTTCTACCTCCAAAATGGTCAACACTAGAGGGATGATCGCAGGAGGACTCGAGTGGGTTTCTTACTTTCCCGCTCGTTTTGTTATCTACTTTATACCTTGCCGTTTGGCACCGACATGTTAGTCGGATCGTCTTGTACTTACTTTTACATAATTGTAACTAAAGTCAGGCTGCAGCTGATAGCAATTGTGTATACTTTTGCTACATCAATCTGGCTATGTTTTGTAAAGCCAGATATCAAGAACATTTTGACTGAGAGTTTGGGACGCCTTACTGCTTTATCTTACATGTTCTCTATTACTGTTTCTTGTTCGAATGATTGAGACAATAGATGTGAAGTGACCATAGTGAGACTTTCATGTAGTATGCACCCCCTCGTCTTTAGACAGCATTGATCGTATTATACGGTATTCATCTACCCGTAATACGTAGCTGGCTGAGTCATTCCCCCGCTCTCCAGTATTCTGGTTCTGGGGCGTGACATTCTCGGAATTTTGGAGAAGATGAACTGTGCTTGACTTGACCGCATGAACCTTCATGCGGCAAGTGTTCTATTCAGCCGTAGGACTGGAAGCACTCTTGAGCCGCATGAAGGCCAAACTCATCTAGCCGCATAACTCGTTAAATCCCCAGCCGTATAATACTTTGAACTCTTGAGCCCCATGAAACGCTACCCTGAGCCGTATGCGCCCTTTCCATTCCTGGCCGCACGCGCCCTCCCTTAGCCGCATGAGGACCCCATTTCTTCCAGCCGCATGAATGCTCTGACTTAATCTCATGCGCCGTCTCCCCCGCTGGTCGCATGGAACTTTAATTGACCCAGCCGCATGAGAACTTCTTCCCAGCCGCATGGAACTCACTCGACCCCAGCCGCATAGCTCCGCTCCTTCTGAGCCGCATAGGCCTTGCTTCCGCTAGCCGCATGAGAACTTTCTCCCAGAGCCGCATAAGGGTGGAACCCAGCAACCGTATGTGCCCTTCCTCCTGCAGCCGTATGACCACCTGCCGCATGAGGATCGAACCCTGCTAGCCGCATGAGACCCTCTTGACTCCGGCCGCATATACCTGATTGGTCAGCCAGCCGCATGGGACCCCGCTTCTTTCTGGCCGCATGGTTCCCGTAACCCTGAGCCGCATGCGCCTTGGGCCTCTTCCCGGAACCGCATAAGCTTTGGACCCTGAGCCGCATGGCCCCTCCCTGTATCTTGCTCTAATGATTATTTATTATTATTACTGATTAATTCAAGTCTTGTAACCTCAGATCAACATGGATTTTCTGATGAATGCTTGCACTATGATACCTTGCACAAGTACCGAACTTGATAGTGACCCGTCGTGGTGCCCTCCTGACAAGTGAACATGACATGGCCTGATAGTGGCCCGTCGTGGCGCACTCCTGACTAGAACTCTTGACCTGATAACCTGACATGATATATCTTGATAAGCTGTTGCGACGGCTACCTGACATGACATGACCTGTATAAATAACCCGGATACCGTAGGCGACTGTGCTTGTACAATAATCCAGTCATGTCTTGTATCATGTCTAGGAGGGGACTCCTGAGTACCACGGTCAGGAGTACCTATTGAAATGGACTAAGGCTAATAACTAGATTAATACACTAGTCATAAAGAGATCTCTCAGCTACAGGCAATCCCGTTACCTGAGCACGCCTTGGGATCTGTAGCCTGCCGTCGAGTAGGGCATATTTCCAGCACACTGTCATGTGTTGTACCCTTCAAGCTACCTAAGGGTACATTCGTTTCCTGGACGATGTACCCACCTGAATTCAACTCTAATCTTTCAACCCGGGTAACCTAGATGGTCTGCAGGGCTTATGGCTGTGGAAGATTCTCACTGCATCTTGCTAGTAACTAGGCCTATGATAACCCTAGTTAGTTAAAGTATCAAGCCGTAATTCTTGCTTGGCCGTGAAATGATTGGATGGAGTCTAACATGTCTAGTCTTGTCCTGATTCTGTTCCAGATTACTGTATGCCCAGAATGCCTGTATTTATTTTATCGATAAATGGTGAGAACTCTAAGTTCTGTTCAGACGAAGGGTTACAACCCCGGTCCTTGTTTGGTTTACGGATTGTAACCTGGCTATCTGATTATTCTATGGTTATCTCGTCGTATATCATCCTGATGTATTTCTTTATTTTCAATTCTTACTTTATTTATACTCTTGTGCTGATTGCTGGTTTTAGTTCCTAAGTGAAGCTTCCTTTGTGGCACTTGCTCTTTCTGGGATCTGACCCAGCTAGTTTTGTATGGCCAAATTTTGGAGCAGCTCCAGAGGATCTACCGACTTTCCAGCCCGATGGTGGCGACCAGGCGTAACCAGGGCAACGAGTGGGTTATTTTTGGCTCCCCCACTCTATTGTAAAAATATTCTTTTGAGACGTTCAGCCGATGAGCACCTGTTTAGCTCGATTATATTTACTTACTGCCTGCCTACGGGCTGTAACATGATTGACAGATCCTAGGGTTGATCATGTATGACTAAACTCTTGCTAGTCCTAACATTTTGTAACGACTAGCTTCATGATCAGCTGAATATGTAATATTTAGGACGTCTTATTTTTGTATATTTAATGATCATACATCTTGTGACTTTACTCACTTGCTTGTGATTGAGACACTAGGCTTGTTCATGACCATAGAAGACTGTTGGCTTGTAGTAAACTCTCATGTATCTAGACAGCCGTGACCGTATAGCGAGGTGGAATCCATTTCATATACGTAGCTGGCTATGTCTGCCCCCGCTCTCCAGTATTCTGGTTCTGGGGTGTGACATAGTTTAAGTGGTGGCCCATGCAGGTCTTGTAAATCAAGATATGTGAGGGTTTACCGAATAAATGTCTCAATCAGTATTCGCCCTTGATCTCTGCTCGTATCTTCTGAATCCCTTGATTCTTGTCCTGATTATATGCTTGTATCGTTGATCTGTCCTGGTCCTTCCTTATTGTTCCCCATGTCATCTTCTCCAGCGGCATCGTTCCTGGACCTGCCGGTCAGCAAGGCGGAGCACTTCTCGCGGATCAACAGCAATCCGGAGATCAAGTCCAGCATTCAGGAGTAGCCTCCCGAGTCGTGCCTTCTGATGGAGAGCCACCGATCCAGCCAGTTCAGCCTGCCGAGCCTGATGACGGCACTTTGGTAGGACTCGTCAGGACCTTGATAGCTTCCCAAGATCGTCGTGGAGATGCCTTGTACCAGGCAGTGACGGATGCTCTGACCAGAGGAGGTCATCAGGGTAACAGCACGGCTAACAGCTTCAAGCGCTTGAACCCTCCATTCTTCGACGACAATGAAGATGCTATCGCTGCAGATGTCTGGCTTCAGGATATAGAGGTGATTCTAGAAGCAGCCAGGACCCCAGAGAGCGAGAAGGTAGCCGTGGTGCGCCTGTAGTTGTTGGATTTGGCCCACAGCTGGTGGACAGCTCAGGCCGTTGGATTAGCAGCACCCATTGCTTGGACGGTGTTCAGAGAGAGATTCCAGACCAAGTATTTTGATGCTGTAGCTCGGTATGATCTACAGACGAGGTTCACCAATCTGAAGCAGATGGGCAGAACGGTCGACGGATATGCGGCCGAGTTTTCGAGACTCAGTCGGTTTGCTCCCACCTTGGTGGCAACCGAGCATGATAGAGCCCAGCAATTTCAGCAGGGGCTTCACCTGGAGATTTTGCTGGCAGTTGAGCAGTTTGAGCATCAGACTTTTGATGCAGTCTTGAGAGCAGCTAGGAGGCATGAGTATACCTCCCAGAGGATTGTGGATAGGGCCGGAGGTCGGAAGAGATCCCACGGCCAGATGAATCAGTCTTCAGTCCCAGCCCCGGTAGCCAGGGCTTTGACTATTGGAGCTCCGAGGCGGGCGGCCTCAGTAACGTCGGTTCAGCATTCCACCCCGACGTACCCTCAGCAGCAGAAGTAGAAGCAGTCTTTCGCAGTGGGATGTTCTCATTGTGGGAAGCCAGGCCATGTAGTGGCAGAGTGCCGCAGGGCACAGGAATTATGTCTGGCTTGTGGAGCAGCAGAGTATAGGGTTGGATCTTGCCCGAATAGGGGTAGTTCATCATCGTCCAACCTTTCTAGCTCTTCGGTGAGAGGACCAGCTCCGGTCCAGCAGCAGCAGCAGTATCCATTGCCGAGGCCCTTGCCGCCTCAGTCCCAAGTGTTCCAGCAGCATAAACCCCAGCAGCATGTTCAAGCCCAGGTCTAGAGTCAGAATAGGCAGTGAGGATTTCAGCAGAGGGGACCAGCAACCCGAGGGCATGGTCATGCTATGGTGATGATCGCATAGGAAGGATTGGCACCAGGAGAGGTAGTGGCAGGTACTATTCTCGTCAACTCCTTTCCAGCTTCGGCTTTATTTGATTCTGGTGCATCGTATTCTTTTATGTCTGCACGATTCGTGACACGGATAGGATTGGAGCCCGAGTCATTATCGGTAAGGCTCAATATACTTACTGGTAACGGACTTGTGGGAGTCGATAGGGTGTTTTCCTCGTGTCGAATCGTAGTTAGCGGTAAGGAATTTCCTGCTAGATTGATAGAGTTCCCGATGGCCGATTATGATGTGGTCTTAGGGATGGATTGGTTGAGAAACCAGTATGCTAGAATGGACTGCCATATTGGTAGGGTTGTCTTTAGCATTCCAGGCGAGCCAGAACGGACACGAATACACTGTACACATACCTACACTATGTCCTGCCGCTCGAGCCCCATTTCTTACTGTACATGACACTTCGACACACCAAATTTGGTGGACACGTAGGGGCCATGACTGACATGTCAGCCCCCAAGTGCCATGTCACCTCGTGTCATGTCGGACGAGAAATTCGACACGCACTGACCATACACTACACTGCACACAGTGTTAAATACGCACTGACACGGCCTTCGTGTCGTGTCTAGACACGACGTGGACACAAAGTGTCAGGCCTAAACCCTAGCCCTAGACCTAGGCTACACCCTGACACATGTACGATACGTATCCATGCGTGTGTCGTGTCCACGAGGCTCTGTCCTCGCTGCACGAGACCGAACCACGCACACGTTCAGTCCCCTGCTGCTCGGGGATCACGTAGGACACGACACGACACGTGGAGGGGTGACACTTGGTGGACACGAGGGGGCAATGTCTGCGAACAAGTCCCCCCAAGTTTCGTGGCTTCTAGTGTTGTATGGGACACAAATTCGTGTGTGTATCGAATTTACACTGACAGCACACACGTGGAAAATTGGGCTCTGATATGGGCTCGGACACGACACTGTACGACACTTGGACACGTTTCAGGCTGTGGGACACCTAGACCAACCCTAGGCGAACCTAGGGACACGACCACGAGACACATGGACACGTGTGTCGTATCCTACACGCGTGTGCATCTCTGCACGACGCTGTGACACAGTGCACAGTCTGTGTTACCCAATTGGGTTTTTAGACACTGGACACGTCGTGTCATGTCGTGGTGGACACCTAGGGACACCTACGACACGTATACACTGGGGGCTAGTGTTACCAACCACTGGTATCGAGCCTTAGTCGAGTTTTGGTTCGAATTTAGGTTTACCTAATTTCGAGTAAACAGTATTTCCAGTTTGGATTTTTTGGGTATTTTTCTTATTTCTAAATCGAATTTCAATTCGATTTTAGTGTGTATATACATGAATATTTGTGCGTATATATATTGTATATGTAAGTATATGTGTATGTGTGTGTGTATGTGGGTATGGGAGAGTATATGGATATGTATATATGTAGATATGTGTGAGTATATGTATATATGCATATATGTATGTGTGTGTCCCCCTACCTCAGAATTCCTGAGTTTAACCCCCCTGCTGTGTACACACACACACTTTTCACACACACACACCACTGCCTAACACTCTCACTCTCTTTTCACTCTCTCTCTATATATATATGTTATGTATATATATATGTTATATTATATATAATTATATATTGGTATATATAGTTGAGTGTATATATGGGTTTATATATATATATATATATATATATATATATATTTTATATATATATATATATATATATATATATATATATATATATATATATATATATATATATATATATATATATATTTGGTTATCTATATATAGTTGGTATATGTATGAGAGTATATATATATGTTATATATAATGGGATATATATATTATGTATATATGTGGGTACTATATATATATTTGGGTATATATATATATATATATATATATATATATATATATATATATATATATATATATATATATATATATATATATGGGTAGGTTTATATTTTATATAGATATAGACACCTATATGAGATACCTATACATGGTATCTAGTTACACTAGCCTATAGCCTATGGTTAGCAAGTTAGAATTAACCAATAGGCTTAGTAGACCTAGGTTGACTAGCAAGTTAACCCTTGTTGACCAAAGTCAACTATAGGTCAACCTTGACCTAGAATTGACTTAGATGGATTTTAGATGACTTGATGACTTAAGTTTGACTAAACCGTAACTAGATGATTAGGTTAACCATAGGGATTATGAGGATAATCCTATGTAGATTAAGATATGTATGTGGTTAAGTGAGATACTTAGAGTTGAGTCATGACTTGAGTTAGAGAATGGGATTAGCTTGATTACAGGATTAAGGTTAGTATTGTACGATATATATTTTGTGTGATATACTTGTATAGATAATTGGTTATACCTTAACATTGTGGTATAGTATCTTAGGTATCCTATGACATGTTAGCCTATGTTTGGTTTTGAGTTAGCCTTATAGAGTTTGACTTAGATAGTTGACCATTGACCTAATTACCTTGTTGACTAGTCTATGTTTGACCAAAACCTTAGTTAGTCTAAGATTGACCTAGACTTTGACCTAGTTTGACCATATTGACTAATCTGACCATTATTGACTAAACCCTAGATAATTTGACTAGTTTGGCTAGAATGTTTGACCAAGAGTTGACCTTAACCTAGATTAGACTTGTTTAACCTTGTTTGACCTTGTATGACTTAGTTTAACTTCTTGTGACCTAATATGACTTGATTTGACTTAGTTTGACTGTAGTGTTGACCAAGTTTGACTTTGACCTAGATTGGTGTAACTCCACTTTCCAGTTTTTCTTAAATAAATTATAAATTCATTTTCTATACTTATTATTTATAATTTGGAAACATTTTGAATGAATTACATTTTTGACAATTTTACAATTTGAAATTGTTGTAACAACTTTTATATTGTTTTTCTTATTTTAAAAACTGTTTTTAAATAATTTATGTAAATATGAAAAGGCAGAGGGTTAATTTGTAAAATTCCCTATTGAATTTGGGTTGCGGGTGAATACGAAAAGGCAGAGGGGGTTTTAGTTAATGTGCCGATTGCGGGGGGGGGGGGGGGGGGGGTTATTTGCAAAAATTCCATTTAATTGTTTTAAAAGCGACGGTTGTGGAGAGAGGAGAGAGAGTGTGGCCATTCATTTCTCTCCACTCTTCTCGAGTCTTCCACTCTTCTCGAGTCCTTCGCCGACCCCTCGGGTTCCTAGCTTCGATGGCGACTTCGACGGCGACTCTGATGACGGCGACTCTGATGGCGACACCCTGAGCGGCGACTCCCATCCTGAGCGAAGCAACTTTCTCAATGGTGCTGGTGGTGGCTTCGGCGATGATGGCTTTGACGGCGACTCTGGGAGCTTGGCAGTAACTCGAGCTCGTTGTCTCTTTGCCTTCTTCCTGTCTTCTTCCTCGACGAGCTTTGGGCTTCGACTTCCAGAGGGTAAACCCTAACCCTAACCCTAATCTCTACTGTTGGTCAGATCTATGGCAGATCTATGGCCTAGACTCTGAGATCCTTTGATCGGTGACGAGATCTAGGGTTTGGCTGGTTCGTGTGAGATCGATGATGTTCTCTTCCTTTCGAACAGTTCTAACTGTTCAGATCTGATGGATCTAGGGTTTCTGTGGTCCGATCTTGTAGATCGACCCTTGCATGTGGTTATTTTGGGTTGCATGTTAGATCTATGATGTTCTTTAGTTGATTCTTTGAGATCAAGTTGATCTGTGACTATTCTGTGGTTGTGATGTTGTTTTCTGAGGAGTTTTTCTCCAGATCTGGTAGTGGTTCCAGATCTGTTGAGTATGGGTTTTCGTTGGTGTTTCCTGTGGGGGATCCAGTGGATCTATTTCTTTTGCTTACATGCTGTCGGTTGGCCTAGACCTAACAAACCCAGTGGTGACTCTAGGGTTGCTCGGTTCGTTAAGTCAGGGATGGGTTTGTTTTTGGAATGTTTTCCTTATCCATTTCTGTGTGGATTTTTGGGAAGATCTGATGTTCGGAATCCTTTCTTTTTGGACTGAGATCTTGTGTCTAACACTCTCGTGTCTGACACTGCATGCATGCCATAATTTTGGGATATGATGTTTGGTTCCATTTTGCTGAACTGAGATCTCATAGTCAGACACTCTCGTGTCCGACACTGTATGCATATTTTATATATATTTTATTTGATGACTTCTTCTTTCTCCTTTCTGTTATTTGTTGCTGGGGATTTTCTGACTGTTGGACCTCTGTCCCGACTGGACTGTGGACTGTACCTACCTGTTCGTATCCGATGTTCGTGTCGGATACGAAGTGGCGCGGATTCGTGGCTAGAACCTTGCTGGACCTTGCTGTAGCCGTGTCCTCTTTCCCGTGTCCGACGTGCGTGTTGGACACCAAGAAGATGATGTGACTTGACCCTGACGTGACTGGCCTTGGACTGTGGGCCTGACCGGCGGTGGACTTTGGCAGTTTGTAGCTATTAAATTGGTTGGGCCGGTTGGTGTTTATTCAGTGGGCTTATTTTTGTATATTCTTTTGTGGGCTGTTAGTATGGGCTGGGCCATACTGAATGTGTTGTAATATTATTTAATTATAGCTGGATGACTGTAATTAATTGTAGTTGGGCTGGTTTGGCTGGGCTGTGTTGGGCCGGGCTTATATGTTGTAGTTATAATTGGGCTGGTTAGAAGTTGGATCTGAACTGATCCTTGGTTTTGGGTTGGACCGGGTGGCAGACTGTTGGGTTGGGCCGAGTGGATGTGGGCCGGCCTGTGAATTTTGCCTTGGGCAGGACTGTCTGTAGTTTAATTTTGTAAACCTTTTTTTCAAATAAATAATAAATGTTTTTCCCATTTATTGTGAGTTGATGGAAACATCCTCTTAGAACCAATTTTATAACAAAAAACAATTAGTTAACTTTTCCTTAATTACTACTGATTAGTTAACTCTTTACTTAAATAACTTTTAAAACCAAGTTTATAAAACAAACCACTTTTATATATATAAAAAGTGGCAATGCTAACTCTATATATATAATGAGTTTTTGAATTATAAACTTATAGAAACTCTTAGTGTTAAACACGTAAAACCAAGGGTTGTGTTTAGCATTTGATTTTCCCAAGAGAACAAGAAGTTAGTAATTAAAACTAGTGTAATGTAACTTGTGAACCTCCAAATAAGACTATCTTATTTGGGGAGAATCAAGATAAAGATTTAGTTCTTAACCTAGAAGCAACTAGCATAGTTTATTAACCAACTGTACATCACTATTGTTAACAGGAGAACATCCAGCTAGATTGCCTACCATATTGCTGGAGCCAGGCAAGTACACTCTACGGTTTTGTGCTTTACATTATTTTCCCTGTACTTCCTTGAGTGACACAATTGCAACACGTCATGTTCTTTCTGGTACTCTTGTTCTCTTGTGCTTATTACTTGTATCTGGGGAGGGGAAATATACTATCTATGTGACCAATCCCAAGTATCAACTCAGGTGTGTTTTAGCTTAGACCCCGCATCGTGCACGCGGGTCCTAAGTCACCATTCATGTGCTTTCAGGTGCTTTCAGGTTCTTACCCTAGCCGGTCACATATTTAGTTATATTTCAAATGCATTTACACACATATTCAGGAGATTACCTTGTACTTATTTCCTGTGATATCATGTTCTTTCAGGTGCTTACATATCATGTTCTTTCATGTTCTTACATTCATGTTCTTCATGTACTTTATCCTGTTCTTCATGTACTTATTCACTTGTATTTTCCTGTACTTTCCATGTTCCCTTATACTTTCATTTCATGATGTCTTGTTCATTACCTAGAATTGTACTTGCTCCGCTCCTGACTGGATATGTTATGATAGGTGAGATGGAGGCTTTATGTGACACATACTATGGACAGGACACTGCTTTCCCTGAGCCAGCTGGAGCTGCTTGTGACCTAGAGGCTGCAGAGGCCTAGTACTGCATTTAGTTTCTATTTATCTTTCCATGTATTGAGACTAGCAGACTCTTATAGTTGATTGTAATAATTTCAGATATTGTATCTTTTTCTGGTTGGGACACATTATATAGTTGCTGTGATTCTATACTTTCATGATTATCTGGTTAGTTTCCCTAGCTTGGTACAGCTTACTTCATTGTGTCTAACAATGAAGGCTGGGCGTGTCCGACTCGTGTCCGATTATTCGGGAGCGGGTCGTGACATGTTTTTAGTGGTGGCCCATGCAGGTCCATCCTAATGGTACCTAGGACTTAGCGTACTATTGGGGGACTTGATTACACTAGGAAAACTTGATCACAGCATAGGAAAACCGGGAAATAAGGGTATATCAGGTATATCAGGTGTATCAGGTATTTTGATATTCTATAAACACTTGTTGTATGTAGGTCTAGGTTATTTTAACAGTTTTCTGTTTTGCAGATAGTTCAAAAGCATGCAACATCAGAACTGTCAATTCACCTGTACTTGACGTTTCCGAACTTCCACTACCTTCTATCACTCTACTATCCCCATGGGTAGTACGTAATTGACGGAGATGTCTGAAGAGTCCCTTGACAACCAGAGGAAGCAAGCCACCCTTTCCAAGTCAGACTTGTGGATACACTCTCCGAGCCAGGAAGGACTTCTGATTTCCAGACGCTCGGACACTTGGACTTTTCCGACACCGAGCGCATATCTTGCACCAGAGAGCCGATCGAGAACCTGAAGCCGCCACTGAAGATCATCTCAGCATGTGAGGATCCGACTTCTCTGAAGATTAGAGCCACCAGCCTGGAGATTCAGAATGTAGCGCAGACAATGGAATGAGACGGAAAGCTGAAGCACATGAGGGACATGAAGACTTATGACGAAGGCAATAACTAGCTTGGATCCGCAAAACATCGTAACACTCAGTCGGTGTTTCTTCGATCGCACCACCAGTCGCATCATCAGGAGCAGATCTCAGCAGCCAGCACGCCAGCAGTCATATATTCCTACCAGAGCCCTGCACTTCAGCCTCAGCGGGAGATCCAGATTCAGATCCAGCCGACGATCATTTACAATTACTGCCACCTCTCGGGATGCCACTATGAAGAGTGCCGCAAAAGATAGAGTCTATGCTTGTTCTACGGATCGACTGCCCACCAAATCATGGATTGCTGAAGAACGTTGATCACATTGCCCGAGAACAAGCGCGAGGAGCATCAGACTACAGCAAAAGAGAACCACCTTTTCAGAATCAGCAACCACATGGAGTACTACCGCAGGGATCAACCTACGCCAGGACAATTGAAGGAGGTTAAAAAGATTTCCGTTCCGGAGGAATACTGAAGACAGACTAAAGACTGAAGATTTTTGCATGGTTGGAAAAACCATGTATCTTGATTAGCAGCCTAGTTTTTCTTAAATTTCTTTTAGCATCTAGACCATTTCTGGGAACTTCTTGTTTTCTATTTTGGAATCTTGGTTGGTATTCGAAACTTAACTCGAGATATTGTTTCCTATTCGTTGATTGGTACTCCTCCAATCCATTCTTCGTAACCTTGCTCTTTTCGAGATTCTACTCAGGAATTTTGTTTCCTATTCAGGACTAGTTACAATTTGTAAATTTTGTTTCTTTCCGAAGTTTAGTTTTCTATTTGGGGATAGTTGGAATTTGATTTTATTCAGTACTTGTTTCTATTCACCATTCAAGACATCGTTTGAAAACTTCGGTTTCGACCTGTTCCCTATGTGAGATTCGTTTCCTACGTGGCTTGTTTCTACTTGGAAATTATTCTGTTCACAACCTTGCTTCGATCTTGTTCCCTATTTGAAGTATCGCTTGTTTCATGGATATTGTTTTACTCACCCATTGATTTTTTTTTTTTCCTATTCATAACTTGATTCCATTCGAAAATTTAAGATCATGTTTCCTATTTCGAGACTTTGTTTTGTTCGTGATTTTGCCTCCCATCCAAGATTTACCAGACTTTGAATTTCAGTTCCTACTCACAACTCGTTGAGACTGTGTTCCCTATTCCAAATCTTGTCTCCTCATTGAGATTTTCTATTCGAGAATTTGTTCCTTATTCACGACTTTGTTGATACTTGATTTTCTATTTTCCATTGTGTACTTTATTGGAGATTTCGTTTTCTATTCAAGTTTTCATTGTTATTCGAGATTTTATTAAAACTCGTTTCCAGTGCGGAATTTTATTTCTTATTTTGAAACTTGTCTTCTATCCGATACCTTGCCTCAGTTCGTCCTTTGAGACTCTGTTATCCTTTCAAGATAACGTCCCATATGTGGAATCTTGTTACCATTTCCGATATCAGTTGATATTCCGTCATAATTTGAAACTTTGTCCTGTCTGAATTTTAAATCCCCCTGGCTGCCCTTTTGTACTCACTGATTGGATCCCTTGTCATTTTTAGTACCTAATAAACTCATGTATTCTAACAGTCAGGTAATTTCACCATTTCCGTGACTTGGACTATTGAAATTTATTTTGAAACTCTTTTGAAATTCCTAGGGATAAAGTCGAGAGGCTATTCGATGACCTACTGTGGCATGACAGTTGCGCGCTGCAGCCATTAGCTGGATTATGGAGACTGAGGGTTCACTGCAGCCAGTAGCGCACTGGCGAGGCAGGAACTCTAAGTTGAAGTGATTTCAGACCCATAGGTTTTCGAGGATTGTCGAGACTTGTCATATTCTTCATATCTTGATCTCTTGGGTTGTTTCGTCAATGATTGTTGGAAAATGGATAAGGTTGATAGAGTATTTGGAGACATATTGTTATTTGAGTCACGGAGCCGAAAGTCCACTGCAGTCAGATACATACTGGCGGGGTAGGGATTCTAAGCAAAGTGATTTCAGATACCAATATGTTCTTGGATATTCTGGAGACTATAATCCCTTTTCATATGATTATTGGTGTTCGAGAATCACACATCCTTGCATGTTCACCCTGATTTGATACTGTATCTCCTGAGTATTTCGTACGTTCCTCAAATCAACCCTTGCTAATTACCTTTTAGTATTGTACCATTAGATCATTGATTTCCTCAAATTATACATTGCCAGATTTTGATTCCATACTTCGCTTGTGTCTTGTCTAAATTTTGATCTTAAATCATGTCTGTCTGACCATGATTTTCCTATCTTGTGCTAGCCCACTTGTGTTAAAACTATCAATTTTTGATCGTACTTAATATTTGTGTCTTCATGATTTTGCTCCTCTAAGTTGTAATTGAAATTCCCTCCACTTCGTGACTATCTGATCCTCGATCCTTGTCAAAGCGTGATATCCCAAACTTCTTGTGTGTACTTGGACTCAAGGCTCAGAGCGTCATGGATCGACAAAAGCACTGGACGGACAACAACAGATGGTCACCGGAGTTCGCAGTTAGAAGCAGAGTGATCCTGAAGAATCTCGTCGACCAGAGGCACTATTCATTTTGGCAGAGGCAGAAAGTTCAGTCCGAGATTCAGCAGGCCTCTCGACGTGATGACGCGTATTGGCGAGGTGGCATATTGACTAGCGCTTCCAGCTAGCTTGGAGGGAGTGCACGACGTTTTCTACGTGTCCCAGCTTCGACGCTACATTCCGGATCCGAGTCATGTGGTGGACTATTCAGAGCTGGAGGTGGGCCCGAGCTTGACTTACGAGGAGCAGCCGGTAGAGATCTTGGACCGGAGAGTGAAACAGCTGAGGAACCAGACCATTTCGCTTGTCAGAGTCATGTGGAGGCACCACTCTCCGGGAGAGTCCACATGGGAGCGCGAGGACGAGATGCGAGAGCGCTATCCTTACCTCTTCACTTGATTGCCTCTTCATTTGGTTGCATCTTTTTTTTTGAGTATACTCCTTGATTGTATCTTGTCATTGGGAATTCAAATCAATAAATCAAATGAGTTGAGACCATATTTTTCTTTGCTTGGTAAATTTTGAATTTCGAGGACGAAATTTTTCTGAGGGGGGAAGAATTTGTAACTCCACTTTCCAGTTTTTCTTAAATAAATTATAAATTCATTTTCTATACTTATTATTTATAATTTGGAAACATTTTGAATGAATTACATTTTTGACAATTTTACAATTTGAAATTGTTGTAACAACTTTTATATTGTTTTTCTTATTTTAAAAACTGTTTTTAAATAATTTATGTAAATATGAAAAGGCAGAGGGTTAATTTGTAAAATTCCCTATTGAATTTGGGTTGCGGGTGAATACGAAAAGGCAGAGGGGGTTTTAGTTAATGTGCCGATTGCGGGGGGGGGGGGGGGGGGGTTATTTGCAAAAATTCCATTTAATTGTTTTAAAAGCGACGGTTGTGGAGAGAGGAGAGAGAGTGTGGCCATTCATTTCTCTCCACTCTTCTCGAGTCTTCCACTCTTCTCGAGTCCTTCGCCGACCCCTCGGGTTCCCAGCTTCGATGGCGACTTCGACGGCGACTCTGATGACGGCGACTCTGATGGCGACACCCTGAGCGGCGACTCCCATCCTGAGCGAAGCAACTTTCTCAATGGCGCTGGTGGTGGCTTCGACGATGATGGCTTTGACGGCGACTCTGGGAGCTTGGCAGTAACTCGAGCTCGTTGTCTCTTCGCCTTCTTCCTGTCTTCTTCCTCGACGAGCTTTGGGCTTCGACTTCCAGAGGGTAAACCCTAACCCTAACCCTAATCTCTACTGTTGGTCAGATCTATGGCAGATCTATGGCCTAGACTCTGAGATCCTTTGATCGGTGACGAGATCTAGGGTTTGGCTGGTTCGTGTGAGATCGATGATGTTCTCTTCCTTTCGAACAGTTCTAACTGTTCAGATCCGATGGATCTAGGGTTTCTGTGGTCCGATCTTGTAGATCGACCCTTGCATGTGGTTATTTTGGGTTGCATGTTAGATCTATGATGTTCTTTAGTTGATTCTTTGAGATCAAGTTGATCTGTGACTATTCTGTGGTTGTGATGTTGTTTTCTGAGGAGTTTTTCTCCAGATCTGGTAGTGGTTCCAGATCTGTTGAGTATGGGTTTTCGTTGGTGTTTCCTGTGGGGGATCCAGTGGATCTATTTCTTTTGCTTACATGCTGTCGGTTGGCCTAGACCTAACAAACCCAGTGGTGACTCTAGGGTTGCTCGGTTCGTTAAGTCAGGGATGGGTTTGTTTTTGGAATGTTTTCCTTATCCATTTCTGTGTGGATTTTTGGGAAGATCTGATGTTCGGAATCCTTTCTTTTTGGACTGAGATCTTGTGTCTAACACTCTCGTGTCTGACACTGCATGCATGCCATAATTTTGGGATATGATGTTTGGTTCCATTTTGCTGAACTGAGATCTCATAGTCAGACACTCTCGTGTCCGACACTGTATGCATATTTTATATATATTTTATTTGATGACTTCTTCTTTCTCCTTTCTGTTATTTGTTGTTGGGAATTTTCTGACTGTTGGACCTCTGTCCCGACTGGACTGTGGACTGTACCTACCTGTTCGTATCCGATGTTCGTGTCGGATACGAAGTGGCGCGGATTCGTGGCTAGAACCTTGCTGGACCTTGCTGTAGCCGTGTCCTCTTTCCCGTGTCCGACGTGCGTGTTGGACACCAAGGAGATGATGTGACTTGACCCTGACGTGACTGGCCTTGGACTGTGGGCCTGACCGGCGGTGGACTTTGGCAGTTTGTAGCTATTAAATTGGTTGGGCCGGTTGGTGTTTATTCAGTGGGCTTATTTTTGTATATTCTTTTGTGGGCTGTTAGTATGGGCTGGGCCATACTGAATGTGTTGTAATATTATTTAATTATAGCTGGATGACTGTAATTAATTGTAGTTGGGCTGGTTTGGCTGGGCTGTGTTGGGCCGGGCTTATATGTTGTAGTTATAATTGGGCTGGTTAGAAGTTGGATCTGAACTGATCCTTGGTTTTGGGTTGGACCGGGTGGCAGACTGTTGGGTTGGGCCGAGTGGATGTGGGCCGGCCTGTGAATTTTGCCTTGGGCAGGACTGTCTGTAGTTTAATTTTGTAAAACCTTTTTTTCAAATAAATAATAAATGTTTTTCCCATTTATTGTGAGTTGATGGAAACATCCTCTTAGAACCAATTTTATAACTAAAAACAATTAGTTAACTTTTCCTTAATTACTACTGATTAGTTAACTCTTTACTTAAATAACTTTTAAAACCAAGTTTATAAAACAAACCACTTTTATATATATAAAAAGTGGCAATGCTAACTCTATATATATAATGAGTTTTTGAATTATAAACTTATAGAAACTCTTAGTGTTAAACACGTAAAACCAAGGGTTGTGTTTAGCATTTGATTTTCCCAAGAGAACAAGAAGTTAGTAATTAAAACTAGTGTAATGTAACTTGTGAACCTCTAAATAGGACTATCTTATTTGGGGAGAATCAAGATAAAGATTTAGTTCTTAACCTAGAAGCAACTAGCATAGTTTATTAACCAACTGTACATCACTATTGTTAACAGGAGAACATCTAGCTAGATTGCCTACCATATTGCTGGAGCCAGGCAAGTACACTCTACGGTTTTGTGCTTTACATTATTTTTCCTGTACTTCCTTGAGTGACACAATTGCAACACGTCATGTTCTTTCTGGTACTCTTGTTCTCTTGTGCTTATTACTTGTATCTGGGGAGGGGAAATATACTATCTATGTGACCAATCCCAAGTATCAACTCAGGTGTGTTTTAGCTTAGACCCCGCATCGTGCACGCGGGTCCTAAGTCACCATTCATGTGCTTTCAGGTGCTTTCAGGTTCTTACCCTAGCCGGTCACATATTTAGTTATATTTCAAATGCATTTACACACATATTCAGGAGATTACCTTGTACTTATTTCCTGTGATATCATGTTCTTTCAGGTGCTTACATATCATGTTCTTTCATGTTCTTACATTCATGTTCTTCATGTACTTTATCCTGTTCTTCATGTACTTATTCACTTGTATTTTCCTGTACTTTCCATGTTCCCTTATACTTTCATTTCATGATGTCTTGTTCATTACCTAGAATTGTACTTGCTCCGCTCCTGACTGGATATGTTATGATAGGTGAGATGGAGGCTTTATGTGACACATACTATGGACAGGACACTGCTTTCCCTGAGCCAGCTGGAGCTGCTTGTGACCTAGAGGCTGCAGAGGCCTAGTACTGCATTTAGTTTCCATTTATCTTTCCATGTATTGAGACTAGCAGACTCTTATAGTTGATTGTAATAATTTCAGATATTGTATCTTTTTCTGGTTGGGACACATTATATAGTTGCTGTGATTCTATACTTTCATGATTATCTGGTTAGTTTCCCTACCTTGGTACAGCTTACTTCATTGTGTCTAACAATGAAGGCTGGGCGTGTCCGACTCGTGTCCGATTATTCGGGAGCGGGTCGTGACAATTGGCTTAGAAATCATGTAGATTGTATTGTAGATTTCATTTACCTTCATATTAGATATGTCATAACTGTATTGTTCTATTTTAGGACATTATGACCCTGGTACAGACATCTGATATTACACTACTCTTTTCAGAGTATCAGGCGAGTACATTCTATAATAGTTCTCTCATTTATTTGTCAATTACTGTATTTCAGTTCTAGTTAGTTCTATGTGATTCTCTGTATCTACACGTATAGATATTTCTGGATTCATGTATTCGACACATACCTTACTTACTGGCCTCTATTACTGGAGTCATTGGAATCATTCCGGAATCATTTCTGGAATCATCATGTATTGGCCAGACTCATCTCGATTCTTTTGTCGATTTTGGATTCACTTGCTAGGCGGAAAAATATTGAGTAAGACATATAGACATACCCCAAATCCGGAATCTCCCACTGGAATCTACCGAAAGCATAGCCATCTCTTGCCTGATCAGTGAGAGATGTGCCTGATACCAACAGCCGTTTACATGTCGACATCGGTATTTTAAAACACACTGTTAGATCATAGTTGGACTCACCCTGGATTCATTGATCACTATTGGACTCATCTTGTACCGGAAATCATCTGGTATCGGATTATATGGACTGGACTCACACTGGGATTACATTAGACTTATATTGTACTCTCTGGACTCATATATATTATTCTAGTTCAGTTAGCTTTTATTACCGTCTTCATTGCCATGATTCTTCTCTTGTTTTAGTTACCTTTTCTTTCTTGTATCTTACTGTTTCTCTATGCCATCATTACCTGTATAAAACTGCCATGCTCATCAATAAAACTGTCTATAACTGCTTTATAGTTCTTTGTCATTTACTTGGATTTTCTAGAAGAGTTGTATTCGTTCCTGTCCTGATTGGACCTGTTGAAAATATTACAGATGATAATCCTGAGGACACATGCCCTAATTACCATGGACCTGGCGAGGGATTAGCTACCTTTGGTCCCGACTCTCAGGAGTGATTCAGGAGATTAGCTAGTAGACTACTTTAGCTTTCATGTTTTGACTTGTTGTATTAAAGTTAAGATATTGAGTTTGTATTAAGTTTGTTTGAGATAATGTTGTATTATTTTAGTAGTTAGTTGTTGTCTTTAATTCCTTAGGTATAACTTCTGTGTTATCTTATCGTGTTTTAGACTGTGATTTGAGTATATCCTATCCTTTACTTGTCCTCCATTCGGAGCTGACATCTGGACAAGTATATTATATATACTGCATGAGATTAGTTAGCAACCTAGGACGGCTTACTACTGCCGACACTGCGGCGTAGGCTGGACGTACCCACTTCTCGTGCCCCTATACAGGGTGCGGATCGTGACACATTTTTAGTGGTGGCCCATGCAGGTCGAGACTAAATTGTTTGGTTACGTTATTGTACCAAGCATGCCTGCAATTAGGAACTTAAGGTAATTAGACAACATTGGGAATGACGCTTAGAACACCTAAAGGAATACTAGGATTACAAAATAGGAAATACATCACATGCTTGCTATTATAATTAGATTTTCTTGTTTATGATTGTTTTGCTTTAAAGAGTCCTTATAAGTTCTTTTTATTGTAATTAGATGGTGCTTACTCGTTCATCCCAGTATGTCACACCTGAGAATGGCACGCTCCCTATCCAGTCAGCTGACCAGTTAACTGATACACCTCTACCTACCACGTTCCCCCACTCCACAGATTCACAAATCCAGATGCCTCCACCACCTTTCACCTCACAGTCCCAGCAGGACCCGATACTTCCACCACTCCCTATCACTATACCTACCCAGGCTTCCGTCACACTCGACGGGAACCAACTGTTCACTCTGATCCAGGGGTTCCTAACAATCCATCAGGAGCAGACCACCCTACTCCGCCAGAGCATGGAGCATTCTGAGGAACGTACCGTGGTCCCACCACCTGTAGAGCCATGGCAGAGAGCGGGGACGATCAAGGACTTCATGGGTCTGAACCCCAAGGAGTTCTTAGGGACCGAGGGCATAGTAGTAGCAGATGACTGGTTAGACTAGGTAGAGAGGAAGCTCCTTGGAGTTAGGATGCCGGATGACCTCCAGGTCGAGGCAGCAGGATTTCTGCTGATAGACTTGGCAGGAGTCTGGTTCCGGAATGAGCCGTTGTTTGCGAGAGGGAGAGCCACTTAGGATCAGTTCAAGACCCAGTTCAAGAAAAAATTCTTCTCGACCACCGCTAGGGTAGCCATGGGGCTACGATTCCAGAACATCCAGTAGGGGACCCATTCTATCGACGAGTATGCGACAGAGTTTAGTCGCCTGAGCCGTTTCGCTCCTAGTCTGGTTGCTGACCCTGAGGAGATGACGCGTAGGTTTTGCCATGGTCTAGTTCCAGACATTGGCATTCTTATAGTGGCGAACGGTATGACTGACTACTACCAGAGATTAGAGTTAGCCCGGAGTATCGAGGAGCGTCTTCTGTCTTGCAAGAGGCCGGCTTCTGTACACATTGAGGGACCCTCCAAGCGTCAGGCTTTCCAGCAGAAAGTGCCGACGCCACACCAGCAGACATATCGTCCTCCCACTCCACATCATTCGATCCCGCCAGTTAGAGCCCCTGGACCCCAGTAGCAGAGGCCATTTCAGCAGGTGCAGCATCAGTATCGGGGTCAGGACCCGAAGACGATCAGTTGTTCATACTGCAGGAAACAGGGGCACACCAGGGAGCAGTGTAGGAAGAGGCTGAAGGTTTGCTATACCTGTGGGTCTGATACCCACCAGAAGATGGATTGTCCTGTTGTACCTCCTTATAAGGGTGCTAGGCCACCTGTAGCTCAGCACCAGAGGGGTGGAGCTTTTGCGATGACGGTCGAGGAGACCAACGCTGCAGGTGACGGGTTAGCAGGTTTGTCTTTTCTGTCCTTCCTTTCCCATCTTGTTGTGTGATTCCATTAGTACCTGTCAGGATATGCTTGTGATATACTAGATAGTGTAGTTATCCTATTCAAGACTGTGGAATCACGACCAGTAGGACTATGATTGCATGCTATCTTTTGACTTTGATTGACTGGGTTTGACCTAGAAGGAGTACGACTATCTTAATTTCGAGGACAAAATTTTTCTAAGGAGGGTAGACTTGTAACACCCAATTTTCTGAAATTGAAATATTTTGAAAACTTATTATTTTTATTATTAAATAATGGTGATTTAGTCATGTTATGAATTTTGGTGATTTTTAGATAGTTTAAAACTATTTTCTAAGTCATGGCTTATGACTTTGGTTAACTACTAGTGTAACCCTAATGTAACCCTAGAGATTATATGACTTAGAGACTAACTATGACCATATGAGCCTAACCATGTGATTAGAATATCAAATTACCACTTTTTAGTCAAAAGGGTATTTTGGTAATTTATTAGAATTTATTTGGATTTATGTAATTTATTATTATTTAATTAGTTGTTAAGTGTCATGTTAGCTCCTAACCTAGTTTAGCACTAATCTAGAGGTTAGCAACTAACCTAGAAGACTAAGTAGAGGATGTTAGCTTTATGTATAAATACCTAGTTAGATAATATCTAGATATTAACTTTAAGGATATTTCCTTTAGAAACCTAGAAATATCTAGGGGTCAAAGACTTAGAGACTAAGTTTGCAAGGTGGAAAGGAACCCTAATATCTACCCATACCCTTCCCATGGCAGCCAACCCTACCCCCCATCCTATATGACCACCCCCTCATCACAACACACCTCATATTATTTACACAAAAAAACCTAGTTTTTCCTATAACTTCAAGACCTCACTCCTTAGCCATTTTAACTCCAAATTGAGCCTAGTTTCTTGTATTAGAACCCCCTACCATTGAGGATGCTAAGGGAGGCTAGCTAGCAAGATTTTCAAGACGTTTGGACATCATCATTTGAAGAGGACACCCCCTCCCCAAACCTTGTTTCATTGAGTTTTCACTCAATAGGTAAACACTCACAAAACCTATTAATATTGTGTTTTATCTTCATGGTTGCATGCATATAGGTATACCCTAGCTGTGGGTCAAGTTTGGTAGGATATGGATTGGGTTTGGTGTCCGTACCGGACACGTATCTGTGTGTTTAATTAAGTGTTTGGTGAAATGTCACTATGGTTTGAAAGTTGTTGTTTTCCAAAACAAAATACATTTTTGGGTAGCCCTAGACATCCTGAATCCAAAACACTAGGACTGAGCACGTTATCGTGTCATATCCGTGTCCAAAATGGACACGAATATACTGTACACATGTCACGCCCCAAATCTGACGCAACGCATGTGCGAGGCTAGAGTTGCGCTCGCACAAGACAAGATCGTCGACGTTATGGCTATCAACATAAACATCAAGACACGATCATTTTCATCCAACATTCCCTTAAATCAAAATCCTAAGTACGACATCCAACCGAACAATAACACTTGTACGATCGTCGTTCGCCGAGTCAGAATACCCTCGAGTTATCGTATATCGATCTTTGATACGCCTCAATACCATCGACGATATGCGTAACCTGACGATCTTCCTTTACAACAAGTTCTGAGTCGTGCGAATGATGCTATCGTCCGGCTGAATAATCTCTTCGACATTCAAATTCAGCCTCGATCATTATCCCTCAAATCATTCATAACATCGATTTTTCTCAAACCAAATTCACGTATCGTTCATCCGTTTATCTTAAGTCATCGACCAATGTATTTTCTCAATTTGTATCATTCCTTTATCAATCGATCGACATCCCTGAGGCTATCGCATACACCACTTAGGGATGAAGTCATTCAACAAATCCTCAACTTATCATTCGAATCAAAATTGAATTCTTTGAATCCCGTTCGAACCATTCCTCTAATTTCAAGCACGCTCATCTATATCGCATCGACGATATCGTTGTTCGATAACACCCCTATCGATAGTCATCCCGTTTACTCAATCAAGTCTATCTCATTCCCGTTCGACACAATTCGAATTCCCACACTCGACTTTTCTAAGGTCGACGCAACTTTGGTGTATATGTCCATCCCGACTTAGCCAACCGTACTTACGTAAACCATCATTTTTGTTTTATCAAAAACTATTTTTCCTATATTTTGTAAAATAGTTAGACTTATTGTATGGACATCCCTGGGACAATTGAGAGAGAGCGCACCAACGATGTCAACTTTACGGAAGCAACGAGTTTGCGGAAACAACGAGTTAAAGAATTCAATCGATAGTCCAAGGACGTAAAGCCGTGCTCTGATACCATTATGTCACGTATAAGTCTTTACTCCATGCGGCCGTACGCTTCGAATCGCCAAGGAACTCCGTGCCTCGACGCATCCGAGCGAGCTCCGCGCCACGAGCTTCTACCTGTGCCTACACATGGAAACTATGTGGGTGTCAGTACTCAACTGTACTGGTGGAATGAGCTCCTCGCCCACCCATACAAACCCAACACGTTTGATTTACTTTTGTGCAACTTAGTCACTTCTTATCGATTGTCTCTCTAGTCTTGCCTTAGGATCAGTTTTATGACCGACGCCTTGCTTATTTTGTGTCTTTAGACCATCCCGTGCTCGCAATATCAATGTTAACTCAACAACGTTAACCTATCAAGTCATGTTTGCCTTACAGCCATAATCAGAGATGCAACTACGCGATGAAGCTCCATTTCCGTGTGACCGTGCTTACAAATCCATCATACCGTGCCCCGCAACTCAATGTGATTTCACCATATCGCCGCCTCGTGACCATTGCTACTTCGATCACCAACAGACCCAATCAAGACTTCTGGCCTAAGTATCACTTGACCGACTTCAACTTGCGGCATATCCTGACTTAAACTCAAGACAACTCAAACCATAACTTATGCAACTTATATGCCATCAACTTAAGACCGACACCGTATCTCATGCCGTAGCACGTTGCCTATGTTGATGCCAAATCTTAGGACCAAATCTTGTGTTCTAACTGTACACACATCCAACTGACTCAATCCAAAGGCACACACGCGGATTTCCCCCCGTGCCGACCCATCTATATGAATTGGTCACTAACATCACAAGCTATTCTGGACTATAGCCTTGCCATTCGGCGACCCTTTCAGCGCAGGTAGCTAGTCCCGCAGAAAGTTCCCGAATGACCCGAGCGGTTAGTCCAGCTACGGCTATACCGTGTTTCCCTCCGGAACGCCGCGGTCCCATGGCGCCCAGGGTTGTCGCGCGTGGAAACTCCTCCTTGTCGACAAGTTGTCCAATGACCATGCAAGACTCGACACAAACTGACGTCTCACACAGTCATTCCTCTTCCAATGTTACCATCTCTTTCAAAACCAATATCAAACCATCTATCATTTGAGACCCCTCGACGACCCACGGTCGCGAGCATTCTTTCTATCATTTGAGACCCCTCGACGACCCACGGTCGCGAGCATTCTTTCTATGTTACCATATCATTTCATTCAACTCAATGCCTATTCGATAGTCCTTCCTCCAAAACTCATTCAATCAACCGTGGTTCCTACCTTAACACTAGGTCCGTGCATCATGCCTCAAACCGACTTCCGTTCTACGTGACGCTATCGTCCAAGTCATAATTTATATGACGGGCCTTGGGATCGTGGGACTATTTAACCTGACAAGCGCAGAATGAGCGGGACAGCACTTCGAATGACTTAGGTCGACCGACTTAACTTTGCCTAACTTACTTATGCCTACAACTTAACGAGCAAAGGCCACGTCAAGCCTTGCCTCGATGGAACGTGCCGTGCACGCGTTCAACTTTGAACGACCAAGTCATTTGGGTGCCTAGACTTATGGCACAAGCTGTGCTACGCAACTTAACTCATGGGGCAAGCCAAGGCTATGCCAAGCCTTGGACGACAGGACCGTGCATGCTTTATGAAGCATTCATGCGGGCGACGCCTATGACTTAGGTTACGTTCATAACTTCGCCGACTCAACCAACTTTCCTTCTCCCAAGCCACGGAACGAAGGATCGAGTGTCATTTTTAAAGCACGCCGTGCACCAACTCTAAGCCGACCGTTGGACCTTTTTCCATGTTCTAACTCAATTTGACCCGTCGGGATTATTACCTTAGCTATGTGGATTCGTCTCTTTTATTATCAAGCCTATTGTGCAAGTTGAAAATACACGATTTATTATGTGAAGGCTAAGATGAGGCAAGTTCACCGAAACTACCCCACCTGAGTGAGCGGTCACTTCGACCGAGTGATATCTTCGAGTAGCCGTTGCAAGGCTAAGTCTGAACGCCGTTGGCATTTTGATTCTGCCGGTTGACTGAGCGGGATGGGGCACTACATACCTACACTATGTCCTGCTGCTCGAGCCCTATTTCTCACTGTACACGATACTTCGACACACCAAATTTGGTGGACACGTAGGGGCCATGACTGACATGTCAGCCCCCAAGTGCCATGTCACCTCGTGTCGTGTCGGACGAGAAATTCGACACGCACTGACCATACACTACACTGCACACAGTGTTAAACACGCACTGACACGGACTTCGTGTCGTGTCTAGACACGACGTGGACACAAAGTGTCAGGCCTAAACCCTAGCCCTAGACCTAGGCTACACCCTGGCACAAGTACGACACGTATCCATGCGTGTGTCGTGTCCACGAGGCTCTGTCCTCGCTGCACGAGACCGCACCACGCACACGTTCAGTCCCCTGCTGCTCAGGGCTCACGTAGGACACGACACGACACGTGGAGGGTGACACGTGGTGGACACGAGGGGGCAATGTCTGCGAACATGCCCTCCCAAGTTTCGTGGCTTCTAGTGTTGTGTCGGACACGAATTCGTGTGTGCATCGAATTTACACTGATAGCATACACGTGGAAAATTAGGCTCTGATATGGGCTCGGACATGACACTGTACGACACTTGGACACGCTTCAGGCTGTGGGACACCTAGACCAACCCTAGGCGAACCTAAGGACACGACCACGAGACTCATGGACACGTGTGTCGTGTCCTACACGCGTGTGCATATCTGCACGACGCTGTGACACAGTGCACAGTCTGTGTTACCCGATTGGGTTTTTAGACACCTGGACATGTCGTGTCGTGTCGTGGTGGACACCTAGGGACACCTACGACACGTGTACACTGGGGGCTAGTGTTACCAACCACTGGTATCGAGCCTTAGTCGAGTTTTGGTTCGAATTTAGGTTTACCTAATTTCGAGTAAACAGTATTTCCAGTTTGGGTTTTTTTGGGTATTTTTCTGATTTATAAATCGAATTTCAATTCGATTTTAGTGTGTATATACATGAATATTTGTGCGTATATATATTGTATATGTAAGTATAAGTGTATGTGTGTGTGTATGTGGGTATGGAAGAGTATATGGATATGTATATATGTAGATATGTGTGTGTATATGTATATATGCATATATGTATGTGTGTGCCCCCCTATCTCAGAATTCCTGAGTTTAACCCCCTCCCTGCTGTGTACACACACACTTTTCACACACACACACCACTGCCTAGCACTCTCACTCTCTTTTCACTCTCTCTCTATATATATATGTTATGTATATATATATATGTTATATTATATATAATTATATATTGGTATATATAGTTGAGTGTATATATGGGTTTATATATATATATATATATATATATATATATATATATATATATATATATATATATATATATATATATATATATATATATATATATATATATATATGGGTAGGTTTATATTTTATATAGATATAAACACCTATATGAGATACCTATACATGGTATCTAGTTACACTAGCCTATAGCCTATGGTTAGCAAGTTAGAATTAACCAATAGGCTTAGTAGACCTAGGTTGACTAGCAAGTTGACCCTTGTTGACCATTGTTGACCAAAGTCAACTATAGGTCAACCTTGACCTAGAATTGACTTAGATGGATTTTAGATGACTTGATGACTTAAGTTTGACTAAACCCTAACTAGATGATTAGGTTAACCATAGGGATTATGAGGATAATCCTATGTAGATTAAGATGTGTATGGGGTTAAGTGAGATACTTAGAGTTGAGTCATGACTTGAGTTGGAGAATAGGATTAGCTTGATTACAGGATTAAGGTTAGTATTGTACTATATATATTTTGTGTGATGATATACTTGTATAGATAATTGGTTATACCTTAACATTGTGGTATAGTATCTTAGGTATCCTAAGACATGTTAGCCTATGTTTGGTTTTGAGTTAGCCTTATAGAGTTTGACTTAGATAGTTGACCATTGACCTAATTACCTTGTTGACTAGTCTATGTTTGACCAAAACCTTAGTTAGTCTAAGATTGACCTAGACTTTGACCTAGTTTGACCATATTGACTAATCTGACCATTATTGACTAAACCCTAGATAACTTGACTAGTTTGGCTAGAATGCTTGACCAAGAGTTGACCTTAACCTAGATTAGACTTGTTTAACCTTGTTTGACCTTGTTTGACTTAGTTTAACTTCTTGTGACCTAATATGACTTAATTTGACTTAGTTTGACTGTAGTATTGACCAAGTTTGACTTTGACCTAGATTGGCTTAGAAATCATGTAGATTGTATTGTAGATTTCATTTACCTTCATATTAGACATGTTATAACTGTATTGCTCTATTTTAGGACATTGTGACCCTGGTACAGACATCTGATATTACACTACTCTTTTCAGAGTATCAGGCGAGTACATTCTCTGATAGTTCTCTCATTTATTTGTCAATTACTGTATTTCAGTTCTAGTTAGTTCTATGTGATTCTCTGTATCTACACGTATGTATATTTCTGGATTCATGTATTCGACACATACCTTACTTGCTGGCCTCTATTACTGGAGTCATTGAAATCATTCCGGAATCATTTCTGGAATCATCATGTATTGGCCAGACTCATCTCGATTCTTTTGTCGATTTTGGATTTACTTGCTGGGCGGTAAAATATTAAGTAAGACATACAGACATACCCCAAATCCGGAATCTCCCACTGGAATCTACCGGAAGCATAGCTATCTCTTGCCTGATCAGTGAGAGATGTGCCTGATACCTACAGCCGTTTACATGTCGACCTTGGTATTTTAAAACACAATGTTAGATCATAGTTGGACTCACCCTGGATTTATTGATCACTGTTGGACTCATCTTGTACCGAAAATCATCTGGTATCGGATTATATGGACTGGACTCACACTGGGATTACATTAGACTTATATTGTACTGTCTGGACTCATATATATTATTCTAGTTCAGTTAGCTTTTATTACCGTCTTCATTGCCATGATTCTTCTCTTGTTTTAGTTACCTTTTCTTTCTTGTATCTTACTGTTTCTCTATGCCATCATTACCTGTATAAAACTGCCATGCTCATCAATAAAACTGTCTATAACTGCTTTATAGTTCTTTGTCATTTACTTGGATTTTCTAGAAGAGTTGTATTCGTTCCTGTCCTGATTGGACCTGTTGAAAATATTACAGATGATAATCCTGAGGACACATGCCCTACTTACCATGGACCTGGCGAGGGATTAGCTACCTTTGGTCCCGACTCCCAGGAGTGATTCAGGAGATTAGCTAGTAGACTACTTTAGCTTTCATGTTTTGACTTGTTGTATTAAAGTTAAGATATTGAGTTTGTATTAATTTTGTTTGAGATAATTTTGTATTATTTTAGTAGTTAGTTGTTGTCTTTAATTCCTTAGGTATAACTTCTGTGTTATCTTATCGTGTTTTAAACTGTGATTTGTGTATATCCTATCCTTTACTTGTCCTCCATTCGGAGCTGACATCTGGACAAGTACATTGTATACACTGCATGAGATTAGTTAGCAACCTAGGACAGCTTACTACCGCCGACACTGCGGCGTAGGCTGGACGTACCCACTTCTCGTGTCCCTATACAGGGTACGGGTCGTGACATATGGGCATTGGGAGTTCCTTGTGATGCCATTTGGAGCGACCAATGTGTCGGCTGTATTCATGGATCTCATAAATTGCATCTTCATGCCTTACTTGGATCAGTTTGTGATTGTGTTCTTGGATGACATCCTGGTCTATAGTCGAAGTGAAGTGGAGCATGAGCAGCATCTCCGTGTGGTTCTTCAGATTCTCAGGGAGCACCAGTTGTATGCCAAGTTCAGTAAATGCGAGTTCTGGCTAGATCGTATTTCGTACTTGGGTTACATCATCACTCGAGGAGGAGTAGAAGTGGATCTCCAGAAGATTGTGGCTATTGAGTCATGGCCAGTACCCAGCACCGTTGCAGAAGTTCGCAGTTTTCTTGGATTGGCCGGCTACTACCGGCGGTTTGTTTCAGATTTTGCTCGAATTTCAGCGCCATTGACCCAATTGACCCGCAAGGATATGCAGTTTGCTTGGACAGCAGAATGTCAGGATTCATTCGAGAAGTTGAAGCGAGGCTTGATGACAACTCCCATTCTCGCGCTTCCAGATGGAACCGGAGGATTTTCAGTAATTGTGATGCTTCAGGCAGAGGTTTAGGATGTGTTCTGATGCAGCAAGGGAAAGTAATAGCTTATGCTTCACGACAACTTCGTGATCATGAGAGGAATTACCCAACCCACGACTTAGAGCTGGCAGCAGTAGTGTTTGCACTTAAGTTGTGGAGGCACTACTTGTACGGAGATAGGGTGGAGATTTTCACCGACCATAAGAGCCTGAAGTATGTTTTCACCCAGAAGGATCTTAACATGCGTCAGAGAAGGTGGTTGGAGCTTCTTGTGGATTATGATGTCAACTTGCAGTATCATCCTGGAAAGGCCAACGTCGTTGCAGATGCATTGAGCAAGAGAGCCGGGGTTTATTTCCTAACAGCGCAACCAGAGCTGTTAGCAGATCTTCAGAAGATGGATATAAAAGTTGTTCTCCCTTCCAGTGTAGCATTGATGGCCAGCATGCAAGTTCAGTCTACTATAGTCGAGAGGATCCAGATGGCGCAGTCAGCAGATTCCAAGCTTCAGCGACTCAGGGCAGAGTGTGAGACAGGACGAAGACCAGAGTTATGCATTCATGAAGATGGTACACTTCGACATGGTAAGCGTCTTTGTGTACCCAGTGGAGATATCAGACAGAAAATTATGGCAGAGGCTCACAGTTCACAGTATTCCATTCATCCGGGCGGTACGAAGATGTACCATGATATTCGTCAGTACTTTTAGTGGAATGGCATAAAGAGGGAGATAGCCCGGTTTGTCTCTTATTGTTTGGTCTGCCAACAAGTTAAGGCTGAACATCAGAGGCCTGCTGGACTTCTTCAGCCGTTGCCGATTCCAGAATGGAAATGAGAACATGTGACCATAGATTTTGTGACCGGATTGCCTAGATCCCCAGCTGGTCGAGACGCTATTTGGGTAATAGTTGATCGGCTCACGAAGGTAGCTCACTTTCTTCCGTTCAGAGTAGGTCAGTCGACAGCTCAGTTAGCAGAGATGTACCTCAGGCAGATTGTCAGGTTGTACGGAGTACCAGTTAGTATCACTACGGACCGAGATTTAAGGTTCACATCGCACTTTTGGCGTAGCCTGCAGGAGAGTTTGGAAACTCATTTCCAGTTCAGTTCAACATATCATCCGCAGACAGATGGTCAGTCGAAGCGTAAAATCCAGACTCTTGAAGGTATGTTGTGGTCCTGTACACTTGACTTAGGTGGTTCGTGGGAAGATCACTGCATCTGGTGGAGTTCTCGTACAATAATAGTTTCCAAGACAGTATCCAGATGGCACCGTTCGAGGTACTGTATGGCAGGAAGTGTCGATCCCCGTTAGCATGGGATGATGTGGGAGAGAGGCAGATGCTCGGCCCAGAAATGATTGTCTAGACAGTTAAAGTGGTCAGAAGAGTCTGAGATCATCTTCGAGTTTCCCAAGATCGCCAGCGCCATTGGGCCAATTCTCATCGGCGTCCTCTCGAGTTTTCTGTTGGTGACCATGTATTCCTGAGAATTTCGCCTAACCGTGGCGTCATTCGTTTTGGCACACGGAGAAAGCTTAGTCCAAGGTATATAGGATCGTTTGATATTCTGGAGCGAGTAGGAGATGTATCCTATCATCTCGCCCTTCCGCCGTCGCTAAGCGAGGTGCATGACGTGTTTCATGTATCCTAATTATGACGGTATATCCCGGACCCGAGCCACATGCTAGATCATTCGGAATTGGTTGTTGGTACCAACCTTTCGTATGTGGAAAGGCCCGTGTCTATATTGGACCAGAGAGAGAAGACACTCAAGAACAAGACTATCAAGTTAGTCCGAGTTGCTTGGGGCTATCACTCTTTGGGTGAGTCAATATGGGAGCGTGAGGATGATATCCGATCGCGATATACCGGTTTGTTTGACTCATGAGGTATAATGTCTTCCTTGTGTCTCATGCCTTCGATTCCTTGCTTGAATGAGTGATTGCCTGCCTAGTTATAGCTTGTTTGTGATTAATATAGCTCTTTCTCGTCTCTCTAGCCTCTTAATTAAATTTCGAGGACGGAATTCTTTTAAGGTGGGTAGAGTTGTAATGTCTGTGGTTCGTATTACGTATTTTTGGAATACGTGTACATATTTTATCTTGTATTGCATGATTTTCTTACTTAGTTTTCTCCATGGCTTGGTTTATTCTTGGTTCGGGTTGGCTTGGTTCAGTTTAGGATTGCTTTTGGTTTATCATGGACCAAAGGGTGAACCCCCTACCTACCACCACCTTTGGTATTTATTATCCATTCTTCCTTCTCTCCTTTCATTATTCTTCTTCCTCCATTAACTTCTTCACCTACCAAAGAGAGAGAGAGAGAGGTCTAGGCAAGTGCAACTTGCTTCATGGAGGAACTTAAACTTTATTGCTTCATTTTCTTCTTTACAGTATTTTAACTTACTTTAATACTTGGCATTTCCACTTTTCATGGCTAGATTATGGTAGATCTAAGTTTACTTTATTTTCAGATTTCCCTAGATTTTGATCTACTTAATCTTGTTATTTCTGAGTTTTGATGGTTCCATGTTGTAGAGGCTTTCGTTCTACCCCATTTTGACCTATGGAAGTTCAGATTTGGGCTCCGGATGATGGAGTTATGGAGTTTGAGAACTTTGCTCTCATGGTGTTCTTCACCTCGAAATTTTGGAGAAGATGAACTGTGCTTGACTTGACCGCAGGAACCTTCATGCGACAAGTGTTCTATTCAGCCGCAGGACTGGAAGCACTCTTCAGCCGCATGAGGGCCAAACTCATCTAGCCGTATAACTCGTTAAATCCCCAGCCGCATAATACTCTGAACTCTTGAGCCCCATGAAACGCTACCCTGAGCTGTATACGCCCTTCCCATTCCCGGCCGCACGCGCCCTCCTTTAGCCGCATGAGGACCCCACTTCTTCCAGCCGCACGAATGCTCTGACTTAATCTCATACGCCCTCTCCCCCGCTGGCCGCATGGGACTTTACTTGACCAACCGCATGAGAACTTCTTCCCAGCCGCATGGAACTCACTCGACCCCAGCCGCATAGCTCCGCTCCTTCTGAGCCGCATAGGCCTTGCTTCCGCTAGCCGCATGAGAACTTTCTCCCAAAGCCGCATAAGGGTGGAACCCAGCAACCGCATGTGCCCTTGCTCCTGCAGCCGCATGACCACCTGCCGCATGAGGATCGAACCCTGCTAGCCGCATGAGACCCTCTTGACTCCGGTCGCATATACCTGATTGGTCAGCCAGCCGCATGGGACCCCGCTTCTTTCTGGCCGCATGGATCCCGCAACCCTGAGCCGCATACGCCTTGGGCCTCCTCCCAGAACCGTATAAGCTTTGGACCCTGAGCCGCATGGCCCCTCCCTGTATCTTGCTCTAATGATTATTTATTATTAGTATTACTTGATTATTACTGATTAATTCATGTCTTGTAACCTCAGATCAACTTGGATTTCCTGATGAATGCTTGCACTATGATACCTTGTATATATACCGAACACAATAGTGACCCGTCATGGTGCACTCCTGACAAGTGAACATGATATGGCCTGATAGTGGCCCGTCGTGGCGCACTCCTGACTAGAACTCTTGACCTGATAACCTGACATGATATATCTTGATAAAGCTATTACGACGGCTACCTGACATGACATGACCTGTATAAATAACTCGAACACCGTGGACGATTATGCTTGTACAATAATCCAGTCATGTCTTGCATCATGTCTAGGAGGGGACTCCTGAGTACCACGGTCAGGAGTACCTATTGAAATGGACTAAGGCTAATAACTAGATTAATACACTAGTCATAAAGAGATCTCCCAGCTACAGGAAATCCCGTTACCTGGGCACGCCTTGGGATCTGTAGCCTGCCGTCGAGTAGGGCACATTTCTAGCACACTGTCATGTGTTACACCCTTCAAGCTACCTAAGGGTACATTCGTTTTCTGGACGATGTACCCACCTGAATTCAACTCTAATCTTTCAACCTGGGTAACCTGGATGGTCTACAGGGCTTGTGGCTGTGGAAGATTCTCACTGCATCTTGCTAGTAACTAGGTCTGTGATAACCCTAATTAGTTAAAGTATCAAGCCATAATTCTTGCTTGGCCGTGAAATGATTGGATGGAGTCTAACCTGTCTAGTCTTGTCCTGATTCTGTTCCAGATTACTGCATGCCCAGAATGCCTGTATTTATTTTATCGATAAATGGTGAGAACTCCAAATTCTGTTCAGACGAAGGGTTACAACCTCGGTCCTTGTTTGGTTTACGGGTTGTAACCTGGCTATCTGATTAGTTCTATAGTTATCTCGCCGTATGTCATCCTGATGTATTTCTTTATTTCCAATTCTTACTTTATTTATACTCTTGTGCTGATTGCTGGTTTTAGTTCCTAAGTGAAGCTTCCTTTGTGGTACTTGCTCTTTCTGGGATCTGACCCAACTGGTTTTGTATGGCCAGATTTTAGAGCAGCTCCAGAGGATCTACCGACTTTCCAGCCCGATGGTGGCGACCAGGCGTAACCAGGGCAACGAGTGGGTTATTTTTGGCTCCCCCACTCTATTGTAAAAATATTCTTTTGAGGCGTTTAGCCGACGAGCACTTGTTTAGCTCGATTATATTTACTTACTGTCTGCCTACGGGCTGTAACATGATTGACAGATCCTAGGGTTGATCATGTATGACTAAACTCTTGCTAGTCCTAACATTTTGTAACGACTAGCTTCATGATCAGCTGAATATGTAATATTTAGGATGCCTTATTATTGTATATTTAATGATCATACATCTTGTGACTTTACTTACTTGCTTGTGATTGAGACACTAGGCTTGTTCATGACCATAGGAGACTGTTGGCTTGTAGTAAACCCTCATGTATCTAGATAGCCGTGACCGTATAGCAAGGTGGAATCCATTTTATGTACGTAGCTGGCTATGTCTGCCCCCGCTCTCCAGTATTCTGGTTCTGGGGCGTGACACATGCAAAATCACCTGTAACGATCCAGTCAGGAAAGGAGCAAAGTAGAACCCTATTGCATTTATGAAATTTAATACAAAATAAGCTAGACAGTAGAGATGCAGTAAAAATAAATAAAAAAATATGTAGATGAACTGAAAATAATAAACATGTACAAGAAATCACTAGCAAGAACATGAATAAACAAGACAACTAGCAATGAAGAAGACTAATAGACAGTGTGCATTTGAAATACCTTTCGTCATATGAACGACTGGACTAATACGACACATCATACGATGGCTATCCACATTTTTGATACTGCTAACCCATAAGTGTGGTGTATGACTTAGCTATCCACATTAACATTCATTGAAATTTGTTCACATATCTAATGGGCATTTCCCCTCCTGACTCACTAAACAGTCAATAAACATTTAATGATATAATCAAGCCTATCGTGTCGCAAGCGTATCTCAACAGGATATCAAATGAAACACAATAAATGATAGCATTATAATGTAATAAGCACAAAAGCAATAGTGTACTTGCCTCAAGTTAAGCTGCAGTTGTTGTGTGACTTGATCATGTTGGTACATAATAGTTGTGGATGTCGTAACTATGCAATTCAACCTTTGACGATGGAACAGACCATGCCATTGGGTCCGAAACGTTCCGATTAGACTAGGGTCGATATGAAGAAGTCAGAATTCACACGAATTATGATCGTAGGACTAGCACGATCAAGATAGAAATCGAAGAGAAATTCGTATAATAAATATATATATAACTTTAGAAAATATTTATAATTATTTCATGAAATACTTATTATATAGAAAACTACACCTTAATAGGCAAAATATTTAGGTAATTACTTGGAAATATATAAAGTCACATTTTAAAAACTATATTTTGATGGAAAAATACTATAATAATAGTTTTAGATTAACCCCTATTTTGAATTGAACAATAATATATTAACAATAGACAACATTTTAACCAAAGTAATAAAATAAAAAAACAATAATAATAATATCTATTACTCTATAATATATATATATAGTTTGAAATACATATATTAGATTTAAAGCCCAACCCCTAGCCTAATAGAACATATAAATTAAACAAAAATCTAACCCAAAATATAAAAAAAACCAAATCAAAATAGAACTGACCAATTAACCAAGTGAGCTATATTCCGGCCCACGGATATCCGGCCCTCAAAACTCTAAACCTAACCCGACCCAGTACATAACCCTAACTGTAATCTCTCCATGAGGGGAGAGAGAGAGAGAGAAAGAGCTTAATTGAAAAACAAGAAGAGAAATGAAGAGTAAGGGATAGAGGGAAACACATTGGAGGGACTTTCCATACAGCTCCGGTGGGCGGTGCCCTCGTTGTGCAGAGGCCCGACGACCCCGACACTGGAGGAGGAGGTGGACGACGCTGAAGGGAAGGCTTCGCCGGCTGGTGGGGACATGAGGACAATGGCGAATCTTCGTCAGATCCGTGCGGCTGCGTGCCTACCGGAGACGCGATGGAGGAGCGATAGGGAGAGGGGCTCTCCACCGGCATGGCCCAGGGACGACGACACACCAGGTGACATTCTCATGCGAAGATGCGGGTACGACTCGAGGTCTGGGTCTACTATTGTGAGTCGGTGACTCGCCGGCGACGAGAGATTGTCTGGCCACGAGCGCGGTGCTCGACCACGACAGAACCCAACTGCAGTGAAGAGGTAAGTCTGTGGTGGCAGTGTCGATGACAAGGAAAGGGTGATGGTAATTGGTGGGAGAATAGCTAGGGGTTGGTGTTGGTTTTTGGTTATTCATCGGCATGGGGTGGCCGCTCTCGAAGCCGTGGTGAACGAGTGGTTTTGGTTGTGAAATTGATGGTGGTGATGATGATACTGATGATGGGTGGTCTATGGCAGGAGAGGGGAAGTGCGGTTGGTGGCTGACCGGCGGAGGTACGGCCGAGGAGGGCCAAGGCAGTGGTAGTGGATTTGTTTGAGGTGGGGTTTTAGCAGTCTGGCGTGGCCAGAAAGATGGTCGAGAACAACGAAGGTTGTCGGGACAGGGACGGGGTCGTGGCTGTGCAGCAGGGAGTTGGTCGTGGCTCCGACCAAATTATGGTTAGGGTTATGGTTAGGGTTTCCGAAATTAGGAATTAGGATTGGGGATTGAGGATTTTCGGGAATTAGTGATTTGGGGGTTGATGATTGTGTCAGTGTCCGGGTAATCGGACACGGTGGAAAAATGTATATGTAATAATAGAAATAGTGAAAAAGGGATATGATACGGACATGATGTACGACACGATGATGGCTACGATGGTTGTGGCGATTGGAAAATTGTGGTTGTTGGAAAAATAGAGGAAACCTCCCATATGTATAGGAGAGGGGTTTCCTAGAAAGGAATGGATTAAATTAAATCCTTACATGAATTAAATCAATCAATTAGATTGATTAAATCTCAATCTATTGATGGCAACATTATTTAAATAATATCTAATATTATCAAATAGTACTTAAAACGAATTCAAATCATGATAATAATAATTCAAATAATTTTAGAGTATATTTTCTAAATCCAAAATTAATTTAAACTAATAATTAGACAAATTATTTCGTTATCAAAATATCCATAATAGAATTTAAAATAAAAATTATTTTGTCACTACAAAGTATTTAGAGCTAGAACAAAATAAATAAATAAATAAAAATTTAAAATATGGGAAGTGGGTACAATACTTCCGACCCAATGATAATATACATTGAGTTCATTTTTGTTCACCCACCAATACCATGGTATTTGTTCACCTTACAATCACATGGAGATATGTGGCAAATAAAACCACATACCTATTTTAGAGAGTGTACAAAACCACTCTTAAAGTGGTTTCATTTGTCACATGTCTCCATATCATTGGGGGGTGAACAAATATCATGGTATTGATGGGTGAACAAAAATGGACTCAATATACATTACCGGTCTACAAGTCTAGTCTACAAGTCAAGCAATCACGATAAAACTGTAGTGTGTATATATATATATATATATATATATATATATATATATATATATATATATATTTTTTTTTTTTTTTTTTTTTTTAGTAGTCGATGCTCTATCGCGTAAGTCTGAGTCGTATCAACGAGAAATCAAACACGCTATATGCAATATATCATAAATGTATACTCGTGCCTTGGAGTTTAATACACATCAAACAGTCTAAACGAGATAACATGATATCTCGGCCACCGTGCGCACGAAGACAGCACGAGCAAACAGCAGCAACGGGCACGATGGCGGTGGCCAACTGCTGCCAACCGCCGCCGCGACCACCCCCCATGACCATGTGTCGCCGGCGAACCCCCTTTGACGACCATCATCTACCACGACGAGTGACAGGGTCGATTTCTGTGTTTGGAAGTCGATCCCGTCGCGCGAGATTTGAAGTCAGAATTGAGTTTCATTGCAGCAATTTTGGACGCATTTTTTGGACGATCCGACCATTGGATCATCGATCCGATTCTTCCATCTCAATCTCGATATATACCCCTTCTCTCACCTAAAATTTCAACCGTTAATTTGGTCGTTTGATAGATCAAAATAGGCCACCAAGTTGACCGTTTAAATTGCTTTATTTTTGGACAGTTTCGTGGAACCAACTTTGCGGATTCATTTCTCTCTCGTCGAAGGTTTGGTTGATGAACCACCAAATCTTCTGTGTAGCAGGTATAACCACCTTCGAGCCATAAATTTTTTAGCTTCATTGGTTGTCGTTTGGTTGTTTGAAATCGACGCCAAAGTTGGCCTCTTGAAACCGTAATTTTTAACTTGTAAAATTCTATTTTTGATTCGGGACTCCACATTTTAATTCTAACGCCACCAGTGGACTCGTGGCATCGTTCTGCCTAAAATTTATATATAATTTTCTGAATTTTGAGTAACGTGACCCCGACACGTATTTCGGTACAAATCGGATCCCATAATCCGGGTCAACGGGTCATTTTGGGATCGGTTCATCGGAATCCAATTTTGGATATACCATTGGATTTGCATCATCATTATGGACTCGTTAACATATTTTGCCAGATTTAGAGGACTTTGACTCCGACACGCATTTTCGTACAAATCGGGTTTCAACGTCCGGGTCAACGAGTCTTTTTGAGATCGGCTCATCGGAATCCAATTCCGGATATACTGTTGGGTTCGTATCGTCATTCTGGACTCCTTGATATATAATTTGCTAGGTTTAGTGGACTTGTATCCTGACACATTTTTTGGTGCAAAGTGGATCCAATGACGGATATCGTTTTGATCCGAAATTACTGTTTTGCTCATGCGTTCAAATTGAACTTATGGATGGGCTATTCCAGCTAATTTGACCATTCTGAACATGTTGGTGATATTTGTTTCATCATTTGACGATGATGGTTAGATTTTCTTTACGTATCATTATTAATTATAATTAATTCTTATTTATGTTCGTATTTCGAAATCTGTGTATCGAAACTGAGATCAGTCGATTCCAGTGATCTCACATCGCTGAAACTGAAAAGGTGACCATGTGGATTGCCAAGATAAGATTTCTAATCTTGCGGTTGATCATCTTGTCTCAATTTGCGTGTCGTAGATTCTGCTGTACGAATAACGAGGTACAAACTTGATATTTTGAACCTACAACTCACAATTCATATTATTAACAAATAATGATTATAGAGATTAGTGTGACCTAGTTCTAGGCGATATAATTAACAAGTGTCTTACATAACGTAAGGTAATAGACTTGAACGACCCAGGCTCTCTAGGTAGGAGTTATTAGTTATACGTGGATTTTAGTGGGTGATATATATTTGTTTGTGATTTGGGTTGATAGATATTTAGATGGAGTATGGTTCATTGGCTCATGGATAGTGGGATAGACTTTGGTACTGCAGTCTCAGCACAGTTTGGACAACTCCAGGCAAGTATACCTTGCCAATTTGATATACAATATTTACATGCTTGTTTCCTTATCAGTCTTTCACCTGGAAATACTGCTACATGATTTACCTGCTCTTATCTATATGCTTACATGATTATACCTACTGACACATAGACATGGTACACGAATTCATATTGCATGGCATATAGGTGATTCATTTATGATCTCTGGAAGTTTACTTGATGGTGACTTTCTGTGTACTTATTGACTGGACTTCTGGGTTTATCATTGGTTAGAGTCGGATTGGACGTGTCGTGGATGCGACATGGACAGTATCATCGGGTAGGGAGGAGTGTTACTAGGTGGAGGGGCTACTTGTAGCTTATTTTTATGTTTTGATGTTGCTACAGCTGGTGACTCTGACCACTGCACATGTACCCCCTTAAAGAGAGCTCCATTCATCGAACGTTGTCCTCAAGTGCATTTCACACAGACTAGATAGTCTGTCTAGTTGCAGTATTACTGGATCACTTGATTATTTTCATTGATCACCTGTTATTTTACCTGGATAATATGCTCCCTTCACATGTTATTTATTGTGCTTCATTTCGGCACGTATATTATGTATCTTTCTACGTCCTACTAAGGACCGGGTTTCCTTTCAAGTATATGCTAAGATCTGACATAGGATATTTGGGATACTTCTTCAAATTTTTCTTTCAGGTATCGTTAGTGATGCATTCTTATCATCCTTCTGTAGTATTTCATATCTAGTTTTTTTTAGTAGTTTAGTAGAATTTTGTGGATGTATACTATGGATACTTGGACACTTGACAACTCATAAGTATTCAAGTTGGACTGGAGTCCACTTGAATGCGTAGTTGGTCATTGCCACGTGGTCTGGTCCCGCATATTTGGGGACTGAGACATGACACATCGGGTAGTCAATAATACTATAATGGTCGCACTCGATCCTAATCAATTCACTAGTCGATCGTACCCTAGTAAATCTCGGAAACACAGTCGGATCGAATCAAGAAAAGAACATAATATAAGATATAAACACACATACTAAATGTATACTAAAACTATAATACGAATGACAAAGTATACTTGTTGTGCCTCGTACATAAGGGTGAATCGTGTTGTGAACTTTGTTGATCTTGTAGGTCGATAGTGAGGCTTAGCTTTGACTTAGTACAAGTCAAATTGTTGGGTTGGAGATTTTGGGCATGATTGTCACTTGGTCTTAATTTATAATGTTGTACGATGGTTTGCTGGTTGAATAAGTCTTTTCGAATTTGGGAAATCATTTGACATCTATATCTGATCGGGAATAATCTATTAGAATTATCTTCTGTAATTTTTCTAAAAAAACAGTTGAGGTTTCTTCCCATTATATTCGTTCTACTGCATTTATATTATCTGTTGAGAGAAAGACAAATGAAGGCAGAAAGAAGTATGTTGAAACACCAATAGTGCAATTTCAAGAGAAAGCTAAGGCGAGGCTTGATGGTTGCACAAGAAATTTTCTCTTTCTCTCGGCATTATTCTAATCGGTGAATGGCTTTGAGTCTTCTTTCGTTCATCTTCACTCATTAATAAATAACTCTAACTCTTTTCCTTTGCTAAATTCCTACGATCAATAATGTTATAATAAAAAATACCGAGATAAAAGAGAACTGTATGATTTAATGCTTATTGATTGAAATACATGAATTATAGACTAATTATGAATTGGTATGAACTGTTAACTAGAACTCACTATGTTGAATGTTCGTAAGAAAGCTGTGATGATCAACGAATTTATTGTTAAATCAGGGAGTTGTATAGATATTAAACTGATATTATAATTGTTGTTTTTATGAAAGGAATATGCTTGGGACAATTGGGTCACCAAGATTATTTTGGGATCGTTGGGTAGCCAATTAAAATAACCATGGAATGCGAGTATCAATTACAAGCGATGTGTGGCGCATAGTATTTATAGAAGGAATGTGAAAATAAAGAATGAGCATGCGTGGCGCATAGTATTTACAAAATTTTATTATTATGCATGTTCTGTTTTATAGTTATGTTGCATATGCATACGTAGTCATTGACACCTTGTACAAAAGGTTTGACTTTCCTCAAATAGTATCCGGGACACCGGGACCTTGTCGATCAAGAAGAAAATTTGTGGAACGTGCTGAAGGCACAAGGTATTGTGAGACCTTCTGTGGGGCTAGCAACCTGTACTAGAAGAGAGCGTCGTAATTGTAGTGCCCCGTCCCGCTCAGTCAATCGGAGGAATCGAAACGCTGACTGCGTTCGGACTTAGCCTTGCAACGGCTACTTGGAGACATCGCTCGGTCGAGGCGACCGCTCGCTCAGGTGGGATAGTTTTGGTGAACTTGCCTCATCTTAGCCTTCACATAATAAATCGCATGTTTTCAACTTGCACAAGTAGGCTTGATAATAAAAGTGACGAATCCACATAGCAAAAGGGAATAATCCCGACGGTTGAATTGAGTTAGAATATGGAAAGGTCCAATGGTCGGCTTAGAGTTGGTGCACGGCGTGCTTTGAAAATGATACTGGGTCCTTCGTCCCGTGGCTTGGGAGAAGGAGAGTTGGTCTTCGACACAAAACTATGAACGTAGCCTAAGTCATAGGCGTCGCCCGCGTAAATGCTCGATAAAGCATGCACGTTTTCGTAATGCAAGGCTTGGCATAGTCTTTGCTCATCCCTTGGGTTAAGTTGTAGGCTTGATTAAGTTAGGCAAAGTGATAGTGGTCGACCTAAGTCATTCCAAGCACGGTCCTACGAGTTCTACGGCTGGGTATGACAACTTAGTCTTACGGTTTCAAGCCCGTTATATAGAGTATGTCTTGGGCGGTGGCGCCGCGTAGAGTTTAAGTTGGTTTGAGGCACGATGTCACGGACTTAGTATTTTCAGGCACGGGCCACGGTTGATTCATTGAGTTTGGAAAGTGTTGCAAATAGTTGTTCTTGAGTTGAGTAAAATGATAGGGCAAGAAAGAAGAATGCTCGCGACTACGGGTCGTCGAGGCAAGATCTCAGATGTGAGAAGTATTGAACTTGGCCCTGAAAGAGATGATAACACTAGAGGTGGAATGACTGTGTGAGACGTCAGTTGAGTCGAGTCTTGCAAGGTCATGGACAACTTGTCGACAAGGTAGAGTTTCCTCGAACTGTAGCCCAACGGAAGGGGACCGGTTCTTGAGAAACAGCATTAGCACGTGCTGGATGACCGCACAAGTTAGCGCAGAGGCTTGCCAGCGGGGTTAGCTACTCACGCTGGCAAGGGCGGCCGCCTAACAAGCTAAAGGAGTCCAGGATGGCTCTGGGAGTCAGTGATCAAATCATATAGATGAGTCGGCATGGCAGCAATCCGCGTGTGTGCCTTTGGATTGAGTTGAGTCGTTGAATGTGTGTACAGTTAGAATACAAGTGTTTGGGCCTAAGATTTGGCTGCAACGAAGACATCGTGCTTTGGCACGAGATGTGGCGTCGAGTCTAATGTTGTCGGCATATAAGTTGCATAGTTTGGATGTGTCACGACCCGCACCCACCGTGAGGGTACGAGTACATAACAACGCCCAACCTACGCCGCAGTGTCAGCGGTAGAACGTTGTTCTAGGTCATGAACTATAACTAGCATAATATGAATACTCTCCATAAGGAGGCCAACACAGAGGTATAACTCAATCACAATCTAAGGTAGAATGATAAAGATAGATAAACATGAAATCCAACAGAGATACATGAGATAGAAGTCTAAGTGTCTAAGATACATAATCCCAGAAATACATCTCAAAATTCAAATACAGTAATCCACAAGTAAATACAACTCCAGACAAAATAAAATAACTATCTAAACAACCTCTACTGTGTCTCCTCTAGGCTAGCAGGCAATCCCAGGCTATCTGTAAAATTTATCAACAGGTCCAGTCAGGACAGGAGCGAGCACAATACATCTCACGCAGATCATAACAGGTTAGAAAATATAAACATGCAAGAGAGTACGATACATGAAACTGAAAGAAAGTACATGATGTAAACAGAGAGAGAACTGTAATAGAAATATCTACTATAAGTAGAGAGCTACCAGTGACTAGTGATTTAGAGTACAAAGTCGACATGTGAACGGCTGGATTTGCACATGATTATACTAAAGAGGCGCACATGGCTATACTACTTTGGAATTGTTCACAAGGCTATTTATACTCCCCCATACCCCAATCAATACACAAGGATCCAAACAAGTTATGTTACATACATGGTTTTTACATGAAGCCCATAAATGGGTGCACATAAAGTATACATGAGAGCTCATACATGAGTGCACATGAAGTTCACATGGGGGCCCAAAAATGGGTGCACATAAAATTCACATGAAGGTTCATAAATGAGTGTACATACAATATAGGTTATATATGAGATACATGGAAAACATGATCGATTCATGAGAGCACATGAGAGTACACGAGCATGCATGAACGAGCATGAAGCACATGAGAAACATGAATAACATGAGAGCGAGGAATACATGATGTACACGAAACACATGACATAATGTATCCGATGCTCCCGAGGGGGATAACATCTCAATGTAGGGATCCATATAGTACCAATCTGTGATAATATCGTGACAACATCAAATAAGGTAAACTAGAGCAGGAATATAATTCTAAACAAGTTATAAAATGATCAGAGAATGTACTCGCCTGCTATCTGAATATCCAAGGTAAAGATACTGTCCGAGGAGAGGTGTCTGGCTCCTAATTAGAACGACACAAGTCACAACATGTCCAGAAGGGTAATATAAAGCACTACAATGCATTCAACATAAATCTAGGTCAAACTAGGCCAGAGTCAACCCTTGGTCAACTCTGGTCAACTGCACTAGTCAAACTCGGTCAAACTAGGTCATGTCCTAACCCAGCAAGTCTTGCTAGGCCTAACCAAGACTATCCTAGCAAGCACACATCAATACAAGGCTATACAAGCCAACATACACCCAACTCTATATAGCATGCAATTATTCAATACTCAAATAGGCAAGAATTCACATTGGATATACACTAGGTAATCTATTACTTTAAACTATATATGTCTACACATATATACACATGCATATATTGGTATTCAACATTAGGTCTATAATCATGGCATTTCAAATGGTTATATAAACTTATATATTACAACACAATATGCTAACATATATATAATATACATACATAGCTAAGTTAACTGTATTCATAAATACTTATTTAAGAGGCTATGTGTGTATGTGAACATGGAAAAGGGGCAAGTGAGGGTTAAATGGGCATACATAGTGTATACATATCAAAGAGTATCAAAGTGTAAGTGAACAAAGTGTTAAGTGTGATAGTGTCTACATAGTGTAAGGGGTACATGAGGTAATATAGGATTTGTGTTAACATAGAACATTACATCTCATTAACTTGTATATTGCATACATTATATCTATTATTACATTACATTCATGCTTGCATTCATTCATCATTCATTTATTCTCTTGCACTACTATATGCACCATACATTACATACTATGGAACCTACATATTCATTACAAGCCATACTTATACATGCTTACATTAGATATGATACTTACACCTCATACATCATTTATTTAAACATTTACTCATGCTTGCATTCTCTATTTAATTACATAATGTATATACATTAACATGGGTTAAAATCAAATAGAACATTATATTACACACAAGGGTGCACAAAATGCATATGCCGAATAGTAACTCCTACTAATAATCAATACTGTACCATCTCAGCTTGAATTAAAATATAGGATTAAAGTATGTTATAGATCTATGTGTTAGCTTTCCGAAATTTCAAACGGATCGCGTTTTCGTCTCCGAAAACTCCCGGAATCGCGAAAACACCGAGAACGCGTTTGTCTTTCGTACAGCTGACACTCAAATAATTCTCCAGAAAGTTACAGAAAGAATTAGGCCTATTAATATATATTTTTGGAAAGCTAACTTCAATACGCTTCTTTTAAAAAAAAGGGAAGACTAAATCGAGCTTTGAGATAGAAGTTATGATATTTCTAAGTTAGGGCTGAAATTAAAAACGTGGATAAAAATTATGACGGATTTGGGTAGTTCGAGACAAAAGAACACAAGTATATAACATAATATATCAAGAACTCACTCTCTACACTAATATATATATGAGACACTATAGAACACATCTCCAATACAAAAATATGAGATTAAATATGTAATAATTCATTCATACATAACAACAACACATAGTGTGTCCAAATTTGGGGTTTTCCCACATGGACACAACCACAACACAAAGGACACTCCTATGACCTCCAAATGGACACGAAATAGACACAAATGGAGATACAACCATGGGGGTCATTCCTATGGGTTCAAAATAGACCTATATGCATGAGGAAATAAAAAGGAGAAGGGATTTATACCTCCCGGTAGATCGAATCGAAGAAAAGCCTTCCCGGAGCGACACCGACACGTAGAGATTCCAAAAGGACACGAACGAGCTCCGAATCCTCCCAAACTTGGGTAGCTTCCTCCTTGGCTAGAATGGAGAAGGAAAGAAGAAGATTTGGTGGTGAAATGGAAGGATTTGGTGGAAAAATTGCTAGAATTTGGGGAAGAACAAGAGAGAGAGTGTGGATGAGAATAATGAAATGAACTTGAGCCTATCCTCTCCCAAAGTGGCTGGCCATATGGGGCTATTTGTCCTATTATGGTAAGGTCCAAAATGCCCCCACTAACCTATTCTATGAGTATTAGGAAAAGGTAATTGGTTGGGGCTAAATTAGTCATTCTAAAGTCTCTAATCACCCTAACCTTATCCATAATAATTAGTCTAACCTCTAACTAAAATATTTCTATCATGTGGACTAAAATTAATATCATGTGGGCCATGCCTAACTAGTGTGTGGGTCCCACTAGAGTCAAACTACCCCCGGGTCCCCGTTTCAAGTCGGATTGAGTTAAAATTCGAACCCGACTCAAATAACCCCAAAACAATATCATAAATAATAAAATAAATTTCAACCCCAAAATAATATCATAAATAATAAAATAAATTTTAAAAACATTCAAAAATGTAAAATAACAAAAATACCCCTATTTCTGAAAACTGGGGGTGACAAATCTATCTACCTTAAAAAAAATTTTGTCCTCGAAATTAAAACAAAGCAATCACAGGAAACACATGCAGAAAACAATCTCATTCAAATACTTTTAAAAAAAACAGCAATAAAAAAAAATCTCTTTGAGGCACATCAAACATTTGTAAATAAAAACTGATACGTGTCCGATACGGACACAAAACTATCACAAAATCACACCTATCAAAGGTCAAAATCAACAATCACCAACGCAATAAATATCAAAATAATTCAAAGAGGTCAAATGCAAAATATCCTTAGGCCAGAAAAGACATTAAAATATCCTACTCACATGGTTAGGCTCTAGGTCAAACAGTCTCTAGGGTTTCACTAGCAAAATATCAAAATCACAAGTCATAATTTTAAATAGTTTTAAAATGATTTAAAAATTACCAAAAATTATATCATGATTTAAATGTCAAATCAATAAATGATTAAAATTACAAAATTACAAAATTTCTCTCATTTTAGAGGACTGGGTGTTACAAGTCTACCCACCTTAGAAAAATTGCGTCCTCGAAATTAAAATGTTCATACTCCTTCTAGGTCAAACCCCCCCACAATCAAAGTCTCAGAACTTAAACAATCATACGATTTAAAAGGATGACATAAAGGGTCATGGCATACGGTGGTAGTGAAAGTCTCATCTAGGTATATTAGTTATGCTAAACCAAAACAGTCATAGGATATCAAAACACACAAACAATCTAGGGTGCTAAACTAGAAAAGATACAGAAATAACAATCATCAATACTGTAAGGCAGTCTACCATCCTATATGAAAACTAGTACTTATCAAAATAAAATAAAGTTAACTACCATTTATCTAATAAGGGGTACTATTCAAGAAAATCAAAATTAAAAGTTAAATAATGAAAGCCAATTGCATGAAAATCCAATCACAATATATTTATATATATAGCGTTAGAGAGGGAAAAGCTAACATTATGTACAAATTATGTAGTTAGTGTGTGTATAGGTGTATGTAGACATGTTCATATGGTTAGATAATAGGCGTGTGTGTATGTGAAATATACATGAAAGTGCATAGGAGGATTTAGATTTCAAACAATAACTATCAAGTTACACTAATCATGGCATATTGGTTAAACAATCTACAATACACAACTCATTTGCTCATAACATGCATGGCTAACCATGTATATCACTACACCAAAATGGTAAATTAGGAACACTAGGTGTTTTTCAATCTGGAACACTTATTTTCTGTACCTAGGTTCTGGAACGGAAGACAAGTGTTCCAAATTAAAAATGTGTTCCTAATATATTTTATTTTAAATTCTAAAAAAAATATTTATTTAGGAACACTTTTATATAGTTCCAAATATATTAGTTGTCTTTAATTCAGTTGTCCCCAATTCTAAATTCCCTCTAAATTCTAAAAGCCCTCCCAAACTACCTCCCAATTCCAAAATCACTCCCAAAACAAAACCCCAATTCCAAACCCCCTCCCAAATTCGACCCCCCTCCTCTCTTCTCTCTACCACGATCTGAGAACCCTCACCACTCGCCAGGACCTTGCCTCTGCGACCTCGGTTCCTCAGTCCTCGGCGCTAGGGAGTCGGTCGTCTGGACCCTGAATAGTTACAATGACGGACAGATGAGGATGGGCTGGCGAGGCGTTGGATGGTTTGTGAAATTGCTGCGACTTTGATGCTCTGGAAGTCGACCTTCGAGAGGCATGTGCGGTGGAGATGACTGGTGAGTGTTTGTTGGCCGAAGAATAGAACATTGTTGCGATGGTTGGTTCGAATTCTGTCGAGGTGAATTATGGTGCATCGACGAGGTTGGCGAGATAAGATTGCCAGTCGGTAAGGGGTTGAAAATGGTGAAGAGTCCTCTATTGTTATTGAATGTACTAGACAGAAGCATTAATCATAATAATTAAGTGTATTTATAATTCAAAGTTCATCGTTATAATTATGATTTTGGCAGATATACGTCTCCTGCAGAGGATGTAGACGCTCAGATGGTTAGATCCACATACCTATAGACCTTATACTTTGTAAGCCCTTGAAAATCCTAGATAATTGATGTTGAGTTTATTACGAGTTATATTTATGCATATGCAGGTAGAAATTGGAAATTTTGATTCCTTCTATGAGATGGGCAAACAATTTTTGCCAGAACAGGTATTACCGCAGTTAACCTGATATGGGAGCCAACAAATTTTTATTTGTGTGCTCATGCCGCTTGAGTAGACATTTTTCTGCATCATTTTCTTTAGTCATATGAATCTATGTTTGTTTCTGAATGATGAATCGAGTTCCCAAGGGTTCTAATTATAAGACTCTAATTTCTGACCCATTCCAACCAACAACTGGAACCCTAACCTATGGCAATGGGACATTGTTAGATTCTCCATGAAACTGATCCCTACTTACATTCAATAGCTCCTTGACTCATAACTCTTAACCCTTGCCCATTTATCACCACATCCGGGTAGCAAAGTGACCCACTAGTCTCTGTTATTCACTAGCTTCAGACGACATTGCATTGGTGTGTTATCGAAGTATCACTTACTGGTGATGTGATAGCAAGGGATCCTTGCGCACTTACCATAGGACAGGGGAGAGAACAATGCAACACATAGCTAGCGAGGGATGCCCCAACGTGTATTCTATTAGGATTCATTTCATGATGGCCAGACAATGCTTTATGCTGGCATTGTTCTATCTAAGTAACCTAACACAAGCCTTCTTTGTTTAGGCTTGAGACCGGCTGTGGAAATCTGAGATATGAAACAGAACACAGGAGGAGTTGGTAGGTTTGTCATAGAAACAGAACTACATAACTCCGTGTTCTTGGACCAAAATAAATTAGGCTTCTTTTAATCTATTAAACCTAGGAGGAAGCCTGGCAGCTCCAAGTATTTGTCTAAAATCTCAACGGATTGAACACCTATGTTGTGTGGGTTTACATGATATGGCAGTACAAACATAATAGTTTAATGGTTTAGAAACTAAGTTAGAATCTGAATTATATGAAGTTACACTTTTTTTTTATATGATGTTACACTCATGGTATTATATGAGCACATATTCGTTTGAATTATATGATGTTACACTTTTTTTATTGACATGTGAACATGTGTTGTTCTTGTCTTGCAGCATATGGATCTTTCAGCCTTGTGGAAGTATTTTTCGACAAAATACTTTACTGGTATACCTATCTGCCTGAAATGTTGTTGCCATGTTATTTAAGATGAATGTGCTTCTTGTTATTTATGCTCAAGTTTTGTTTAGTACAAACATAATAGTTTAATGGTTTAGAAACTAAGTTAGAATCTGAATTATTGTTTTACTTATTATGATGAACATCTCTTATGCAGTTAGAGAGGAGATGGTCTTACCGAGCTATAAGATAAAAATCGTAGTTTGCAGTATTGGCCGATAAGATATGGCCAATACTGATATGGTTTGGCATGTCCCGATCCGATCGACCGCTACTGACACTGACTAATACCAACATTGGATATCTTTTCTAGTCAACTTGGTAGAGAAAATTGAACTAAAAAAGAACCATGAGAGCAAGGGTGTAAAAATAGAGTAAGGTTGTAAAAGAATGTAAATGAAGAAACTTTATTTATCAAAGGTAAACCAATCAGCAAGGGTGAGTATGATTTCATCCAATTTCAGAACTACTAAGAAACAACATAGAAAATACTTAGGAATTGTGCCTAAATGTATAGAATATCTTTTTCTCTAAATTTTGTATTAATTTATTTATATTATTTGATTTCTGATACCAAAAAATTCTATACTGTGATCCGAAACCGTCTATACTGCTCTGCTGATACCGCTGATCCCGTTACTCATAGGAAGGGTCCGATACCGTTACTATAAACCTTAATAAAAATTCATGTAGCTGATGCTGCTGAACCCCAAAATTTAAATAATTACTTTGTTGTTGCAGTATTCTTTTTTCTCACTTGTGAAATTTTAGTTTTCTAGGAACTTACTCGCAAACTGAAACACCTGAAAGTTAACCCCTATACCTTGGTCTGCTTACTTCAGCCTTGCCTGAAGAGAGAGAGGAAGAATTTAGTCTCCGTCTAAACGTTTTTTCTTACAAAATTAATATAGGATTTTCACTTATATAAGAGAGTGTATTCCGTGCATCACCATACATTCTAGGGTTCTCGAAGAGATATTTTATTCCTTGGTGGACTAATATTCTCAAGTCCAATACTATATGAACTCTGAAGTTCTCTAAAACGTTGCTAAGTGCTCATCTTATAATGTCCTGGAGTGGATCTGATAAGTGCCAAGGACTATCGTTAGAGGCACGAGGTCTACGAGGTGCATAGCTAGACCACCAAGGCACGTCTGCCAGCAGATACAGAGGTTCTTCCAGCAGTGCAACAGGTATAAAGCTCTATTTTAATCCCGACTTGGAAATTCGATTAGCTCTTGACTGTTGCATTACTTTGTATCTTATATGATTTATATGTTGAATCACTTGAATATTGTATCAGACATGATATGACAAGACACAATACGGAAACGACTCACACCAGCAAGTTTGGCTAGGTATAGTGTATTGTGGACTGTCTGTTTATTGTATTTTTGCTGTACTGTCCTAGTGTATTTTGGAATTGTTGTTTCAGATGGGTGATGCAGACACAACTCTGTTTTTTAATTGCCTATGCTTCCTTGATTTTACTCTGAGTTGGAGACTTGATGAGTGAAAAAATGGGATCTTTTTTGTCTAATGCTTATTACATTATTGAATAAATTTCATCATTATGCAGAAAAATGCAACTGCTTTCCTGATGACTCAAAAAATTGGACACCTGTGTTTGTTGGATCCAACATTTGTAGATCCCTGTTATTCTTTGTAACATGAGCCTTTCATGTTGGCTGAGCGGCAAATAACTATTCTTGTGTCTTGCTTTTAAAATTGGAACTTTTAATTTGCAAGTACCGAGTTCTAGATTACTATGCCTTTCTCCAATAATGAACCTGTCCATATTACAGCTAGAAGATGTAGATGCTGCTGATAACTAGAGCTGTAGGAGTGAGAGGTCCAAGAATCCAAAAATCGTTACACTTTGATCTTGAAATATACCATACCAGGTTGACTATTTTTTATTCCAAAACATGAAAGCAGCTAGTAGCTACACAACAAAGGTTTAGTTCCTGGTAAATTATTTCTTCCCTAAATTATAATACCTTTTATACTATTAGAACTTATGTCTCTTTGTTAATTTGTTGAAAACTCAGCAATTTTTTCTAATTAGTAGTAGTTTAGCTGATATTACATCTAACCTGTATGTATGGTGATGTAAATTTAATGTTGCACATGGCTTTTCAATTTAGGACAATTATCCTTTCTCATCAAATTTCTCTTAGTGCGTGCTTAGGCTAGGTGTATAAGAAGAAAGTCGACAAATCAAATATAGTAAACGGGATTACTGCTGCAGGTGACTTATCTTGCCTTTATCTTAATGTTTGTAAAATTTGCTTTTTCCTTGCACTCAATTTACCAATTGATTGCTTGCATGGGTTGAAGGTTCCTCTGAAATGATGAGCAACTCAAAAGCAGGTCTACCTATCTTCTAAAGTTGTTTATCCAAATATATTTCGAGGATGATTATATATGATCCCATGCAGGCAATGGTTCATTTTCTTTACTGCAACTTATCGTCGATGAGAACAATTTGTATTACATTGGTTATATATGATCCAGACAGGCAGGTAAGTGGTCACTCGCACCCTTAATATGTGCTTTTTTTGTATACTTGATCTGAATTTTGCAATTGTTAATAGCAATGATATAATTGGAAATGTTAACTAAATATTTTGTGGTTTAACCTTCCCATGGAGAAAGATTTTGCTTCTAGAAACCAATTTGCAACCTTCAAAGATGTTTTTCTTACTATGAGACATGGTTTGGTGACTCAATTTATGTCAAGGGTTTTGATTCTTGGCCAAATCTTTAGCTTTTTGAAACACATGCTTCTCTACTAGCGTAGGTGTTATATACTGGTCTTAATAGGAAAATGTCTTACATCCTGTTTGGTTACACTATGATTCAAAAGCAGCTTGTTGTTATGTTATCTCATGCTAAGAAAAATGTGAAGGAAACCTAGACAAGTGTGGAGTATCTAATTTTGATTCAAAAGCAGTTTGTTGTTATGTTATCTCATGCATAAAAGCTCATTTCAAAGACAAGTTACTCTTGATAAAGCCTCTAATACATGCTCTCTCTACCTTCATTTCAGGAGCTTTGAATAAAAGACACTACTTGCTTAGTTTCAGTCTGTTGCTTATGGTCCTTTGGCCCATTTTTCATAAATGCAACAAAATGAATCAGTCTCATGCTCCATAACATTGGCTTGTCACTTGAAATACCCTAGTGAATTAACGACTACCATGTGTTTAGTTCTTCTACTATAGCCTTGCATAAAAATCCTCAATGTTTAACCCAGGTGGAAGTCTGAATTGGCCTAATATGACTGAGGAACCTCCACCTAACTATCATAAAATGCTTGCCTGTAATGTGGCTGATCTTTTAGAGACAAAAGCGCAAACTGAATCGAGTGCTCTAGTTGACATAAGAAATATTATTTTCTTTATGCAATTGGGCACTGTCAAGTATTTGGTAAAACATGTGAAAGACGAGGTTTTCATGGAGCCACTAGTGTGTAAACTTTAGCATTTACAAAGATAGGGTACTCTAAGATGAAAACTCTATTTTTAAATATATTTGGCGTAAAGAATATGGTTTTGGTTTAGATGCAAATCTTAATTAGAGTTGTATGTTAAATAACAGCACGCTCATTTTAGGATAACATTGCCTTTAACAAGAACTGTATTTACATTTCTCCTGGAGCTTGTAATTATTGATTTGGTTCTTTTTTTTCTTCTTCCAAATGTGTCTCTTTATCTCTTTACTATATATTATGATTCTAATAAACAATATGACTAATTTTGCTTGTGCATCCTAGATTGATACTTCAATTCATTTAGTTATAAGGCTAAAGCTTCTAGTTAATGGTTGAGGTGTTTGGTAGCTAACACCCTCTTTCTTAGATTTCGATAATTATTACTTATATTTGTTACTCCTTTTTTCTTAATTATTTTGTCTACTAAATATTTTTTTGACCTTTCGATTTTGCAGATCCGATGGCCATCACAACAATAAGAGATGTCACAAGCTTGAATAGTAAAAGGAAAGGAATAGTTATTGAGAAAGCACCTGAGGAGAAAATTGTTCAAATTATTTTCTCGCATCTCGAACATTTTTTAGATTATAGTTAGTTCAGTAAAGTTGTATTAAACATACAATGTTTATGTAAGATATTTTGACTTTATTAGTATATGTAGCTTTACCTTTATCTTTTGTGCATGTACTTATGTTATGGGTGTTCATTTACATTCATTTATATTATAGTGAGTTTTACTTTCATAAATGTCGAGTGGATTACAAATATTTATCTATATATTAATTCAATCTACAAGCCGATTTGAAATTTCAAATAATCTAAACATTTAAATAAAAAGTGTATATATAAATATTATCCACATAGTAATGCTTTTCTACCGTTCCAACCTTGGAATATATTCTAGCCGATCTAGAGAAAATTAATCTGAAACTTTTTGTTAGGTATGCTTTATTTGTGTTCCAATACTGGCACACATATAAACTGTTCCAGTAAGTGACACAAAAACTAATTTGAAACGCTTTATTAGGAACGCTTGTTTGGTGTTCCAATATTGGCACGCATATAAAGCGTTCCAATTACCATCCTTTGGAACACTTTTTTTTTGTTCCTAGAAATTTGGCAGCCCATAAATTGGCACAGAATAAAGGCGTTCCTAAAATTTTTTGGAACGGATTTCTTCTGTTCCAAAAAGACTTTTTTGGTGTAGTGTATATGTATATATAAAGAGGTAGAGATTTAGTTATGTATGTATATACATTATAACATGTATGCCTAAGCTCTATATATATCTATATAGATATATAATCATGACATAGAGAGGAAGAGTTAGGTTACATGACATGGTATACTAAGTTAGGGGGTGTGTGTGTCCTTGTACAGGGTTATAGCTTAGTATTGAAAGGTTAAACCCAGTTTTAGTTCAGCATTTACATACAAAATCTGAAAATAAGCTAACATTTAAACCAGTGCAATATTAACATAATGCAATTTCAAAATTTAGGAGTTTGAAACATCACAACTAATCTCAATGCTCCCAATACATCCTAACATGATAGAAATGAAACCCTAATATACTATCAATATATTTATCTACGCATACAGTTCAATATTACATGTTAAATCTGAAATTGAACTAAACATGGAAATCAATGTAAAAATGTTAACATGTATTCAGTTTTCAGGATTTTGGAGAATTTGCACATCAAAACCAACTCAATGTTTATCACAACCTAACATGTAAGAATATGGAACCTAAATTTATATCCCTACAACAACAATGTACACAGCTCTAAATATTACATTTAAAACAATCAATTTGAACTAACATTTAAAATCCCGTATTAAGGGTTAATATGCACACAGTCTCAGATTTGACAAATTTAAACACAAAACTCAACCCAAAAAAAAATTGAATTGAAACCCTACGTATAACATACATGTGCAGTGATATAAATAAAACTATTATCATGAAATTTTATATTTAAATTACGAGTTAAGCTAGGAAAAGCAGAGAATCGGAAATATTGGAGTTTTGAAAATTTAAACATTAACGACATATTAATATGTATTCAGATAGGTAGAAATCAAGTGTAGCATGCATAAGTGTCAGGAAAGTGTCCACTATATATATTCTCATGTCCCAATATAAAAATCAAATTCTATATCAAGAGCAACATTTAGATTCCTACCAAGATTGCAAAGTAAGTGATTGGTGTAATCAAGACAGTTTTATTATTATTATTATTTAATACAAGAATAGTAGCAAGAAAGAAATAACGATAAAATCTGTTTTTGCTTATCTGTTTAAAAGAAAAACCCATTTTGAAACCCAGAGCTAAATTTTCAAATCCAAGATAAAGTCTAGCAAAATCATCGATTCATTGTATTAAGAAGAATTTCATAAAGTTACACAAAGTTTATAAAAACAGCTAAAGCTACTCCTAAGTTAAATAAATAAGAAACAAAACAAAACAAACAAATAACAATTCTCTCTTTTTTTTTTCTTTTTTTTTGAAGGACTGAAACAAAAGTAGAGAAAATATGTTCAAAAATATTTAAGGTACAATCTGATAATCATATGCGTCTTCTTGAAATTATGCTGTCAGAATTCTGTCACGCCAATAAGCATAGCTGCAATAAACGATAGAGTCCATAATAAGGCATACACCCTATAATCATGTTATCTAGAATTCTTACCACGTCACCTGGTATGGCTGCAAGAAAATCTAGATTTCATAACTAAGATAAGTATAGCTATATCAGGCTCTACGTCCTTGTCATGCTAGCAAATATGACTGCAATAAATTCTAAATTCCATAATAAAGTAGACTTTTACCTTTCTCACTGTCCTTATCAAGTATGTTATCAGGTTATACCTTAATTCCAAAAAAATGAACATATACATATAAATACAAACTCAAATTCAACAACTAACATCAAGATTCAAAATTCAACAATAATCTATCAAAAATCATAAAAATACAGACTCAAATTCAACCACTAACATCAAGATTCAAAATTCAACAATAATCCATCAAAAATCATAAAAATACAGACTCAAATTCAACCACTAACATGAAGATTCAAAATTCAACAATAATCCATCAAAATCAAGTTCAATAACAGGAAGTAAAGGTAAATCAAATCAGGGAAAAACAGATTTTAAATCAAAGTTAAAATAAGATTCTCAAGGGTCGTCCCAGGAATCTCTCAAAAAATCCTAACTGTGATTGAGTACCTTCAAAAAATATATCCTAATTCTACTGCAGGCTGTAGTGGTACTCTAATTCGAATACCACTACACAAACTCGACCTACATGGGCCACCACTAAAAACGTATCACGACCCGCATCCACCGTGAGGGTACGAGTACGTAACAACGCCCAGCCTACGCCGCAGTGTCGACGGTAGAACGCTGTTCTAGGTCATGAACTATAACTAGCATAATATGAATACTCTCCATAAGGAGGCCAACACAGAGGTACAACTCAATCACAATCTAAGGTAGAATGATAAAGATAGATAAACATGAAATCCAAAAGAGATACAGGAGATAGAAGTCTAAGTGTCTAAGATACATAATCCCAGAAATATATCTCAAAACTCAAATACAGTAATCCACAAGTAAATACAACTCCAGACAAAATGAAATAACTATCTAAACAACCTCTACTGTGTCTCCTCTAGGCTAGCAGGCAATCCCAGGCTATCTGTAAAATTTATCAACAGGTCCAGTCAGGACAGGAGCGAGCACAATACATCTCACGCAGATCATAACAGGTTAGAAAATATAAACATGCAAGAGAGTACGATACATGAAACTGAAAGAAAGTACATGATGTAAACAGAGAGAGAACTGTAATAGAAATATCTACTATAAGTAGAGAGCTACCAGTGACTAGTGATTTAGAGTACAAAGTCGACATGTGAACGGCTGGATTTGCACATGATTATACTAAAGAGGCACACATGGCTATACTACTTTGGAATTGTTCACATGGCTATTTATACTCCCCCATACCCCAATCAATACACAAGGATCCAAACAAGTTATGTTACGTACATGGTTTTCACATGAAGCCCATAAATGGGTGCACATGAAGTATACATGAGAGCTCATACATGAGTGCACATGAAGTTCACATAGGGGCCCAAAAAAGGATGCAAATGAAATTCACATGAAGGTTCATAAATGAGTGCACATGCAATATAGGTTATACATGAGATACATGGAAAACATGATCGATTCATGAGAGCACATGAGAGTACACGAGCATGCATGAACGAGCATGAAGCACATGAAAAACATGAATAACATGAGAGCGAGGAATACATGATGTACACGAAACACATGACATAATGTATCCGATGCTTCCGAGGGAGATAACATCTCAATGTAGGGATCCATATAGTACCAATCCGTGACAATATCGTGACAGCATCAAATAAGGTAAACTATAACAGAAATATAATTCTAAACAAGTTATGAAATGATCAGAGAATGTACTCGCCTGCTATCTGAATGTCCAAGGTAAAGATACTGTCCAAGGAGAGGTGTCTGGCTCCTAATTAGAACGACATAAGTCACAACATGTCCAGAAGGGTAATATAAAGCACTACAATGCATTCTACATGAATCTAGGTCAAACTAGGCCAAAGTCAACCCTTGGTCAACTCTGGTCAACTGCACTAGTCAAACTAGGTCAAACTAGGTCATGTCCTAACCCAGCAAGTCTTGCTAGGCCTAACCAAGACTATCCTAGCAAGCACACATCAATACAAGGCTATACAAGCCAACATACACACAACTCTATATAGCATGCAATTATTCAATACTCAAATAGGCAAGAATTCACATTGGATATACACTAGGTAATCTATTACTTTAAACTATATATGTCTACACATATATACACATGCATATATTGGTATTCAATATTAGGTCTATAATCATGGCATTTCAAATGGTTATATAAACTTATATATTACAACACAATATGCTAACATATATATAATATACATACATAGCTAAGTTAACTGTATTCATAAATACTTATTTAAGAGGCTATGTGTGTGTATGTGAACATGGCAAAGGGGCAAGTGAGGGTTAAATGAGCATACATAGTGTATACATATCAAAGAGTGTCAAAGTGTAAGTGAACAAAGTGTTAAGTGTGATAGTGTAAGGGGTACATGAGATAATATAGGATTTGTGTTAACATAGAACATTACATCTCATTAACTTGTATATTGTATACATTACATTCATGCTTGCATTCATTCATCATTCATTTATTCTCTTGCACTACTATATGCACCATACATTACATACTATGGAACCTACATATTCATTACAAGCCATACTTATACATGCTTACATTAGATATGATACTTACACCTCATACATCATTTATTTAAACATTTACTCATGCTTGTATTCTCTATTTAATTACATAATGTATATACATTAACATGGGTTAAAATCAAATAGAACATTATATTACACACAAGGGTGCACAAAATACATATGTCGAATAGTAACTCCTACTAATAATCAATACAGTATCATCTCAGTATGAATTAAAATATAGGATTAAAGTATGTTATAGATCTATGTGTTAGCTTTCTGAAACTTCAAACGGATCGCGTTTTCGTTTCCGGAAACTCCCGAAATCGCGAAAACACCGAGAACGCATTTGTCTTTCGTACAGCTGACACTCAAATAATTCTCCAGAAAGTTACAGAAAGAATTAGGCCTATTAATATATATTTTTGGAAAGCTAACTTCAATACGCTTCTTTTAAAAAAAACGGAAGACTAAACCGAGCTTTGAGCTAGAAGTTATGACATTTCTAAGTTAGGGCTGAAATTAAAAACGTGGATAAAAATCATGACGGATTTGGGTAGTTCGAGACAAAAGAACACAAGTATATAACATAATATATCAAGAACTCACTCTCTACACTAATATATATATATATGAGACACTATAGAATACATCTCCAATACAAAAATATGAGATTAAATATGTAATAATTCATTCATACATAACAACAACACATAGTGTGTCCAAATTTGGGGTTTTCCCACATGGACACAACCACAACACAAAGGACACTCCTATGACCTCCAAATGGACACGAAATGGACACAAATAGAGATACAACCATGGGGGTCATTCCTATGGGTTCAAAATAGACCTATATGCATAAAGAAATAAAAAGGAGAAGGGATATATACCTCCCGGTAGATCGAATCGAAGAAAAGCCTTCCCGGAGCGACACCGACACGTAGAGATTCCAAAAGGACACGAACGAGCTCCAAATCCTCCCAAACTTGGGTAGCTTCCTCCTTGGCTAGAATGGAGAAGGAAAGAAGAAGATTTGGTGATAAAATGGAAGGATTTGGTGAAGAAATGCTAGGGATTGCTCTCTAGGAATTTGGAAAAGAACAAGAGAGAGAGTGTGGATGAGAATAATGAAATGAACTTGAGCCTATCCTCTCCCAAAGTGGCTGGCCATATGGGGCTATTTGTCCTATTATGGTAAGGTCCAAAATGCTCCCACTAATCTATTCTATGAGTATTAGGAAAAGGCTAATTGGTTGGGGCTAAATTAGTCATTCTAAAGTCTCTAATCACCCTAACCTTATCCATAATAATTAGTCTAACCTCTAACTAAAATATTTCTATCATGTGGACTAAAATTAATATCATGTGGGCCATGCCTAACTAGTGTGTGGGTCCCACTAGAGTCAAACTACCTCCGGGTCCCCGTTTCAAGTCGGATTGAGTTAAAATTCGAATCCGACTCAAATAACCCCAAAACAATATCATAAATAATAAAATAAATTTCAACCCCAAAATAATATCATAAATAATAAAATAAATTTTAAAAATATTCAAAAATGTAAAATGACAAAAATACCCCTATTTCTGAAAACTGGGGGTGACAGGATGTGAGTTGTCCTGAGTCTAAGTCAGGAAAGGCCGCAAGGCAAAGTTGGTCGAGTGACACTTAACCCACAAGTCTTGATTGGGTCAGTTGACGATTTAGTAGCAAAGGGCCGCGAGGCGGCGATATGGTTGAGTCGCACATAGTTGCGAGGTACGGCACAAAGGATTTGTAGCACGGTCGTAAGGAAATTGGGTACTACCGCGTAGTTGCGTCTTTGATTTTGGACCGTAAGGCAAACACGACTCGATAGGTTAACGTTGATATTGCAAGTACGGGATGGTCTAGAGACACGAAATAGGCCAAGACGTCGGTCCTAAAACTGATCCTAAGGCAAGAGTAGAAAGACAATTATAAAGGGGACTGTTGCACAAAAGTAAATCAAACGTGTTGGGGTTGTATGGGTGGGCGAAGAGCTCATTCCACCAGTACAGTTGAGTAATGACACCCACATAGTTTACATGTACATGCACAGGTAGAAGCTCGTGGCACGGAGCTCGCTTGGATGCATCGAGGCACGGAGTTCCTTTGTGATTCGAAGCGCACGGCCGCATGGAGTAAAGACTTATACATGACATAATGTATGGACGTCGCCTTCCGAAGCTCTCGCTGTTTTAAGCATTATATTGAGAGATGAGAGAGAGAGAGCTGAGTGACTTGTAATGTGAGATGAGTGAGCTTGAGTGATTGTAATCTTGGCCTTGCGCCCCCTTTGTAATCTATGTTTCAATATCAATAAAGAGCTTCTTTGAATAACTTGTGTTTTGTTCTAAATTTCTGCTGCATATTCAATGTCTCTGCATGGGACTTCTATGCGACGACCCTGTCGCAGCCGCTGAAATCGGCCGTTATGGAACCCGTCTTGTACGAGCGCAAATCTAGGCTTGTGCGGCATCACGCCTTAGCGAGGACGATCACTCCTATGGGAGTGGAGCGTGACATAATGGTATCAGAGCACGGCTTTACGTCCTTGGACTACCGATTGAATTCTTTAACTCCGCTGTTTCCGCAAACTCTGAATCGTTGCTTCCGCAAAGTTGATATCGTTGGTGCGCTCTCTCTCAATTGTCCCACGGGATGTCCATACAATAAGTCTAACTATTTTGCAAAACATAGGAGAACAGTTTTTGACAAGAAACAAAAAGATGGTTCGCGTAAGCGCGATTGGCTAAGTCGGGCTGGGCATATACACCAAAGTTGCGTCGACCTTAGAAAAATCGAGTATGGAAATTGAATAGTGTCGAGCAAGAATGAGTTGAACTCGATTGAGTAAAGTGAGTCGACTATTGATAGGGGTGCTATCGAGCGACGATAATGTCGATACGATATAGGTGAGCGTGCTTGGAAATTGAGGAATGGTTCGAACGAAAAACTTGAAGAAGTCAATTTTGAATCAAATGATAAGTTGAGGATTTGTTGAACGACTTCATCCCTGAGTGGTGTATGCGATAGCCTCAGGGATGTCTATCGATTGATAAAGAAATGATGCGAATTGAGGAAATACGTTAGTCGATGACTTAAGATAAACGGATGAACGATACGTGAATTTGGTTTGAGGAAAATCGATGTTGTGAATGATTCGAGGGATAATGATCGAACTTGAATTTGAATATCGAGAAGATTATCCAGTCGGACGATAGCATCATTCACACGACTCGGAACTTGTTGCAAAGGAAGATCGCCAGGTTACGCATATCGTCGATGGTATTGAGGCGTATCAAAGATCGATATGCGATAACTCAGGGGTATTCTGACTCGGCGAACGACGATCGTGCAAGTGTTATTGTTCGGTTGGATGCTATACTTAGGATTTTAATTTAAGGAAATGTTGGATGAAAATGATCGTATCTTGATGTTTACGTTGATAGCCATAACGTCGACTATCTTGTCTTGTGCGAGCGCAACTCTAGCCTCGCACATACGTTACGTCGGATTTGGGACAATCGTTCCGCGTGAGCGCTGACATGGTAATTCATGTCACAGGAATGATTGAACTCGAAAAATCACGACGCGGCAACTTTGATTGTCTCGACTTGTTGGTTTGATGCGAAGGAAAATTTGAGGATGTTTAGACTTGCGATTGATGAATGAAATAAACTTAAGGATTGAGTAGGTCCAATCTGCGCATCGAGAATGAATTAGTCTAGACAAAAAACAAGAGTTACGTCCCGATGAGGATGACTATCCCGCAGGAGCGTACATGGTGATTCGTGCCCACCGTGGATAATCTGACTCACGTGAGATCGGGACGCAACGTATTGTTAAGTTAGACGACCTTATGATCGAATATGTGAATTGGGATGAATGACTTAGGGAATATGAAACGTGAATTATGGTCTAGAGATAAATTATGTCGTAGCGTGCTTGACTTGGAAGGATTGATAGGCAGATTATGTCGGACGTGTTCAGAGAGATAGACTATACGAAATGGCTTGATGAATGAGCGATTTTGATACGTCGTGAAATTTATTGAACGTGAGTTGTCATAGGATGGCTTTGCTGAATGACTCAGACCCCGTACGACGAATATTGGGATGTGCGTAGGAAATCGATGCTCGATGTTTAGAAATCGAAGTGATGCGAGCTTGGGTAGAAAATCCCATACTATCAATTTGGTTTGACCTTAGGATGGGGTCAATGTTGATATTGTTGTTTGGGAATTATGATTCCAATAATGACGGAAAGACATAGCCTAGTAGTTAGGCAGACGTCCGAGTGCGAAGTGGTAGGATTTGTGGAGGCACCACTCGCGAGTATCGGTTGACATGCATGTATATCAAGGACGCTTGAATATGTGCACGATCCGACTCGAGTGGTGATGGCGGGATTCGCTATCACGAGGCTTGGTTGAAATGCATGTATTTTAGGGACGCCTAAGATATGTGCACGATCCATACTAAGTGATACGTTGAATTCAAGTAAGATTTAAGGAACGGGGAAGTATCGAGGATTTTGAGATCGTAAGTTTTGAAGAAAGGATTGAGGGTAGCACGAGCGTGGCTCGGATTTGAGGAAATGCATAGGCATAGTGTGTGCGAGAGTCGTTGAACATTCGAGTGATAAGTCGATGAGTAGGTGTACTCAGTTAGTTTCGAGGACGAAATTTTTTCTGAGTGGTGTATGATGTAGTACCCCGTCCTGCTCAGTCAATCGGAGAAATCGAAACGCCGACGGCGCTCGAACTTAGCCTTGCAACGGCTACTCGGAGACATCGCTCGGTCGAGGCAACCGCTCGCTCAGGTGGGATAGTTTCGGTGAACTTGCCTCATCTTAGCCTTCACATAATAAATCGCATGTTTTCAACTTGCATAAGTAGGCTTGATAATAAAAGTGACGAATCCACATAGCAAGAGGGAATAATCTCGACGGTCGAATTGAGTTAGAATATGGAAAGGTCCAATAGTCGGCTTAGAGTTGGTGCACGGCGTGCTTTGAAAATGACACTGGATCCTTCGTCCCGTGGCTTGGGAGAAGGAGAGTTGGTCTTCGACACAAAACTATGAACGTAGCCTAAGTCATAGGCGTCGCCCGCGTAAATGCTCGATAAAGCATGCACGTTTCCGTAATGCAAGGCTTAGCATAGTCTTTGCTCGTCCCTTGGGTCAAGTTGTAGGCTTGATTAAGTTAGGCAAAGTGATAGTGGTCGACCTAAGTCATTCCAAGCACGGTCCTACGAGTTCTACGGCTGGGTATGACAACTTAGTCTTACGGTTTCAAGCCCGTTATATAGAGTATGTCTTGGGCGGTGGCGCCGCGTAGAGTTTAAGTTGGTTTGAGGCATGATGTCACGGACTTAGTATTTTCAGGCACGGGCCACGGTTGATTCATTGAGTTTGGAAAGTGTTGCGAATAGTTGTTCTTGAGTTGAGTAAAATGATAGGGCAAGAATGAAGAATGCTCGCGACTACGGGTCGTCGAGACAAGATCTCAGATGTGAGAAGTATTGAACTTGACCCTGAAAGAGATGATAACACTAGAGGTGGAATGACTGTGTGAGACGTCAGTTGAGTCGAGTTTTGTATGGTCATGGACAACTTGTCGACAAGGTAGAGTTTTCTCGAACGGTAGCCCAACGGAAGGGGACCGGTTCTTGAGAAGCAACATTAGCACGTGCTGGATGACTGCACAAGTTAGCGCAGAGGCTTGCCAGCGGGGCTAGCTACTCACGCTGGCAAGGACGGCCGCTTAACAAGCTAAAGGAGTCCAGGATGGCTCTGGAAGTCAGTGACCAAATCATATAGATGAGTCGGCATGGCGGCAATCCGCGTGTGTGCCTTTGGATTGAGTTGAGTTGTTGAATGTGTGTACAGTTAGAATACAAGTGTTTGGGCCTAAGATTTGGCTGCAACGAAGACACCGTGCTTCGGCACGAGATGTGGTGTCGAGTCTAATGTTGTCGGCATATAAGTTGTATAGTTTGGATGTGAGTTATCCTGAGTCTAAGTCAGAAAAGGCCGCAAGGCAAAGTTGGTCGAATGACACTTAACCCACAAGTCTTGATTGGGTCAGTTGACGATTTAGTAGCAAAGGGCCGTGAGGCGGCGATATGGTTGAGTCGCACATAGTTGCTAGGCACGACACAAAGGATTTGTAGCACGGTTGTAAGAAAATTGGGTACTACCGGGTAATTGCGTCTTTGATTTTGGACCGTAAGGCAAACACGACTCGATAGGTTAACGTTGATGTTGCAAGCACGGGATGGTCTAGAGACACGAAATAGGCCAAGGCGTCGGTCCTAAAACTAATCCTAAGGCAAGAGTAGAAAGACAATTATAAAGGGGACTATGTTGCACAAAAGTAAATCAAACGTATTGGTGTTATATGGGAGGGCGAGGAGCTCATTCCACCAGCACAGTTGAGTACTGACACCCACATAGTTTACATGTGCAGGCACAGGTAGAAGTTCGTGGCGCGGAGCTCGCTTGGATGCGTCGAGGCACGGGGTTCCTTGGCGATTCGAAGCGCACGGCCGCATGGAGTAAAGACTTATACAGGACATAATGTATGGACGTCGCCTTCCGAAGCTCTCGCTGTTTCAAGCATTATATTGAGAGATGAGAGAGAGAGCTGAGTGACTTGTAATGTGAGATGAGTGAGCTTGAGTGATTGTAATCTTGGCCTTGCGCCCCCTTTGTAATCTATGTTTCAATATCAATAAAGAGCTTCTTTGAATAACTTGTGTTTTGTTCTAAATTTTTGCTGCATATTCAATGTCTCTGCATGGGACTTCTGTGCGACGATCCCGTCGCAGCCGCTGAAATCGGCCGTTATGGAACCCGCCTTGCACGAGCGCAAATCTAGGCTCGTGCGGCATCACGCCTTAGCGAGGACGATCGCTCCTACGGGAGCGAGGCGTGACAGTAATACCCTGTAATAGTCCTTATTGGCGAGTTCGCCACTGATCGTCCTATAGTTCATGTTGCATTACTAACAATGGATTTTGTAGGACAGTGCACTATAATCCTTGTTTTACAGGAGAGGATAATCGGTTGTGGGTAAGAATTACTATTATGTGACATTTATCTGTTTCTGCCTCTGCTTATGAATTGTTAATTAAACATAAAGAAATAGAAAGATCACATATTAACTTGCTTGTTTTACATGATTATTGTGTTGATTTAGGTGAGTCTAGTTAATAACCTTCATTCGTGCATTCTCCAATTTGCTAACCTTCGTCCTTTACAGGTACAAGAAATAACGTGAAAGTTCAGGGATCTTTTAGCAAAGGTGAAAGTTTTTTCTTGAAGATGTTCTCTTTGCAATGAAGGACATTATATATGAAACATTGTTTTCATGAATTGTAAGTCAAAAGTTTGACATATTTATGTTGGCTATTGAGAACGTTTGTATTCCACTGCAAGCTTATAAATATTTGCCTAGTTGCTTGTTGAATTTGAATCGACGTAGACACGAATGTGATGGACACGAATGTATCGGACACGGAAGGATGTCGACAAATGAACCAAAAGGAACTAGACAAGTGTCTTGAAACCTTATATTTTCAACTTTTAGGTTGGATAAGACTGGCAAGTATGGGCATTGTACCAACTTCATGGCAACCAAAATCAATTCCAGTACAACAAAAAAAAGGAAAATAAAAAGAAGAGTCAATAACTAAATGTTCAAAGATACTAGACCTGAACTAGTAGATAACTAGATGTGTGTATCCTGATAAAAGCTACACCATGTTGCTGTCTGATATCACAATATAGCTGCGGTTTGGCTATTTGCAGCCATCTCAAATTAAAAGTTACAAATTCAGCTCAACATACCACAATCCTCAACTTTTCACCTATAGATTTGGCACAATCATCACCCAGGTTTGCCAACTTCTCCAAGCAAGCCAAGCCATACTGAATAAACTTGGAAGGCTTAATAAAATCGGAAGGCTCATGTAAGATCCATAATCTGCATAATAAAAAAATAAGACCTCTGAACCTGAGATGGTAATGCCATAATTGTATTCAACTTAGGATACGCCTTTCTGCATAACATGTACAAATTTATAAGCACAGGAAAAGAACAAAGCTACCTGGAAGTGTGCTCAGGACTACCGGTCGTCGCGAGAAATTGGATAAATAAGGAATTGATATGTACAGTCAAAAACATAGATCCAACAACTGTCATTCTAGGAACATTCATTAATGCTTAATACCGGAGTTCCAAATGGTATATATTATGAGAAAAATTAGAAACCTTTATCGAGCTCCAACCAGCATGGACAGAACATAAATCTGGAAGCAGGAAAGCAAAGAGAAGATATCTCGAGCAAGAAATTCCGAATGGTAGGTTCCTAGAAGACTAATGAGAAAAGAAATATAAAATTGAATAGGTTCATAACTGGAGAAGCAAAGGTTTACATCATAAAAAACCTCTATAACTAAATCCATATTTTTTGGATTAAAGAAGCAAATTCAAAACCAAATGAACAAAATACTATGTATTGCTGATAGACCATGTTGTGCAAGTATACTGGTTTTGGTGCCAATCAAGTAAAATGTTGTATCGTGGGTATTAACTATTTTGCAATTTACAATACCAACAACGATAAAGGGATCATTAAGCATTACGCGCAATTAGTAAGTCACATGAGATTGGAACTGACTTTTACAGATACCTTGTAAACTTAAGATACATGTAGAGAATTAGGTAACCCGTTGAATGTTGAAACAAACCAATTGGCAACTACGAAAATTGAATGCTACAAGAGTATGATACATTCATGTCAGTTGCATCCTCATCAATTTCTTCAAGTCCCTTAGACAAATGTGCACAACTGTTCGGCTTTTACTACAGAATTATAACAATATAGATCTTCAAAAGACTAATGACAGAAAGAAAAGAAAAAAAAAACCTGAGATAAAAGGAAAAGAAACATAACACTACTTCGGAATCAATTAAGAGAGAAATGATGGACAGTAGCAAATGCTTAGAGCTAGGTAAAGGTATGACGAATTCTTACAACAAAAAACAAGAAGCATGAATACTCATCATACTCATATCAGATAAAAAAAGGTTCCAACATTAAGCCAAACGATTATTAAAAATACATATTGCTTATACAAAGTTCTCCTGATATGAAACTGGAATACAGAAAATGTCGCAATAAATAGTTTACTGGAAGATCCCAAGGAGCAAACTTACATAGTTCAACCTCTGCAATAGCTTCAAAATGGAAAGATTTTCACATAATCCTTCTCTTTAAATAGTACCAAACCAGCTCAACATCAGTTGGGTGAAAACGGAATCACGGAGGTAGAGAAGTCTGACCATCACAATATAATATCAGCAGCTGGTTTGGTACAGAAGAAACTGACAAAAACAAGTTTGTACTCTTTTTTTTTTTTCTTTCTGAAGTCGACAATAGTACAAATCCTCCAAATAGGACATAAATCATCCAGAAAATGAAATTTGGAAAGATAATTTTTTTCCCTGAAGTCGACAATCATGACAAATATCCCAAATCGGACAAGTATTTGGCTAAATCAACCAGAAATTTGATAGATCTGCAAAAAATAGGGTCGAAATCCCCCATAGAAAGAAAAAAGTCTCATGAAATAGCAACAAAACCCACATAAAATTAGGAGTTAGAAAAATCTTACAACACAACCCACTGCAATGAATTTTGTACATACCCTTCCCAAATCCAGATTTTTCTCACTTCCGCGCTCCAAATCACCGAACCAAACATGCCCTTTGTATACATTATAAGTACTTATGTGTTTTTTAAGTAACAAAATGTCACTTTTACAATTTGAGCCACTTACTAGTATTTGCCACTAATAAGTTACAAAAAATAGACATGTTTATTTGTTGTCCCTTCTAAAATTTGTGATTAACTTATAAGTGACAAAAACAAACAACCCCTAAACTTGATATGGAAACTTACCTAGTCCTCCACATAAACCTACAATTTAATTGCTTTATCCCTAGAGTTTGTCTCCTACCAACTTGAAGTGTACATGCAGATTAAATATTGGGTACATGTTAATTGTTAAAACTTCCTTTTATTTGAATGACAAAAGTTCTTTTATTTGAATGCTGGCGACAAACTCTATTTCATCACAGAAATTCCAAAGGCTACATATTAGCTAGACTGTGTTTTAAGTTCAATGTTTGTTAAGGCTTTATTTGGGTCATGTATAATTACATGAGTGATAGATAAGGAATCAAGAAGCAAATTACACTTGGGTTTGTTTAAATTATAAAGGTTATATGGAATAAATGCTGTCACAGATGACAACTACTCTGATGTTTTGAATTTGTGTTCTTCAAATATATGGCACGGTAATTAGGCCATGTGAACTATGGTACTTTGAAACATAGGCATCTCTTCCCTATTCTATAACAGTAATGTATATGATTCTAAGGGAGAATCAACTAGAGATGGAAGTACATATTTTGTAATGGACACTGCTATTTTGATAACAGTTTTTGTGACCGCAGCTGGCCCGCCGCCACGTTGCGGCCTTCCATTGGCCCTCTGGTCCGGTTTTAAGGAGGTGGGGGCCCGATGCTAGAGGGGGGCCAATGGTTGGTTGCCATGTGGGCTTGCGGTCATGCCAGCGGTCACAAACCGTGGACAAAATATTATTTTCCTTCTGTAATAGACAACAATGATGATTCAAGATAGACTTTATACCTCATTAAGACTAAAGAATATGGACTAAATGGATTCCATATATACATGGATGAACTAGAGGGCCAATTAGGAAGGAAAAAAAAATCAGTTTCCTAAACTTGTATCGTGGGGATACATCACTAGAGAAATTAACTTAATTTCGTGAGTTTCGTCCCACGTTCACTTCATGCAGTACCTGAGAGGAAAAACAGAACCTTCGTGGACACGGTGAATTGTTAAATATGAACAAGGTATATCTTAAATATATTTGGTAGGACATATCTTAAATATGAAGATATAACCCCTTATAATGATGAAAGCATGATATATATTTGGTAGGATATATCTTAAATATGAAGATAAACCCCCTTAAATGAATTCTCATATCAACATGTTTATCAAGGTAAACCTTGTAGGTTAGATTACCTTAGTCGGTAGGATATACCTTAAATATGAAGATACAATCCCTTAAATGAATTCTCTCTTATCAACATGTTTATCAAGGTAAATCTTGTAGGTTAGGTTACCTTAGTGTTGTGCAGGGCGATTAACCGAAGGAAGTGTGCTACAACCCAAAAGAGAAAATGGTAGGGCCAATAATTATAGATAGTGTTTTCATTGGAAATTTTGAGCAGTATTATGAAAGAGGTGGATACTAGATGAGTTGCAGTATTATAGTGTTTTTGTCACTTTTAAAATTAATTTGAGCCACTTACAAGTGTCTACCACTTATAAGTTGCAAAAAAAACAAACACCCCCATTTGTTGTCACTTCTTAAATCTGTCATTAACTTATAAGTGACAAAAACAAAGAAAACTTACATGTCCTCCACATAAACCTACAATTTAATTGCTTTATCCCTAACCAACCTATACAAGTAGATTAAAGATTGGGTACAGCTTGATGCCTTGCCCAGATGGTACCATCCTTGTTATTTAAGTTATAAATTCAGTCATTGAGTAATCATCAAACTATTATGTTCATATTTTGATTTCGTAAACTTTCAGCTTTATTATATAAACCAAAGTTCCTTCCCTTCAGCCATCAGAAATTAATCGTTGAAACGGTTAGGTTGTGTGGAGACTAATTGACTGGACCCCAGTTTAATCGCTTAAGCGACTTGATCGTTTAGCTAACTGACTGCAGATCGACCTTCACGATAAGGTCGACAGGGGGTCGCAGGAGGACGGTAGTCCCTTTGTCCAGAAGGAGGAGGAGTTGGGGGATGGGGGGTGTTTGGTGGCGGTAGCCACCGAATTTTTTCTATTCTTCAAGATTATGCTAGGTATTTCAAGTGTAATTAAATCGTTCCTATTATGGCAAAGTCTATAAACTATCTTCAAAATATAGTACAATTTGAGAAGTCAATCACGTTAAATTATGTTTTAGTAAATGTTTTGTTTTTCTGTTGTCTATTTCTTTTCTTCTCCTTTTTCTGTGCAAATTGTAAGGGGTCAAAAGTCCCTACAAAAGCAACATACATGTATAGTTTATGCATGACACTGATTTCTAAGGAGATCTTATTTACTTTATTCTTTACAAGCCTCACATTCCTACCAAATATCCCTCCACATTCACACTCTCAATTAATATGCAAACCTTAAGCTAACCTCTTTCTTGACTTAGAAACTGATATTCCGAAGACCACTTAGACTGTCCTTGTTCCAGCCCCACTTACATTGAATATGACTAGTATCTACATCCCTCACTTACCAATTTCGGACTTACAAGTTACAGTCATGGGCTAGATCAACTTACAACCTTGTAACTGGACACCTTCTCTAACTTGGCCTCGCCACCATCGAAGCTCTGATGCTTGCCTTCTATCTCGCCGATCGGACGCGAGACGCTTGCGTCCTCCAGCATCTGCACCACCGTCCTCATCGACGGCCTCATCGCAGGCAGCGTCGCCGTGCAGAGGACCGCGACCTTTAGGACCCTCGCGGCCTCTTCCTTCTCCGATTCCGGAATCGAACCGTCTATAATTCCCGTGATGCCGTCTCGGCTTGTCAGTCTATGAGCTACCCAGTAGACGATGTCCTTGCCGTCTCCGAACTCCGATTCCATCGGCCTTCTGCCCGTCACCAGTTCCATTAGCACGACCCCGAAGCTGTACACATCGCTTTTCTCGTTCACCTTCCATGTGTATGCATATTCTGTAAAGAACAAATGCATTAGTAAAGCTATACTCTGATACCATGTTACGAGTTTAGTAGTGTACTAACATCAAAACGTTTTGTACACTTTAGTGACGTTTTTATGGGTCGCTAAAGTGTTTTATTTTGGTAGCGGACTCACCAGGGGCAATGTATCCGTGCGTCCCCGCGATAACATAGGTCGAGGATGAGTCCTTGCCGCCGGCAGCACACTGCAAAATCTTGGCCAGCCCAAAATCCGCAATGCGCGGCTTGAAGGACTCGTCGAGGAGGATGTTGCTGCTCTTCACATCCCTATGCAGGATGGGCCGGTCGCACCCGTGGTGCAAATACTCCAGCCCCTTGGCCGCGCCCACTGCGATCTCGCGCCTGGTCTCCCAGTCCAGACCCAGCTTCTTCTCCCCGGCCGCCGCCGAGTGAATCCGATCCCACAGGCTCCCGTTGGGCATGTACTCGTAAACCAGCAAGCTCGAGTCCTCGCTGGTGATGCTGCAGTAGAGCTTCACCACGTTGACGTGCCTGATCGAGCTCAGCGTGTTCACCTCGGCTTCGAACTCCCTAGACAGGGACCGGACTGATCCTGACCTCCGCACCGGCAGCATCGCTGCGGTGGTCTTGGAGGTGATCGTGTCGGTCGAGGGATGCAGGATTTGCTTGACTGCCACGGTACTGCCGACGCCAAGGTCTACGCGGTAGACATTCCCGGACCCGCCCTTGCCGATGATGTTGTCCTCGCTTATCGACTTGATGATTTCTTGCTCGTCGAAGGACAGGACACGGAACGACTTTACGTCCCAAGAAACCGGGCTCTTGGGGTCGCGGCCGGAGGGGCGCTTCTTTAGGAGGAAGAGCCCCATGAGGCAGAGCAAGAGCGCAAACACGGCGAGCAAGCAAGTGACGACGAGCCTGATGATCCTCGACGAGGAGCTGGAAGAGTTCGAGCAAGGATTGAGATAGGAGATGGAGTTGGAGCAGAGGCCAGGGTTCCCCGCGAAGGCGCCGCCGTAGGCATTGGCCGAGAGGCCGGACGGGATCGTGCCGGTGAGCTTGTTATTGGACAGGTCAAGAGAGCTCAGTTTCAGCGAAGCGAGGCTCTCCGGAATCGCTCCGGAGAGCGCGTTGTTCGACAGGACCAACGAGTTCAGGCTCCGTAAGTTTCCGAGGCTCGCCGGTATTTTCCCCGTGAACAAGTTACCGGCGAGGTTGATGGCGTCCAGCGAGACGCAGCCGCCGATGGCATCCGGAATCGCGCCGGAGAACGAGTTGTTCTGCAGGAGCAGGCTCGCGAGGCTCCTCAGTCCGCCGATGGTCGCGGGAACTTCTCCAGAGAAACCGTTCGAGGAGAAGTCGATACCGACCAGCGCCGACGCTCCAGAGATCTCCGCCGGAATTTTGCCGGAGAATTTGTTTCCGGCGAGGTAGAGCTGGTTGAGTGACTTTGCCTTCCCGATCCCGGCGCCGATCGCGCCCTCGAACTGGTTGATCTCGAGGTCGATGATGTTGACGTTCGGCAGGCTCCAGAGTGCGGCGGGGACGACACCGGAGAGCGAATTGTTGCCGACTCGGAACCGGGTCAGGGAGTTGCAGTTCCCGTAGCTCGCCGGTATCTCGCCGGAGAACTTATTCTCAAGAAACAGGAGCTTATCCATCGTCCCCATCCTGCACATATCCGGGGGGATTCTGCCACTGAACGAGTTCGTCGACACGTCGATCAGGTTCATCTCCGACCAGCTCCCGAGTGTCGCCGGCAGCTCTCCGGAGAACCGGTTCGAGTACAGCGACAAGTTGACCAAGAACTTGAACTCCCCGAACTTCCGCGGGAGCTCGCCGGAGAAGTCGTTGTAGAACAGCTGCAGCGACACCAACTTGTTCAGGAACCGGAGTTCCGACACGTTTCCTTCTAGGGAGTTCATGGACGCGTCGAAGTAGGCGAGTTCCGACAAGTTTCCGAAACCGGGAGGGAGGGTTCCGGTAAGCGAGTTGTTGTACAGCTCCAGCTCCCACAGCTTCTCGAGCTTCGTGATCTCCGGCGGGATTGGACCGGAGAGGAAGTTGTCGGCGAGCTCGAGATCGACGAGGGCCGTCAGATCTCCGATGGACGGCGGGATCTCTCCGTTGAGATTGGAGTCGGAGAGGAAGAGCCAGCGGAGGCTGGTGAGATTGGTGACTTCCTCCGGAAACGGGCTTGGACCGAAAGGGTTGTCGCCGAGGGAGAGGGAAGTGAGGGAAGTGAGATTCCGGAGGGAAGTCCAGGGGAAGACCCCGGAAAAGAAGTTGTCGCTAAGGACTAGAGTCTGGAGCTTATGGAGCGGGGTCAAGTCGGGGATGGTTCCGGTGAAGTTGTTGAAGGAGAGGTCGAGGTAGGTGAGTTCCGTGCAGTTGCGGAGGTCGGAAGTGAGGATTCCGGAGAGGTAGTTGTATGTGAGGGAGACGTTGGTTAGGTACGGGAGCTGGCAGAGGGAGGAGAAGGGGATGGTTCCGGAAAGGTCTCTGCTGGAGAGGTTGATTCTAGTTACGGAATATTCGGAGTTGCAGGAGATTCCGGAGAAGTTACACGCGGAAGCGGAGGGGCTAGGGATGTTCCAGGACTGGAATCCGGGAGTTGAGTTTGTGATTCCGAGGGAATTCTTGAGGTGGAGGAGGATCTGGAGCTCGGATTCCGAGCTACTGTTGCTTCCCGGGAGGAAGCAGGAGAGGAGCAGCAGCAGGAGGAAGGGCATTTTTGGGCGTGTAAATTGGGGAGTATGAAATTTGGATATTGTTGTTTAAGTAAGTGGTGAGTAGATTGAGGAGAATGGGATTTATGGGTGGAAGTCCTTCTGATATTTCACAATTTCAAATTAGGCTCTCCTTTTTCTTACAAGTTTATCCTCTACAAATAAGTTATTTAATTTTATTTCCCTTGTTATCAATTTGATGGATGGACAATTAATATGTTCAAACATCTTATATTGAATCTTTACAGGTTCATGTCTGGATCTATCCATGCATCTTACACAATCCAAATCTTCAAAGACCAACAAAATCATGCCAAAAAAACTTTTTCACATATAATAATTTGGATCATCTTAACAACTTTAGTTTCATTACACTCAAAAGTAATTAAGTAGTAACAGATATATTCTACACATTGTAATCATTCCGTTACAAACTATCAAAAATCCAACCACGATTAAGCCATCGTAATAACCACCAAATAGTGTGCATATAAAAGTTCAAGCATAAAAACTATGAACGTTTATTAGATGCTAGGTAGTGTCTTGCATCTAGAACTTAACCCAAAATATCCTAACATGCTAAAACAACGACAAGCCTTTATTCCAAATTATTGGGATCAATGTTTGAATCCTTAATCTTCTTCCATTCAGTTTGATAAGGATCAATATCCTCTATAACCCTAAAATATCAATATCCTTCTTTAATATTTCAAACTATGTTATTCTCGGTTTATCCTAGTCCTAGCAGTTTTATTGAAATATTTGTTGGTATGTGTTGTACGTGTCCATGATCACACTATCTAAGTCAATTTTATTCATCGTTTCCACAACAATATCCCAGCGTAAAATACTGAAAAATTTAAAAGACTAATATGTGAAAAAAGAAGATTGAAGTTAGGAACATGGAGAGGTGGTCGGGTGCTTAAATTTGGTTATTATGTTTTTCATTTATGCAAACAAAAAGTTGTATGGAAAGCATTTCAGTTCTCTTCAATTGCGTAAAAGGTACAAAAGTTAGAGTATTTGCAAAAACAGTCCCAAAACTTCGTTTTAAATGCCGTTTTTTTTTTTTTTTATGATTTACGCCATTTAAGGGCGTAAACTTCTGTTTTTTATTTCTTGTCTAGTTTAAGCACTTTTAATGGGCATAAATTTTTCATAATTTTCTTTTGATCTCGATTGGAGAGTAATTATTAAAAAATTAGTGACAAACAATAACGATCCTAGACTTCTAGTGACGAAATGTAGTGATAAACTGGACTTTTATTGACGATTTTTTTTTAACGTTTTTATGTTCTCGGGACACCGTTCTCCGAAAAAAATAATATACAAAATTTAGTCATTTAGAAGAACATAAATTACAAAAAAAACAAAAACAAAAACAAAAAATTTCATGTAAAATATTCAATTTTACCTAAATTACGCATAGGGTAACAAGTTTCAAAATTTTGCAAAATAAGGTATCTTCCGTCAGATAGACTGGCGAAAATTGGATTCTGCAAGTCAGTCTAGCGGAAATCTCGCAGCCATGTGGCCTGGCCGTATGGGTGGGGGTGAGGTTAGGGGGTTGCTTGCTGGATTTTTATTTTATTTTATTTTATTATTATTATTTTTTTTTTTTGGGGGGGGGGGGGGGGGGGGGGGGGGGGGGGGGGGGGTGTGGGCATCACCAACGGCTCTTTCAACTCTGGCTCTCTCTCATTTTTATAAATTAGAAGTCTTTTATCCAGGATTTCTATATTCTGTTTCTTTCTCTTCCAACTCAATCATCTTTCAATTTTATTCTCTAAATCAAAATTCTATCTAGAAGAAATAGAAGGATTCAACTCACCCTTTCTGTTCCTTTCACCTGCCAATATTCAAAAGCTTATCTACCAACATGGATCAAAGTATAATAAAAATATGCTCGCTTGGAGGCATCCTAAATGGCATGGGTTAGCTTACGAAGGAGGTTTAACCGAAGTTCTTATAGTTGATCGAAATATTACGTTTGATAGTTTATGTAATTTATTTACTAAACAATTTTCTATCGATTTTGATGAATTTATATTACAACACATTTTTGCTTCTAATTCTATATTTTACATAGTGAACAAGCATAGACCTTTATTCTTCAAATTAATGTACAATCACCGTATATCAGTATTTTCGTTACTCCACCACCACCAGATATAAGTAGTAGACGTGCTCCTAATAATGAAACTAGTATTGTTCGTCCTAGTTCTTCTCACCAAGTTATTTTCGCGACTGAAGAAGAACATATAGTAGATGAAAGTAACAACGACGATGACCATATTGATGATTTAGTTGAAAATGTAGACAGTGAATTTGATAATAATAATGATAATGTTGATACTCCTGAGTTATTTGTTGGAAGACAATTTGAAAATCGTATTAAATTTAGAAGTTTTATTAGTGACATAACAATTAAGCATAATTTTACTTGTTCGACTATTTCGAATAATGCTCATAAGATTATATATAAATGTAACGAATATAGTTGTAATTAAAGAGTATATACTAAATCTATTGGTAACAGCGAGACAATTGTTATTAGTACGTTAGAAAATCGATATTTTTGTTTATATGGACTTGCAACAGGTAGTCATCCATTAGCTACTACTGTATGGATTAAAAATAAGACATTTGATAAAATTAGAGATGACCAGTCGTATCGACATTCGTATATCGTCACTATTATCGTATAACTATATTAAAAAATTATTACTGCATAAGAAAAAAATATACATTATAATAACTTTTTAATTAAAATTTAGTATAACAGAAAATATTAACTTTGAGATATGCGACTCATATTGCTGGATAATCAGGTCTGTGGTGGGTCCTCCATGAATACGCTCGTTCTTTTGACGATCTGTCACTACTACTTTCTAGAATAAGGAGATTTTAGTAATTGTGAATTTTTGATTATTTAATATTATTTAATTTTGTGTAATATAATTTTGGCATTTTGCTAGTGAAGCCTTAGAACAACTTAGCCTAGAGACTAACCATGACAATGTAGACCTAGCTAACATGTTTGGGTTAGTAATTAGACTCTAATCTGGCTAGGAATGACTTAGAAACCATTTGGAGATTTGAATTAAGGTGCTAGTTTGGGCCTTTAGCTTAAGGGCTTGTTTTTACAACATAAGAAGAGGCTTTGGGCCATTGTGACTGTCACGACCCGCACCCTAGAGTAAGGGCACGAGAAGTGGGTACGTCCAGCCTACGCCGCAGTGTCGGCGGTAGAACGCTGTCCTAGGTCAATCATCGAACAATATAAGGTACATGTACAATTTATACTCTCCGAGTGGAGGTAACATCACAACATATAGTCTCAATCACATCTAAGGTAGAAGAATGAAAGACAGAAGATAGATAGTAACTCAAAGAGAACCATAGCATAGATGAAATAAGTCTAAGTGTCTAGGATACATAACATCCAGAATGTCAACTCATATACAATAAGTCTAAGAGTCTATACATCTCCACATCTCAAAATACAACTCAGAATGTGAGACAAAATGTAAATATAGAAAAGACTGCCTAGACTAAACTGGTCTAGACTACTGGAACAACATCCTCAGCTGCAGGTGGATCCTGCTGAGGGTCCTCAATACAAGTGTCATCTAGTCCTGCTCCATAATAAGTAGTCACCCATGCCTCGTCCTCATCCTCTGTAATATTTTCAACAGGTCCAATCAGGACAGAAACGAGCACAATACATCTCACGCAGTTCATATCAGGTTAGAAAATACGATACAGGCAATAGAGTAAGATACATGAACTGCTGAAAGGAAATATACGCTGTAAAAGAGATAGCTGTAATGAAATATCTACTGTATATAGAGAACTGTAAGTGACTAGTGATGTAGAGCACAAGATAGGCATATGAATGGCTAGAATTTATACATGATTATACTACTGAGTTTGCACATGATTACACTACTTTGGAATTATTCACATGTCCACTTCTACTCCCCCGTTTCCCCAATCAATACACAAGGATCTATACAAGTTACGTTATTATACATGATATCACATGGGGCCCATGAAAGGATGCACATGATAGTATACATGAGGGCTCAGTAAACATGAGAGTACATGATCACATGAGTGCACATGAATGATGGAAGCATAGGAGTACATGATGATAGTGAAACACACATAACATGAAGTACCCGATGCTCCCGAGGGGGATAACATCTCATGTAAAGATCCATATAGTACCAATCCGTGTTACCAACGTGACAGCAACAAGTAAAGTAATCTAGAGCGAGAAGTAAAGCCTGAACAAGTATGAAACGGTCAGAGAATGTACTCGCCTGATAATTGAATGTCTGTAGAGAATATGCTGTCTGAGGAGAGGTGTCTGGCTCCTGATCAGAGCAACACAAGTCACAATGTGTTCTAAATAGTAAAAATGAAGTCTACTATGCATACTACATGATTCTAGGTTAAATTGGTCAAAAGTCAACTCTTGGTCAACTCTAAAGTCAAACTAGTCAAAGTTAGGTCAACACTAGTCAACCAGTTAGGGTTTTAGTCAAACTAGTCAAACTAGTTGTTTTAGGTCATTCCTAGTCAATTCTAGGTTAACTAGGTCAACCTTGACCTAAGGTTGACTTTGGTCAACCCTTAGTCAACAAGGGTCAACAAGTTGGGTTTTGGGCCATTAGGGTTAGCCCCAAGCCATAGGCTAATGATCTTGGCCATAGGCTAATATAGGGTTCTATATAAACCTATTCCTTAGCAAGTTATCTATATATACATATATCTATATATATATATATATATATATATATATATATATATATATATATATATATATATACACTATCTATCTACTACCCAAATACCAATATGTAAATACTCTATATACAAAACCCACATTCACATATATATATATATAATGGGATCTAATACAATGTATATATATATATCATTTATATATATACATATATATATATATATATATATATATATATATATATATATATATATATATATATATATATATATCAACTTATATATATACACATATATATAGAGAGAAAGTGAGAGAGGGACATAGAGTGAGAGAGAGAATTAGATAGAGAGAGAGAGTGATACTGTTGTACAGCAGGGGGGTTCCAGATTCTGGAACCACAATTCCAGACCCAAACACACACACACACAGTACATACATACATATATATGTACACATGTACACAACTACACATACACACTACCATTTAGCCCCAAATCTCACCCACACTCACATATACATATATACTATGTATATACATACTAAATACATACCATTACATGTATAATTCAGATTAAAAAATTGGTTTGAAATTCGTTTTTACAAAACTTGAAAAATCCTAAAATCTGGGAAATAGAAACTGTGAACTCGAAACTAGGTAATCCCAAAAAATACACACAAAAACGAGCTAAGGCTCGATCCTATTGGTTGGTAACTGACACCCCATACATATACTAGTGTCCGAGGTGCCTGACACGACACCACGACACGGTTTCACGTGTCCAAACTCCCAAAAACACCACACGGGTAAATTCCTGACACGCGTACGAACCACAGTGTCGTGCACGCGTTCCACGTGCTCGTGTTTGCGACACAGGACACGACACACCACGTGCTCGTGTCCACGTGTTCGCCCCATGATGGGCTACACACTCGTGTCACCACGAGGTGCCCAAGTGTTGTGTCCACGCGACACGACACGCGCGAAGTTGGCCCCCGCGTGCGTGTGCGCTGACAGTGCACGACCAGTGCATGTGTCCGTGCTCTCTCGACACGACACCAACGTGTCTCAAACTCGAGGGGGGGTATGTCAGAGGTTGCCCCCTCCTCTGTGTCAATTTTCACGTGTCCACGTGTCCCACAGTGTCCGTGCTAAGTGTCGAGTAGCAGGGCATGCACACGTGGCCTCGTGCTGCGAGTTCGTGTCCATTTTGGACACGGACACAGCACAGAAATATGCTCAGTCAAGTTGTTTCGTGTCCTACATGTCTAGGGCTAGCTAAAAGTGTAATTTGTTTTGGAAAAACATAAAAACCAATCCTATGTGGCATTTCAACAAACAAGGGTTTCTACCCTATGATACGTGTCCGATACGGACACCAAACCACTTCTAATTCCCACCAAACTTTACCCATAGTAGTGTCAGTCCTACATGAATGCATTTATGAAGGAGAAATAGGAATTTAACTAAGTTTGAGGGAAAATACCTATTGGTACAATTCCAATGAAAACCAATGAAAAAGGGGGGGGTGTGTTCTTCCACTTGATGATGTCCAATGCTTCCAAATCCTTGATTGCTAGTTCCCCTTAGTATCCTTGATGTAGTAGGGTCCCAATGCAAGAGACTAGAGTGAATTTGGATCAAAATAGCTCAAGTTATGAAGGGTTGAAGGAATGGGAATTTTTGGGGAATAAAATTCATGTAAATTATTCATGAATGAATACAAAGGATTATATAGGAGTGTGTACCAGCTAGGGGGGTACCCCTTGGCGGGCCATGGCATGGGGAGGGGGTGTCCTTGCCCTTCCTTCATGGCTAAGGCTTGGACTTTGGTGAAAAGGGTGAGATATTTGGAGGGTTTTAAGGAAAATATCAATAAAGGTAAATAAGATATTTATCTAACTTTAACCCTTAACCAAAAATCCTTCCTAAAGCTTCTAGGTTAGTGGCTAACCCCTAGATTAGGGTAGGATAGACTAGGGACTAATCATGAGACTTACCAAGAATTAAATAATATTAAAATCACATAATTTCAAATAAAGACTAGTAATTTACCAAAATACCCTTTTGGCCAAAAACCACTAATTTGATGTTCTAAGCCTATGGCTAAGCTCTCATGGTCATGGCAACTTCTAGGTTAGAGAAAACTAGGGTTTACACTAAGTTATACTAACAAAATCACAAGTCATAAGTCATGACTTAGGAAATGGTTCTAAGCACACTAGAAAACCATAAATCATATCATGCCCTAAACACACTTAATAATTAATAAAAATAATAATTTTTCAAAAATCCCTAATTTCAGAAAATAGGGTGTTACAAGTCTACCCTCCTAACAATAATTTCGTCCTCGAAATTTAAAGACGAAACTGAACTAAAATGAGAAGGATAGAAATCATACCTCAAGGTACAAATAGATAAGGGTATCGCTCGCGCATCTCATCCTCCCATTCCCAGGTGGACTCTCCTGGAGAATGATGCCTCCATGCGACACGAACCAATGGTATCGTCTGGTTCCTCAATGCCTTCTCCCGCCGATCCAGAATCTCAACAGGCTGCTCTGGATAACGAAGAGTAGGACCCACCTCGATCTCGGAATGATCAAGTACATGGCTAGGATCTGCCACGTACCGTCTCAACTGCGACACGTGAAATACGTTGTGGACTCCAACCAATGCTGGTGGTAAGTCTAGCCTGTAAGACACGTCACCGACTCTCCCGCTGATAACGAAAGGGCCGATGAAACGCGGGCTAAGCTATCCACCTCCACCAAAACATATCGTGCCACGTGTCGGAGATATCCTCAACAATACCTGGTCTCCGACCTAATCACAAACAAGGTCTCAATTTAATTATGATAAATAAACATGATTAACAAAACACAACAAGACAACCTAATTCTAATCCTATCTCTAAACTGTACCTCAAACTCCAAAGGTCTGCGGTGGCTGTCGGCCCAATGCCGATGTCTGTCCTGCGCCACGCGAAGCCGATCTCTGATAAGCTTCACCTTCTCCGCTGCATCTACAACCATCTCAGGCCCCAATAAAACTTGCTCCCCAACATCGTCCCAAAACAAGGGTGTACGACATCTACGCCCGTACAGTACCTCAAAAGGGGACATCTCGATGCTGGCCTGAAAGCTGTTGTTATATGCAAACTCTACTAAGTGCAGGTGACTCTCCCAAGATCCTCTAAAGTCCAGGACACAAGTCCGCAACATGTCCTCCAGTGTCTGAATGGTCCGCTCTGACTGTCCGTCTGTCTGCGGGTGGTATGCAGTACTAAACTTGAGCTGAGTACCCAAGCTAATATGCAAGCTCCTCCAGAAATGTAAAGTGAAACGGCTGTCCCGGTCTGATACAATGCTCACTGGAATCCCATGAAGCCTGACTATCTGCCTCATATACATCTCTGATAGCTTCTCGGTAGACAAACCCACTTTGAATGGCAAAAAGTGGGCCGATTTGGTCAACCTGTCGACGATGACCCAAATCGTATCCTTCCCTCCTGGAGTACGCGGCAATCCCGAAACAAAGTCCATCGTGATGTGCTCCCACTTCCACTCCGGAATGGGCAATGGCTACAACAGTCCTCCTGGCCTCTGCCTCTCTGCCTTGACCTGATGACAGATCAAACACCTGGCTACGAAGTGTGCTACCTCGTGCTTCATCCCACTCCACCATACATGCTCTCTCAGATCCCTATACATCTTGTTAGCTCCCGGATGTATCGAGTACTGAGAACGGTGGGCCTCCTGCATAACCTGCTCCCGAAAGTCTCCACTGGGCACACACAGTCTGGAACCGTGCCTCAATGCGCCATCCCTTGCAAGAGTGAACTCATCGTCCGTAAATCCATGTCTGACCTGCTCCCTGATGTATCGTAGAGAAACGTCATCGAACTGAGCCGACTTGATCCTATCAATCAAGTCCGACTGAATCTGGAGGCCCAACATCTGCATCTGTACTCCCGGCACAATCACCTCGATCCCAAGGCTCTCCAAGTCCGCTAACAAGTGACGATCCATCGTCAAGCACATAGCTGTCGGATATCTGCTCAACGCATCAGCAACTACGTTGGCCTTTCCTGGGTGATACTGCAGAAGAATATCAAAGTCCTTCATCAGCTCCAGCCACCTGCGCTGCCTCATGTTCAGCTCCTTCTGCGTAAACACGTATTTCAAGCACTTGTGGTCTGTAAATATCTCCACACGCTCTCCATACAAATAGTGTTTCCACAGCTTCAGAGTAAAGATAACTGCCGCCAACTCTAAATCATGGGTAGGGTAGTTCTTCTCATGGGGCCGTAACTGCCTGGAAGCATAGGCAATCACCTTCCCATGCTGCTGCAAGACACAACCCAAACCCTTCCCCGAGGCGTCACTGTAGATAGTGAACCCGCCTGATCCTGATGGCAATGTCAGAATCGGGGCTGTCGTCAACCGCTTCTTCAACTCATCGAAAGCGGCCTGACACTCCTCTGACCAGAGAAACTCTGCGTCCTTCCGGGTAAGCCTAGACAACGGCTCTGCAACCCGGGAGAAATCCTGGACGAACCTCCTGTAGTAGCCTGCCAATCCCAGAAAGCTCCTGATCTCTGCTACTGACGTCGGCGCTGCCCAAGCCTCAACTACTGATATCTTCTTCGGGTCGACTGAGATCCCATCTCCAGTCACTACATGACCCAGGAAGTCAACTCTATCAAGGAAGAACTCGCACTTCGAGAGCTTGCCGTAAAGCTGCTTCTGTCTGAGAGTCTCCAGGACCACTCTCAAGTGCTCCCCGTGCTCTTCCTCGGTCTTCGAGTACACCAGGATGTCGTCGATGAACACCACCACGAACTTATCTAAGTACTGGTGGAACACCTTGTTCATCAAGTTCATGAACACCGCCGGAGCATTCGTCAACCCAAACGGCATCACCATAAACTCGAACTGGCCGTACCGCGTCCTGAACGCCGTCTTCGGGATGTCCTCCCTCTTCACCTTTACCTGATGGTAGCCTGACCTCAGATCAATCTTCGAGAATACCCGAGCTCCGCTCAATTGATCGAAGAAATCATCGATCCGCGGCAGTGGATATCTGTTCTTGATCGTCAGACTGTTGAGTGCCCTGTAGTCGATACACATACATACCGACCCATCCTTCTTCGGTACAAAGAGTACCGGTGCACCCCAAGGTGAAGAACTAGAGCGGATGAAGCCTTTGTCCTGCAACTCATCCACCTGTTTCTTCAAATCCACCAGCTCGCTGTTGTTCACCCGATAGACATGCTGAGAAATGGGTTCCGCACCCGGAACCAAGTCTATAGAGAACTCAACGTCTCTGTCTGGTGGAAGCCCAGGCAATTCCTCTGGAAACACGTCCATGAACTCAGCAATCAAAGGATGTGGAGCTGGCTGCTCCTCGACTGAATCTCCACAGAAAACTCCGCAAGTCTGCTCTGCCTGCCGTCGGGAATATACAAACTCTGGCTCTCCTAGCGCTCTGAACAGAACTCTACCCCCGCGGCAATCTATGCTGGCATGGTGCATGCTCAACCAATCCATACCGAGTACAATATCGTAGTTCGGTAGTGGCATTACGAGCAAGCACATATCCAACTCTCGGCCTCCCAAAACTACTCTCCGTCCCTTACAAATATCACGAACGAGGATAATGCCACCCCCGGTCGTAATCTTGCAAGTCCTAGGCAACGATTCAGATATAACATGATGTCGAATCGTAAAAGATACTGATACAAAGCTAGGGGAAGCCCCAGAATCGAACAATGCATAAGCTGGAATAGAGTCGAGAAGAATAGAACCTGCTATCAGCTCTCCAGTAACCTCGGCATCCTCTGCTGCCATGGCATAGGCTCGTCCCTGCTGACTACCCCTGGCCTGATGCTGGATGAACCTCTGCTGCTGAGTCGGCAAAGGTCCCTTCTGCTGCCCTGCCGGAGCCTTGGCTCCGCCTCCCTGAACTGGTCGTCCCTAAGACATGGGACACTCCCTCAGCTGGTGGTCTCCAGAACCACATAGTAGACACCTGCCAAGCCTCTTTCTGTAGTCATTCCATCCATGACCCTGCTTCTTACAGAAAGAGCAACTGACGACCTGCTGCCTGGGTGCCTGCTGCTGGTGCCTCGGCTGCTGCACCTGCTGGAACGGCCTCTGCTGGTGGAATGGCCTCTGCTGCTGGTGCTGATAATGAGACCTCTTGGCCTGTCCTCCACTGCTGCCAGCTCCCTGGGTGTCGCGGCCCCTCTTGAGCTTCAGCTCAAGATCATCCTCAGCCGCCATCGCTCCTGATAGGATCTCCTCAAAAGTGGCATTCCTGTCACTCTTGGTCAAGGACTTGACCTCTTTGACCAAGCCCTTCCTGAACCTCCTCGCCTTCGCTGTCTCGCTAAGGCCCTCCACGAATCTGCTCAACCGGCAAAACTCACCGGAATACTCCTCTACAGTCTGGTTCCCCTGAACCAGGTTCTCGAACTGGGTCTCCAAAGCACCGACTGCCTGATCCGGGAAAAACTTCTCCTTGAAGAGCTCCTTGAAAGCTCTCCATGTCTGCCCTGGAGTGCCTACTCTCGGGTCCATCTGATACCAGGTACGGGCAAGATCCCGTATCTGGCTGGCTGCTGCCTCGATCTGGAGTCCGGCTGGTATCTCCGCCAGTCGAAAGATCTCCTCAATGTGCTCAATCCAGTCATCCGCATAAAGAATCCCCTCTGTCCCCAAGAAGTCCCTGGGGTTCATCTTCTTGAAGTCCCGTATGCCCGGAATCCTCTGCTGTCGCGGCTGTCCTGATTCTCCCTGTGGCTGGACTGCCAACCTCTCTATCGTCACTCTAGCCAGCTGATGGACCTCATCAATGCCTCTGGTAAATGCCGTCGTCTGACGCTGCTGCTGGGTCTGCTGCGACTCTAGGGACTGCTGGAAATATGTAAACATCTGTGCAGCATCCACAAATCCAGATGGCATCTGCTGCTGGTACTCCTGCTGGTACTGCTGGTGCTGCTAGTGCTGCTGGAACTGAGGCTGACGAAACTGCGGGGGAGGCATGTCTGGGGTAGCTGGGATGGTCCCCCGAATAAGTAGAGGTGTACCCCCAAATGTGGCAGAAGCTCCCACATGAGCTGGAGTAAGGGGAGCTGCAGTCCCCGGGTCCTGGTGAGCTGGACGAGAGATGGCAGACCTCTCAGTGGTGTCACCTGGACCGAGACGCTGCGATCGTGTCTCCACCATCCTGAAGACAGATCAACAAGAAAATTAATACGGAGAAGAAACGATATAGTCAAAGGAGACAGTTTATTTTCAAAAGAAAGACAATATCAGCAAGAATTTAGATAGCAGGGATTTAGATAAGAGTTTTTCCTAATGTGATTGAGTACCTCAACTACATCCTATTTCCTACTGCAGGCTGTGGCGATACTCTAGTTCGAATATCACCACATAAACTGGACCTGCATAGGCCACCACTAAAAATGTGTCACGACCCGCACCCTAGAGTAAGGGCATGAGAAGTGGGTACGTCCAGCCTACGCCGCAGTGTCGGCGGTAGAACGCTGTCCTAGGTCAATCATCGAATAATATAAGGTACCTGTACAATTTATACTCTCCGAGTGGAGGTAACATCATAACATATAGCCTCAATCATATCTAAGGTAGAAGAATGAAAGACAGAAGATAGATAGTAACTCAAAGAGAACCATAGCATAGATGAAATAAGTCTAAGTGTCTAGGATACATAACATCCAGAATGTCAACTCATATACAATAAGTCTAAGAGTCTATACATCTCCACATCTCAAAATACAACTCAGAATGTGAGACAAAATATAAATATAGAAAAGACTGCCTAGACTAAACTGGTCTAGACTACTGGAACAACATCCTCAGCTGCAGGTGGATCCTGCTGAGGGTCCTCAATACAAGTGTCATCTAGTCCTGCTCCATAATAAGTAGTCACCCATGCCTCGTCCTCATCCTCTATAATATTTTCAACAGGTCCAATCAGGACAGGAACGAGCACAATACATCTCACGCAGTTCATATCAGGTTAGGAAATACGATACAGGCAATAGAGTAAGATACATGAACTGCTGAAAGGAAATATACGCTGTAAAAGAGATAGCTGTAATGAAATATCTACTGTATATAGAGAACTGTAAGTGACTAGTGATGTAGAGCACAAGATAGGCATGTGAATGGCTAGAATTTATACATGATTACACTACTGAGTTTGCACATGATTATACTACTTTAGAATTATTCACATGTCCACTTCTACTCCCCCGTTTCCCCAATCAATACACAAGGATCTATACAAGTTACGTTATTATACATGATATCACATTGGGCCCATGAAATGATGCACATGATAGTATACATGAGGGCTCAGTAAATATGAGAGTACATGATCACATAAGTGCACATGAATGATGGAAGCATAGGAGTACATGATGATAGTGAAACACACATAACATGAAGTACCCGATGCTCCCGAGGGGGATAACATCTCATGTAAAGATCCATATAGTACCAATCCGTGTTACCAACGTGACAGCAACAAGTAAAGTAATCTAGAGCGAGAAGTAAAGCCTGAACAAGTATGAAACGGTCAGAGAATGTACTCGCCTGATAACTGAATGTCTGTAGAGAATATGCTGTCTGAGGAGAGGTGTCTGGCTCCTGATCAGAGCAACACAAGTCACAATGTGTTCTAAATAGTAAAAATGAAGTCTACTATGCATACTACATGATTCTAGGTTAAATTGGTCAAAAGTCAACTCTTGGTCAACTCTAAAGTCAAACTAGTCAAAGTTAGGTCAACACTAGTCAATCAGTTAGGGTTTTAGTCAAACTAGTCAAACTAGTTATTTTAGGTCATTCCTAGTCAATTCTAGGTTAACTAGGTCAACCTTGACCTAAGGTTGACTTTGGTCAACCCTTAGTCAACAAGGGTCAACAAGTTGGGTTTTGGGCCATTAGGGTTAGCCCCAAGCCATAGGCTAATGATCTTGGCCATAGGCTAATATAGGGTTCTATATAAACCTATTCCTTAGCAAGTTATCTATATATACATATATCTATATATATATATATATATATATATATATATATATATATATATATATATATATATATATATATATATATATATATATATATATATATATATATATATATACACTATCTATCTACTACCCAAATACCAATATGTAAATACTCTATATATACAAAACCCACATTCACATATATATATATATATATATATATATATATATATATATATATATATATATATATATATATATATATATATATATATATATTTTTATATATATATATATATATATATATATATATATATATATATATATATATATATATATATATAATGGGATCTAATACAATGTATATATATATATATATATATATATATATATATATATATATATATATATATATATATATATATATTTATATATATATATATATATATATATATATATATATATATATATATATATATATATATATATATATATATATATATATATATATATATATATATATATATCATTTATATATATATATATATATATATATATATATATATTTTTTTATATATCATTTATATATATACATATATATATATATATATCTATATATATATATATATATCAACTTATATATATATACACATATATATAGAGAGAAAGTGAGAGAGGGACATAGAGTGAGAGAGAGAATTAGATAGAGAGAGAGAGTGATACTACTGTACAGTAGGGGGGTTCCAGATTCTGGAACCACAATTCCAGACCCAAACACACACACACACAGTACATACATACATATATATGTACACATGTACACAACTACACATACACACTACCATTTAGCCCCAAATCTCACCCACACTCACATATACATATATACTATGTATATACATACTAAATACATACCATTACATGTATAATTCAGATTAAAAATTGGTTTGAAATTCGTTTTTACAAAACTTGAAAAATCCTAAAATCTGGGAAATAGAAACTGTGAACTCGAAACTAGGTAATCCCAAAAAATACACACAAAAACGAGCTAAGGCTCGATCCTATTGGTCGGTAACTGACACCCCATACATATACTAGTGTCCTAGGTGCCTGACACGACACCACGACACGATTTCACGTGTCCAAACTCCCAAAAACACCACACGGGTAAATTTCTGACACGCGCACGAACTACAGTGTCGTGCACGCGTTCCACGTGCTTGTGTTCGCGACACAGGACACGACACACCACGTGCTCGTGTCTACGTGTTTGCCCCATGATGGGCTACACACTCGTGTCACCACGAGGTGCCCAAGTGTCGTGTCCATGCGACACGACACGCGCAAAGTTGGCCCCCGCGTGCGTGTGCGCTGACAGTGCACGACCAGTGCATGTGTCCGTGCTCTCTCGACACGACACCAACGTGTCTCAAACTCGAGGGGGGGCATGTCAGAGGTTGCCCCCTCCTCTGTGTCAATTTTTACGTGTCCACGTGTCCCACAGTGTCCGTGCTAAGTATCGAGTAGCAGGGCATGCACACGTGGCCTCGTGCTTGTAGAAGCATGAAATTTCACAACCAGAAAGCCCATGCGTTAGGCATTATATGTGCCAGAACTCAGACAGCTAATCAAATAAGCCATAGACATTCAAAGAAGGACTTTTTATTTATATATATAAAAGTCTATTACATGTCTAGAAAAGGTTGTACAAAGGAGAATTTCTACAAAGGAAGGATCCTAGATCTACAGCCAACAGCCACCATGCGCCTTCCAGATAGGCGCAGCAACCACCATGAGCCTTCCGATAGGCGCAGCAGTCACCATGCGCTGTCAGCCAGGCGCAGCAGATGTCATGCGCCTCCAGCCAGGCGCATCCTACCATCTCTTCAGCAGCTCAGTTATGTGCATCCAGCTCAGTTATGTGCATCCCTTCAGCAGCTCAGTTATATGCCGCTCTTCCAGCCAGGCTCACCTGATAAGTGCTTCGCCAAGCAAAGCATTTAACCCTCTGGCTGGAACCAAGGAAGGGAAGAGCACTGCAAATACTGTGGCCAGGGGAGGCTTCGAAAGAGCCTCCAAAGACCAAGGAAGACCGTGATCGAAATCATGGCACAAGGAGCTTTCAACACAATCAAAGTGGGCGGCACCCACTTTGAAGGAAGAGAGAGCCTAGCACCACCATTCCGATCTACGGCTCTTCCGGAACAACGGAGACGAGGCCCGAACATCCCTATCTTTGGATGCAACAGGCACCTTCCGCCTGCCTCAGAAGCCCTCGACTCCGTCTTTTGGATGTAACAGTCACCTTCAAGTGCATCGAAGATAGCACGACGTCTCATCTTCACCCTCGGGAGTACTTCGTCAACAGAATGCACCCGCATATCCAAGTTCATGTTAGAAGTACGTGAGGGAACGAGGAGCAAACCTTCTCTCCATGCCACTATTTATAGGCCGGGCAAATCAAACCCATACGCCAAGTGGATGACTCTCCGAATTCTGTGCAATGAATTTACATTAAATGGATGAACCGGACGCCTCGAATTCAGCCAAACGGCTATTTATAGCATTCGAGGAGCGAGACAGCCGCGTCATTAAAGGACATGTCGGATGTGCCAGCCAAACAGCGCATCACACGGACGCGCCCTTCAGCATCAGGCGCATCACACAGACGTGCCCTACAGTACCCGGCGCATCACAGAGGATGCGCCCCCCCTCACATCTCCATGCCGAGTGGAACACCAACTAATGTGCCCACTCAGCTGTCCATCGAACGTCACAAACATTAAATGCTGAACTGACACCAGAGTTGGCAGCACGCTTCCCAAAGTCTGAACAGTTGACAGCTTTTTTCAGAGAACGAAGCGTCGGCAACGTCAGCATCATCATGACTCTATTCCGACGGCTACTGCCACGTGGCCATCCGCATGCGCCTCTACGGCCATGCGTCCAAACCAGCATGCGCCTCAAAAGCCGTGCGCCTCAGACCCTTCACTGATCCCTAAAGACAGAAGAAGAGTCTCCAGTTGAAGCTTTGCATGCGCCTCAAAAGCCATGCGCCCCAGACTGATCTCTGATCCCGAAAGACAGAAGGAAGGTCACCTGCATGCGCCTTAAAAGCCATGCGCCCTAAATGGTTTGTAACTCCTAAAAGTTATGAGCCGCAGCCTCCTCCTGCGCCCAGATCCAAGGCGCAGCTCACCAGATCACTACCCCCCCAAATTCGAGATCTTCAAGCCATGGGTCGATGACACGTGTCCTTTGACTCAACTCGTCCAAGATTTCAGCAACAGAAAGATCTTTTTCTCTGCTATGTGCCGGCTCACAACAGCAGTATGAAGAGTTCTCCCCCTCAATCAGGGCGCATCATCTACGCGCCTCCATCAGCAACCTCCACGTGGCGTCCCCACACACCGGCGCATCCTACATGCGCGCATGAGCAGCCAGCCTGCAAAACTATAAATAGAGGGATCTTCTCCTTCATACACACACACAGAATCCACAACGAACATACAAGGAATCATCAGAGAGGCAGATACAGACACTCAACGTCTTCCTCCTCTCAGCAAGCTCCAGCACCCAGAGCAATCCACACCTTCAGAGAACCGATAACCGTCGTCAGCCGGTCAATAGAGTCAACGCATTACCACTCGCTCCATTGGCACTAAGGACCCAGCTTAAACAAAAGTGTACTCCTAGGACTACATCTAAGTCCTACATTGTAACACTGTTCTGTTTGTATTAAAGTTTTCAATCAAACAATTTAATGGCAAACAAGCTGGCGACTCTGCTGGAGACTTCTTTCTCCTCTTCCGAGAAAGTCGTGTCACAGGTCGACGACATGAAGGTGGGCTCCTCCCACAAGACGCTGGTCGTGCGCCTCAATCAATAGGCGTACGAGGAGTTCATTTCTGAAGGAAGTGCGAGTCCTTCGAAGCGGCTACCAAAGCCGAAGAAGATCCGCACGGCATGGGTGCGCAAGGTCGATGCCTCGGGCACCACCACTGAAGGGGATGCAGCAATCCAGCCTTCCCTTCTTGCTGACGTTCTTAGCAACCAAGGTGCGCCCGCCGATGCAGCGCATCTCTTGGGAAAACGTGCGGCTGACCACGTTCCCCAGCTATCTCCCTCTCAGGCGAGGAAGATACGTCGACGGAGCAGGGGCGCAGCCAATGCCCCGTGCATCACCTCTGATGTGTCACAAAAAGCCTCTGTCTTTGACAGACTCACTCGCTGTAATGGCAAGGAGAATTTGGATGCTGAGTACTATGCGCCCCAGCGGGCTGGTACGAAGAAATCCAAGGCGGCACGGGCCATGCGCCACAAACGTGCTATGCCAGCAGCCGGCCAGAGGCACGCGCTCGTCATCACGCGTGCTGCCGATGGCAAGCTGTACAAGGTTGACTCAAGTGCTTCTGCACCAGCAACGAGTCGATCTTCAAAGTCCTCATCTCGCTTGGGCGCATCTACTGCGTGCACAACCAAGTCGAGAGAGGCAAACTCAGTGGTCTTGAACTCCCGCGCCTCCTCTGGTTGTGCGTTTGAGGTCCGTTCAAGTCACTTCAAATATTGTGGTTCCCCCACTACTGATCGTGATGCCTGCTTGGTATTAGATCAGGGGGCGCAGCACTCACCTGACCACCCCGACGTTTGGCCTTGCCATACGTCTGAAGGGGGTGTGAAGGCACCACTCTCCTCCAATGACCTGCGCAACGTGATCACTCACAAGCGCCGGTCAGGAGAGTCGACCAACAAGCACGATGCGCCTCTCACAGGGCATACTTGTGCGGTGGTCACCATCAACTGCTGTTGCAAGGCGGCAGCTCCACCAAGACAGTCGGTCTTCCAACGACTGCAATCATCGACACCTCTCCGACGTCGCCTTGGGACAAAGGTGTCAGCTGAAGAGGAGCCAAAGGTTGCTTCATGCAACGTGGTCTCCAACTCCTCATCAATCCGGAAGACGACTGCCAATTCCTCGTCTTCATCCAAAAGCCAGCCGAGGAAAACCAAGGCAGCTGTCTCGACCTCTGGAGTGTTTGAAGGCACTCGGTCGAGGAAGAAGTCCTTGGAGGAAGCTGGGGGTAGCCAGACCCTTGTTGAGCCTCCTTCCGAAGACGAAGATGTCCAAAGCACAGCTGTGGCGGATCTTCATCATCAAGGCGAGATTACTCTTCCTGAAGCCCCTCAAAATGAGGATGTCCTCCAGGACACCGTCGGGGGTAGTTCTGGAAACGAAGAGGTCCTTCAAGACGGAGCTGAGGGCGATTAGACCCTTGCAGATGCGCCTATTGAAGATGAACTCCAGAATGTGGCTGGGGGTGGCCAAACACCAGGAGAAGTAACCCCCCCCCCCCCCCCCGCATGAGAGTGAGGCCGAAAGCGAAGCCTCAACCAATCCATCCACTCCTGGCCGTGTCAGGACAGTATACATGGCTGGGGATGATGTCGAGTCTGATGCACCGTCACAGGACATAGTCCAGCGCATAGACTCATTAGAGGGAGGTCTCAAAACCCTCTCTGCCCCTATGCAAGCACTGACTCAAGCGGTGTTTGAGATGCGGTCGGCCTTGATCAGGACACCTTCAACTGGTCCTGACCCAGGAGCTAATGGGGAGTCGAGTGTGCCCCTCCAACGGACGCCCTCGGATACAGAAGCACCTCGGACCTCGGAGCCCTCGAACGCTCCAATCCAGATGGTACCTCCTTCCCCGACTCCTAGCTCTACGGAGGATGTGGTCGAAATGATCAAATACCTGCGGGAGCGCTTCGAGTCCAAGAACAGGCAAGAGGAACGCCAGAAGATGGGCATTCCCCAGCCTTACCCCCTCGAGTGGAACAAGGTGGTTTATCCCCCAAAGTATAAACCACAAACACTCACCCCATACGACGGAAAGGACTCTTCGCGACGGTACCTGACGTACTTCCAGTCACAGACAGGACATCTTCCGAAGGAGGACGCGCTCCTCACCAGTATCTTTGTCGGGGCCCTGAAAGGAGTGGCGTATGACTGGTACTGCAGCCTTCCCGGTAATTCCATATCGTCCTTCGACGACCTGACGCGCCTCTTCTTCGACCGCTTCTACGACGGCGGGAAGGACATGACGATGGCGTCTCTCATAGAGATACGTCAGAAGGAGAAGAAAACGGTTCGGGCGTTCATCGAACGCTTCCGACAGGCTTGCTTCAGGCTACCTCCAGGCATGCCAGAACATGCGCTCCTCTTCGCTTGCAGCATGAACATGTTGCCTGCAGTAAAGCTCTGGCTCAACTCTACTCCCCCTCCTGACTGGAGCTCCCTGATCATCGAAGCTGAAGCTGCAGAAAAGAAGGCGGCCAATGCACGTCTTCTGGGTGTCAGCTTCCCCGCCTTTGAGGATAAGGGGAAAAAGTCCGCAGCTAACAGCTCCGGACGAAAAGCAAAGGGGAAACAGGCATTGACTGTTAATGCCTCAAAAGGCGCATCTGTGCCTACTCAGAAGCCTCCACTGGCACCGAGACCCAAGGAGGTTTATTCATTCAATGATGACGACACCCTGCAACTTTTCGAGATACTGAAGCAGGGTGACAAGATCAAGCTACCGGACCCAAAGCGGCCCGATGAAGTTGGGAAAGTGGACAACCCGAGGTACTGTCATTACTATCGGTTTGTCGGACACCCGACCAAGGACTGCTACGTCCTCAAGAATTACATCCAGCGCATGATCAATGCGGATGTAATCTCCGTCGACTATGAAGAGAAGACGGTGTCGGCCAATGTGGTTTCGCTTCAGTTCGGCACCTTGCCGCCAACTACCACACAAGATGGCGCCGTCCCCATCCCTAAGGCGACAATGGAGGTGGTAAACTTACCACCTACTCGTGACAATGTGAGTGGACTCACCCCGCTCACCACATCTCGAGGAGAGGTCCTCTGGGTTCACCCCGACCTCGTCTCCGAGGTGACTCAATCGGAGGTACGCCCTACCTCCAAATCAAAAGGCAGGAAGATCAAGTCTTGCCGCACAGTCTCTTCTTCAACAGAAGAGGCACTTCCAGTGCAAACATGTGCACAACTGAGCTCCCAATCCAGCGAAGCCGCCGCCGAAGTGGTGCCTCCTAGCACCATCCCTGAGGAGGGTCCATCTAAGCCCTCAGCAGCCAACAAGCAGAAGCAGGTGGAGGCCCGTTTTGACAGACCTCTACGGAAGGAGAATGCTTCGGGGCTGTCCAAGCCTCACAACTTCGACATTCTGGCACAATTAGCCAGTACACCTGCGCGCCTGTCTTTGTTCGAGCTTCTGCGTCTTTCTAAAGATTTCCGAGAAGCTCTCTGCGAAGCTCTGAAGGACGCTGAATCCTTTCTCAGTCAGGTCAAGTAGCCTGAAGACCTTCCAACTACTTGTGTGCACTGTCATTGTACGGATGAAGTTATCCCAAACATAACTTTCACCCAACAAGACATGCTGCTCAAGCATCACCGACATAACCGACCGCTGTATTATACAGGGTACATTGGCTCGGTCAAGGTGAGCCGGATTCAGATCGATCCTGGGTCTTCCCTAAGCATCATTCCGAAGACGCTGCTATCTAAGCTGGAGATCCCGATGTACCGGCTGGCGCCCTCCAATACAACCATCAGTGGCTTCAATGCTAGCAAGAGCGAGCCATTGGGCAAGATCCGACTGAAGTGTCACATTGGCAGCCTCAAAACTGAGGTGACTTGTTATGTGGTAGATGCCGAGGTCAACTACAACATCCTGCTCGGTCGACCATGGCTGCATGAGTACATGGTGGTGCCCTCCACGCTCCACCAGTGCATGAAGTATGTATCCACCAATGGCGTCATCCGGACGGAGTTTGCAGACATCGATCCTTTCAAAGGGATTGAAGCCTACTTCACCGATTCCGACTTGTACAAGCCCATTGACGAGGAGGAAGCCAACGACGCTGATGATGAGGCAGAGACGACAACAGAACCGGACATGGAGCCTGAGACGACTCCCGACGCCCCCTTGAAAATCTGACTGAAGGGGAAACCACCCCAGAAGGCGCCTCCAATGAGCATCAAGCTATCAGGGAAAGCGACGGCTCGCGAAGCACCCCTGAAGATACGCCTTAAGGGAAAGCCACCTCAAACATCGGCTCCCCTGGTGGCAAAATTACAAGGGAAGGCACCACTCACCGGAGGCGCAGCCCAGGCACCTCTCAAGGTGCGTCTCAAGGGCAAGCCGCCGCAGTCATCCAAGGTGTCAGAGAAGGCTCATATAACCCTCTCAGACCCCAAAGCTGTGGTGGACTCTCCTAGTCTACCCCCAGTTCTTACAGACGAGGAGCTTGGTGATTATATCTCGGCTGACGTAGAGGCACCCTCCTTTGACAATGTAATCCCACGGGATAAGATCTCGTATTTTATCAATAATAGAGTGTCTTTTAATTATTCTTGTCTTCCACACTGGAATGCCATATATACATTAGATAACGCTCTACGGTCGTTGCAAACACAAATAACGACCGTCCATCATAATCGAGTAGTCCCGTCTCAAGGAGTCTTCATAGTCCCTCCACAGAGCCGAGACCAAGGCACCATCATCTCGGGCAAAGTCGAGCGTCATCGGGACCTCCCGTCAATCAAGCCCGAACCTGATACCGGCAGAGTACAAGTCTATCGGTACACGGATGCGCAAAGCACATCTCCAAAAGATGGGCTACCCTGAAAAGCAACAAGGCTTAAACTATGGCAAGGGTCGGCATCTCCCTGTCCGACTTCGATGCCCAATGGAAAGCCACAGGACTACTATAATCAGACTCGACGGGGGTTAGGCTATGTCACGCCACCATCAACCCCAGAGAGTTCAGATGCAGAAGACGTAGAACATTCCCACGTCGTCCGAAGCATCACTTGGGATTCCGATACCAGTATCGGATCAGTCTTCAGGAAAGTGCTGTCAGCTAACCTGACGTCAGCACAACCTCAAAAAGAAGGTGAAGACCAAGCGCCGAACCCTTCGAAGAGAACCCTGGGCCCAACGCCTAGGAGAACATAGAAATCTCGTTTTGAGTTATGCGAATCCCCACCGAAGACGAAGTCGAGCAGATCGACTCGGGATGGTCTTCTTCCAAACCCATCTTCATCAGTA